>CM035845.1:206732243-207234743 GCA_020510985.1 Pholidichthys leucotaenia | reverse complement strand
GAGGCTGGTGACACATTTTAAATCACGGGAATGGCCAGAATGGAATATTTTCATACAATCAGTTTATTGGTTCAATAAAAAAATGTCACTGTCCGAGGCCTTTAATATATCAAAAACCATTTGTATGTACTTTTCAAAAAAGATGAGCACTGAAGATGTACGTAGATCCTGCTGTGATGATACAAGGAACAAAACTTGAAGTGGTCCATGAATTTAAACATTTGAGTGTTGTTGTTGATTCAGAATTCTGCTTTAAGAAACAGGTCAAGAAAACTGAACAGAATGAAAGTTAATGGGTCCTTATCAGCGGACCTTTGCACCAGACAATGCTATATGCCATATATTACATATTTATGCCATATATTACATATTTGCTACGGTGGGGCAAAAAGTATTTAGTCAGCCACCAATTGTGTAAGTTCTCCCACTTAAAAGATGAGAGAGGTCTCCAATTTTCGTCATAGGTATACCTCAACTATGAGAGACAAAATGAGGAAAAAAAAAATCCAGAAAATCACAATGAAGGATTTTTAATGAATTAATTGGTAAATTCCTCAGTAAAATAAGTATTTGGTCAATAAAAAAAGTTCATCTCAATACTTTGTTATATACCTTTTGTTGGCAATGACGGAGGTCAAACGTTTTCTGTAAGTCTTCACAAGGTTTTCACACACTGTTGCTGGTATTTTGGCCCATTCCTCCATGCAGATCTCCTCTAGAGCAGTGATGTTTTGGGGCTGTCGTTGGGCAACATGGACTTTCAACTCCCTCCAAAGATTTTCTATGGGGTTGATATCTGGAGACCGGCTAGGTCACTCCAAGACCTTGAAATGCTTCTTACGAAGCCACTCCTTCATTGCCCGGGCGGTGTGTTTGGGATCATTGTCATGCTGAAAGACCCAGCCACGTTTCATCTTCAATGTCCTTGCTGATGGAAGGAGGTTTTCACTCAAAATCTCACGATACATGGCCCCATTCATTCTTTCCTTTAGACGGATCAGTCGTCCTGGTCCCTTTGCAGAAAAACAGCCCCAAAGCATTATGTTTCCACCCCCATGCTTCACAGTAGGTATGGTGTTCTTTCTCCTTCAAACACAACAAGTTGAGTTTTTACCAAAAAGTTCTATTTTGGTTTCATCTGACCATATGACATTCCCCCAATCCTCTTCTGGATCATCCAAATGCTCTCTAGCAAACTTCAGACGGGCCTGGACGTGTACTGGCTTAAGCGGGGGGACACGTCTGGCACTGCAGGATTTGAGTCCCTGGCGGTGTAGTGTGTTACTGATGGTAGCCTTTGTTACTTTGGTCCCAGCTCTCTGCAGGTCATTCACTAGGTCCCCCCGTGTGGTTCTGGGATTTTTGCTTACCGTTCTCGTGATCATTTTGACCCTACAGGGTGAGATCTTGCATGGAGCCCCAGATCGAGGGAGATTATCAGTGGTCTTGTATGTCTTCCATTTTCTAATAATTGCTCCCACAGTTGATTTCTTCACACCAAGCTGCTTACCTATTGCAGATTCAGTCTTCCCAGCCTGGTGCAGGTCTACAATTTTGTTTCTGGTGTCCTTTGACAGCTCTTTGGTCTTGGCCATAGTGGAGTTTGGAGTCTGGCTGTTTGAGGTTGTGGACAGGTGTCCTTTATACTGATAACTAGTTCAAACAGGTGCCGTTAATACAGGTAACGAGTGGAGGACAGAGGAGCCTCTTAAAGAAGAAGTTACATGTCTGTGAGAGCCAGAAATCTTGCTTGTTTGTAGGTGACCAAATACTTATTTTACCGAGGAATTTACCAATTAATTCATTAAAAATCCTTCAGTGTGATTTTCTGTTTTTTTTGTTTTTTTTTTTCTCATTTTGTCTCTCATAGTTGAGGTATACCTATGATGAAAATTGGAGACCTCTCTCATCTTTTAAGTGGGAGAACTTGCACAATTGGTGGCTGACTAAATACTTTTTTGCCCCACTGTATATGGTAGTGTTTTTTGTTTGTTTCTGTTTTTTATGCTTTGCGTCACACCGTCTGATTACCAGTAGACAGTGCACCCGCTTTGCACTGGGAGGTGGCGAGTCAAATCAAAGAGGTGTGGCAGCGTGTAGTCTCATGTACACCGGTATTATGGTGCATGTGATGACAATGTGTTTTTGATCAGGAAAAAAGAGGTCTGTCGTCAGAAGCGCATTGTTTAATATTTCAGTGGCGTGTTTTGAAATTGTGAGGCTCCAGAGCTCATGAGGAAATGGCATGCCCTTAGAGAATCTATGGAGTATTATCAAGAGGAAGATGAGACACCAGACCCAACAATGCAGATGAACTGAAGGTCACTATCAAAGCAACCTGGACTTTCATAACACCTCAGCAGTGCCACAGGCTGATCACCTCCATGCCTACCACATTGATACAGTAATTGATCGAAAATTTGCCCAGACCAAGTATTGTGTGTACATGGACATACTTTTTAGTTGGCCAACATTTCTATTAAAAAACTATTTTTTAAAATTAACTTTATGTAGTATTCTAATTTTTTGAGAAACTAATTTGGTGTTTTCATGGGCTGTAAGCCATAATCATCAAAATTAAAATAAATAAACACTTGAAATATATCACACTCTGTGTAATGAATCTATATAATATATGGGTTTCACTTTCTGAAATGAGTGACAAAAAAATATTGAACTTTTTCATGATATTCTAATTTTTTGAGATGTTCTTGTGTAACACCTTTCATTCAAATTTTCAGGAAATGTGTGTAATAGCACCCTGAATACATGATTAGATTTTGGTGATGATCTCAAAATGTATACCTCTGCCAAGGCTCTTCTCACAGAGTGTTAGCAACAATACTCCAAAACCACTGGATGGATTTGGATGAAATTTTCCCCAGAGGTGGCCCTTGGCCCAAAGATGAACTTAATAGATGTTGGAGGTGATCCGTGAGTGCATACTTCCGCCAATGCCCTATCTTGCAATGTACAGACAATGGGACGGAAGGGAGGACAAAGGGAGGGAGGGACGGCGCCTTGGTGGAGGTATGCATCTTTTGAGTGCCCTCTAGTTGTGCACTTTAATCTCCTTCTGCTGCTATTGTTACCTCCGCCAAGGGAGGAGGTAATGTTTTTGTCGGCGTTGGTTGGTTTGTCTGTGTGTTAGCAACATTACTCTAAAAGTTATGGATGGATTTTGATGAAATTTTCAGGAAAGGTGTGTAATGGCATGGGGAACAGATGATTAGATTTTGGCGGTGATCCAGATCACGATCTGGATCCAGGAATTTTTAAAATTATTTTATATATTGATATGGTGCTTTTCATGTACTGCCCCTTTAAGATGTGTTCACTGAGTTATGTGTGTGGCCACGCCATAGGGCCATGCACCTCTGTAACCCGGAAGCCAGACACTGCAGAAAAAGTATAAAATGGCTTGGAATGAAAACGAGTGTGATTTTCATCCACGTAGTATGTGATGATTGACATTATTTCATCTGAAGATGCCAAGAAAGGAAGCAAGCAAAGTGTGTGGTTTAAGACAGGATTTGGAGTGTTTGTGGATGTACCTCTGGCCGGCAGACAAGGATGCCATTGCAGCCACATGACCCACACGGTATGTAAACACAGTGAACTTCAGCAGTAGACAGTGTTTATTTTGTTTGTGAAATCACAACAGGCTTGTTCTATTATGCTAGTTTACTATGCACAGCAGTGATATGATACCACACTGTTGTGTAATATTGCTTAATAATTATGAACCTTGTCAGTAAACTGTAAGGGAGAAGAGAGGAGGACAAAAACCCGGAAAACGGACCTGAAAGATTCAGTAAACCATGATGCTGATTTAAGGTTGAATTGTCCAGTCTGTGGTGTATGTAAAACAGCATGACGCACTGCGCTGCGGGAGCATGTACGCACAAGTGACGTCAGTGCTCCTCAGAGTATATTAATCGACTGCCCAGGGCCAGTCGCTCTCTTTTCCTTCTCTTCCTGCTTCCAACCACACCCTGTACTGTGTACTACCTGCTGTTTACTCTCAATAATGCTAGCCTCAACATGTGGTAGTACCCGCCCATATTTCCAGACATAACATTGGCGACGAGGATAATGGAGACTTTGCTGCTACCACTGCCACCATTCCTCCCTCTGCCTGGTGAGCCACCTATCCCTTGGTCCCACTGGTATGGATCATTTGAAGCAGTCGTTGTCACTGTTGACCTAGAGGAATCTAGACTACGAGCTATGCAAATTCACAGCCTTGGCAGCGAGGGACAGCGTATCTTATGAACGCTTGCACCTGCAGATGCCTATGATGAGTGTGTGACTTTGTTGACCGGACAAACTTTATGATATCCATGAGGAAGTAAGATGGCACCTGTGTTTGGCCTGGCTACTGCTTCACTTCGTCTGTGTAGTCTATAGCCATTTGTCATTTTTGTTGTTATATCAACCCTATCACTAAATGAATGTGTCTTTGCCGCACTGAGTTATAATTGACAGTCGTTGTACCAGATTAAACTGTCTATGGAAAGATCATTTGACTCTTGGGAGCGCTGCAGACAAACTTTTCCTCCCCCATTTGTGTGTTCTCCCTCCTCACTTGAGTACCGGCTTCTCTTCGTGACCTGGCATCCTGGCAAGCCTGGGAAGAAACCCAGGAGACTGGGTTGTAGAGCTGGCTGTCAAGCTAAGAGGAGATGAGCCCCTCCGGACCGAGGGTTTCTGGTTTGGTCGCTATGAACGCAACTGGTGTCTGCTGCCGGCTTCCCTCCAGAACGTGACTACGGATGTTCCTCTGCAGCCACTGGATTGCTGTCCCGTCTCACAATCCCTTTTGCCCAGGACGCTTGTGGGTGGGATCACGGTTTTGCCATCAAGGTCTCGGTCTGTCCTGCTTGACCAGAGACTGACCACCTGGCACAGCTGGAAATCATGTGACCACGACAGGTGCCTACTGTCAGTTCCACTCTGATCAGCTGTGAATGCGGCTGAGCTGTCGTCGTCCATCCGGATGGCGTTACTTAACGCTCGTTCCATTTCTAATGCATCCCTCACTCTGAATGAACTTTTTTTGAGGGAGGATATGGATTTTATGTTCTTGGTGGAAACGTGGCCGAGAGAAAATGAGTTTTTCCACCCGAAGGGGCTCTGTCCCCCTTGCTGCTCTGTTATTGGGACTCCCCGGATTGCATGACGTGGTGGAGGACTCGCTGTTATATACTGGGACAGCCATCTGTGCAGACTGGTAAACTCTGAGCCCCTCTCCTCCTTTGGGTCTCAGATAATAAAAGTTGGGACTTTTAATGCCTTTTATTGTGTTTTAATTCGTTGTCCTCCCAGCTCTGCAAGTGTCTTTCTTAAGGATTTTACAGACTTTTTATCTTTTCTTGTCAAATTAGAGAGGGTTTTAATCATAGGTGATATGAATGTTAAATTCATATTGATGATGTTACATGTAACATAGCTGTTGACTTTTTATCTGTCACTCATTTTTTAACCTCATCCAGCATGTTTTGGGTCCTACACATACTAAGGGTCATACTTTGGACCTTGTTTTTTCACTGGGCTTGAATATCGAAAATGTGTGTGGATGTGGATATCAGGGAAAATATTTCGCTATCATCTTCTTTTAACTGTGCCAGTGTTATATCCTCACCCTGTACATGGTCCACTTTAAATCTTATGACCCTTCAGGACATCACTGCTCTGCTGCAGAAAATGAAACCCTCCTCTTCCCTTGCTGATGTTGTCCCTACTAAGGTGTTTTTAGCAGTTTTTGAGTCAATTGGTCCTTCGGTTGTTGAACTGATAATCATTTCACTTTCAGCTGGTGTAGTTCCCAGCTCTTTTAAACATGCCAGTGTTTCCTCTGGCTTAAAGATCTTGGCGCGGTGGCAACATATTTTTCCGGGAGAAGGGGGAGGGGCAATATTGCATAATGGAACTTACCATTTGAAATATTTTACAACCAAGGCTTGAATATTGGAGTATTGGGCCAGTTGGGGTCCCAGACAGATGTCCTATGTTTGGACTTTTTACTGGTGTCATCCTTCTCTCCTTCCTCTGCTCTCACCTCTCCTGGACCCTCTGCCTGTGCACTTTCCTCTCCTTGGCTCTTCTCTTCTGTCTCATCTTTCCCTCTCTGAGCTCTGTCTAATTCACGTTCCCTCTCTGTTTATGGTGGTATACAAACAGGTTAGAAAATACCAAGTGTCATGTTTTGTCTGGCAGGATTTTTTTTCATGGTTTACGTAAATAACCAAAATGTGTATTTTTTTGTATTTTTATTCTAGTGTTTCTTTTTTTTCCATTAACAAAGAGTAGGAAAGAGAAGGGAAAAAAACCATTCAGAATAGTAATTTACTACTTCCGGTCTGGACGCCATGGCGACTGCAGCTTAACACTGAAGTTCTCAGACCCAATCCAGGATAACACCTTGAAAATCAAACGTAACGGATTTTTGGAGGAGTGAAAATCAAAAGACAAAATCATCATGTCTAAAGGAAAACAGAAGAAACTGAAATTCTCCAGGCCAGGACACGTATCGGCCGGAGAATCCGAACTGGAAGATCTCCGTTCAGAAGACGAGGAACTGGTGATAGCTAACAAAAGGGTTAGCCTGAAATCACTATTTGAGGAGCTACGACGATTTCGCCGAGATGTTACGGCCGAATTTCGGGAATTCAGAGAAGAATTGAAAAGGACAAACAGCAGAGTGGACCAGGCCGAGAACCGAATCTTGGAAACAGAGGATCGAATAAAAGTGCTCGAAGATTCTGTGCTAGACCTACGCAAAAGACAAGCAGCTATAGAGGCTAAGCTAACCGACCAAGAAGGAAAACAAAGAAGAGACAACATAAGAATTCATGGTCTGATAGAAGGAACCGAAAATGGTTTTAACTCAATGGCAGAATGCGTGGAATCCTTACTAAGAGAGAAATTGGATATTCCACAAACCACCGACTTGAAGATAGAAAAGGCACATCGTTCATTAGCCGCTAGGCCGGCGGCGGAAGCGCCCCCACGTTCGGTGTTGGTAAGATTTTCCAATTTCAAAATAAAACAAGAGGTTGTAAGACTGGCCTGGCAGAAAAAAGGATTTATGCACCAGGAGAGAAAAGTCTACGTGGAACACGATTACGCCCCGGAGGTCCTTAAAAAGCGCAGGGAATACAATGACGCGAAAAAGGTGTTAAGAGAGAAGAAATTGCGCTTTCAGACACCATTTCCTGCGAAGTTAAGGGTCTTCTACGGCGATGAAACGTGTCTCTATAATTCGGCGGAAGAAGCAACAGCTGACATGGCGAAAAGAGGGCTCCCGGTAACGGTATTTAAACCCGCAGCAGACCCGAGTCAGAAGATCAAAGCGCAAACATGGACAACACAAAGACCTTCAAAATCCACGGACCAGCAGCGGGAAACCCAGCACCAGAGCGTCGCGGATAAACTATCCGTTTTCAGGTTGGAATAGCGACCTTTTTTTTTTTTTTTTTTTTTTTTTTTTTCTTTTCTCTTGAATCAATCCGCACATCCAACCCCCCTCATACAAGGTAACAAACATTAAAGGAGATGCATATTCAGCATGTGGTAAAACATTTCATGGAACAATCATATTATTTGAAACAAATAAGTCTTTGTAATAAAAAAAAAAAAAAAAAAAAAAACTTTTTAAAATAGAAATGTGACAATAATCCACATGTTCTCCTCATACTAACAAATACTGTTTTTGCGTGAATGTTTGATGTGATGGGGGTGGGAGGGTGCACACAATTTCACAGGGTTTAGGCATAAAAGGAAAAAAAAAAAAATCATTACAAGTTTGGATTGGGTTCTGAAACTCACGTTAAAAGCATGGGACTACTTTCAGTGGTAAGAGAGGGCCCTCAACACGTAACAGAGTTTGAGGAATTTCCCTCAGAGCCTTCACTCCATCAAGGCTCTTACAGGGTCTTTAAAAAGACCTCAGCTCAGGAAGTTCTTATGACAGCTTTTTGTTTTAAAGTTTTTTACACTACGTTCTTAATGTTTTTCTTGTTTTTAATGTTCTTTCAGTTTCTGAGTAGCACAAAAGAGGGCCACCACACAGTTATACTAAACAAAACAACACAATGGAGAAACAGGGTGTAACCAAAATAATTTCATATAATGTAAAAGGAATCCTGAATCCAGTTAAAAGATCCAAGATTCTAGGCAAAATGAAAAAAGACAAAGCAGGAATAATACTTTTACAAGAAACCCACCTAACAGACGTGGAACACAATAAACTCAGTAGACAAGGGTTTAAAATGATCTCTTCATCTTCATATAAATCAGGGAGGAGGAGGGGAGTAGCGACATTGATATCAACCAAAATTACATTTGAAAAAAAATCAGAACACAAAGATAAAGAAGGGAGATACAGTTTGGTAACTGGGCGGCTAGAGGGAGAAGATATCACCCTGCTGAATGTGTATGCTTCCCCAGGGGCTAACTGGAAATTTTATAAAAATGTATTCGACCTAATGATAACTAAAGCTCAAGGTTTAGTGATATGTGGTGGGGACTTCAATCTTAGACTGAATCCATACTGGGATGCTTCTGGTAATTCCCCACATCAAAATAACACCCAAAACAGGAAGACTCGGATGCTACTAAAAGAATTGGGAATCTGTGACGTGTGGAGGGAACTCAACCCCAGTGTAAAAGACTATACATTTTACTCAACTCCACATTCATCTTACTCAAGGATTGACTATTTTTTTATGTTTAATAGAGACATTGGAAGAGTAAAAACATGTAAAATAGGACTGATGGATCTCTCCGACCACAGTCCGATCTACATGGACTTAAATATCCAAAAATACACAAATAATACATTTTCTTGGAGGTTAAATTCAAATGTCCTGAAAGGACCATTGAAAGATGAATTGGAATCAGATATTCTCAGATATTTGGAAGATAACGATAATGGAGAAGTATCCCCTTTAATACTGTGGGATGCATGTAAAGCTGTAATAAGAGGAAAGATTATTGCAAAACTGGCAACCCAAAAGAAACTAAGACAAGAAAAACTATCCACATTAGAGTCAGAACTTAGGAACCTAGAAAAAGAACACAAAGGCAACACTCATTCTGCTGACTCGCTCAAGATTAAGGAAATTAAAAACCAAATAAATGAGATCTACACAATAGAAATCCAGAAGAAACTTACATTTCTGAAACAAAAATACTATGAAGCAGGCAGTAAATCGGCAAAATTGCTAGCCTATAAATTGAGGAAACATCAAACAGAAAGAGCAATCTACAAAATCAGAGACCCAGTATCAAAGGAAATAAAATTCAGAATTCAGGATATTCTTAAAAACTTCAAGAATTACTATAAGAACTTATACTCCCACAAAAAACATAAAAACGCATCCGAGGCATTCCTAAACACATTAAACCTTCCCCAACTTACGGAGTCACAATGGTTCCGCTCTTTGTTCCAACGCTACTCAGATGCTCTTTTATCTTTATTTACTTACTTTTTCTTTTTGTTTGTTTTTTACTGGTTTGTTTGTTTTTTTTGTTATTTGTTTTTTGTTTTTTTTTCTCTTTAATTTCACTTTTTCTTTCACTTTAAAAAAAAAAAAAAGGGGGTGTTGTAAGAATTAATCTTCCAATGTTGTCAGATATCAGAAAATAAGGGAACATGTGATGAAAATGTAAACACTGCATTGCTGTAACGACCTGTATACCCTTTACAAAACTCATTCATATTTAAATTATATGATCAGAGGTGGGTATAGTAGCCAGAAATTCTACTCATGTAAAAGCAGTACTATGTAATTAATAATTAAAAATAGACAACCAAAAATTACTAGTTGAGTTAAGGGTACAAAGAGCACCCACTTAAAAACCTGAGTAATGACTTCAGTCTTGAAGGTTTGAAGTTTTTCTTCAAAATTTATAACAATTTTCTTTTAGTTTTCTACTTTTCTCTGTAAATTTATCTAAATTTGCAACACTTTTCCTCAAATTTGTAATTTTCTCTTGTAAAATTATGACTTTTCTTGTATATTTGAGACTATTATAAATGTGGATTATTTTATGGCTAATTTTGATCTTTTTTAATCCAATCCAACTTTATTTATAAAGCTTTGTAAAAACAACAGTTGACACAAAGTGCTGTATGTCAATGATAAAATATAAAATCAATAAAATACAGCTAAAGTACTAAACAGCACAAACAAAACAATAGTCATACAATAGAGACAATAAGAACAAATAAAATTGATGTGTCAAACTAGGACAGAAGCCAGAGAATAAAAAATGGGTTTTAAGAGGAGTTTTAAAACTGGACAGTGAAGAGGCCTGTCTGATGGACAAAGGCAGATTATTATAAAATTACTGTTTTTCTAATAAATTTGAAACCGAATGTGGCAAATTTTTTACTTTTTTTCCTCATACAATTTAAACTTTTGACCATAATTTTGTAGATCCAGAACAGAACAACAACTTTAACTCCGAATTCAAAGAAATATAATTATTAAAATTATATTTAAAGAAATAAATTAACTTAAATGACCAAATATGCAGTTATTTCTGTTATAATATTTCTATGTATTTATAGATTTTTAGAAATCTCCTCACCACCCCGACAGCAGGAAAAACCTCCCTTATTTTGAAATCCAAATGTTGGCACGTTTAGTTTGTCTGAAGGCTACTGACAGATTAAAGTCACTGACTTCGTGAATTTCAGTTGTCTTAACTTGCCAGGTATGTAATAGGGAACATAACTTAATATTGTAGTGGCTGGTGAAATATATACTCAGCAGTTCATCAGTCCCCCTTGCCTTTCCCTTCATATGAAGCCGACTGCATATGAATTCTAACCACATCTCTTAGCTAAGCGACTCTTCCATTATTGCTCCCGATTCCAATGGGTTAAAACCATGATAAATGCCTCCGGTGCTTACATACCTCTTCTGATTTTTTTTCCACGTTTAAAGTACTTTAATAAACTCATGTTTCTGTTGGACATTCACGCTAACGAGACACTCTGCCTGACTGGAAAGCTTGCGTGGGCGGGGCGCTTCTAAACTCCGCGTGGATGATGGCCACACGCGTTGTTCATGTGCACGCTTGCGGAGATCCATCACAGCCAAAAAATTATAAGCCAATTTCTAAACTTCCTTTCATATCAAAAATTTTGGAAAAGGTAGTGGCTGAGCAGCTTATGTTGTTTTTGGCAAATTGTAATATCCTGGATAAATTTCATTTGGGCTTTTGAAAAAAAATCATTCTACTGAAACAGCTTTAGTCAGTCTCCAGAGACATTATGATGGCGGCTGACACTGGTAAATACACAGTTCTGGTTTTATTGGATCTTTCTTTTGCCTTTGATACCATTAGCCATGTTTACATGTGCAAAATTTCTTCAATCTGATTACAGTTCAAATCAGAACTTTACTGTTTACATGGACCCTGAAAAAGTTGATCCGATTATGATGTGTGTTTACATTTGTCACACGTTTGAACAGACTAAATCATTTTGACATGCACAGAATTGTCTGACATTCCGGAAACAGTAAAAGAAGAAGCAACTTCTGATGTAAACAAACCTAACTTCGTGTCTTTCTTTTTTTGAAATGGACCTGTATTGTGTTGTTCAGACTGTACTTTTGCTTCTGCTGGTCTCCGTAATGAAGCTACAAGCCCAGCAATTCATACTTTTGCAGATGACAAACAGAGAGAGACAGCAGGACGATACAGACCAGTTCTGTTTTACTCCCGCCATGTCTTCCGCTAGCTGCTGTAAAGGCAGAAATACATCACGTCAACGTGTGGCTGATGTACAGACATGTGCAGTAAATATATTTTCTACCCAAACTTCTGAAACAGTGTTTATATGCACACCAATTGGATTAACAATTGGCATAACCCATCCGTCTCAGTCGGAAGGAAATTTTGATCCGAAGGAGTGTGATTGGGTCAGAATATTCAGATTGGCGCGTTTACATGAAGCATTTTTATTCTGATCAGGCTTTTAATCTGGTTACTTGTGTCCATGTAAACATGGCTATTGATCACTGTATAATGATCAACAGACTCAGAGCTGGAATTGTCTAGTTGTGTTTTAAAATGGTTCTCATCGTACCTCACCAACAGAAGCATTAAAGTGTTCATGAATAAGATTTTGTCTGAAACATCACAGTATTCATGTGGCGTACCACAGGGCTCAGTTCTAAGACCCATTCTATTTTTACTTTACATTGTGCCACTGGGATGGATAATTACCCAGTTGATAGATACTTCTTATCATCTTTATGCTGATGAAATTCAGTTGTATTTCTCTGAGTCTGAGTTTCACATGCTGTCATCTTTAACTAACTGCTTGTCTAGCATCAAACAGTGGTTAAGTTTTTACAGCTTAACTCAGACAAGACGGAGACATTAATTACACTGGTCAACACCAAATTTATAGTCTTAAGTTTTTTTTAGCAGATTTAGGACAATTTTGATGTGCTGAATCCAGAAATCACATTGGTTTTGCTCAATCAGGTCAACTTTTTGAACTATGGCCACGTTTTCTTACGTTTTTGTTTACATGTACGGGTATTTTCGCTTTATATGATGCAAAATTCTTTTTTATTTCTTGAAATTCGCTGAATTTTGAACAATGATGATGTAACATTAAATTTACATGTACTTACCTTTATCAATGTCTACTATTCAATTTACAGTACTACTGTACAACTGCTTATAACTTAACATAAAAACTTGACCTGATCGAGAGAAACGGATGTCATTTTCGGATTCAGCAGTGCAAAATTGTCTTAAATCAGTTGAAAAAACACAGACAACTTACAAAAAAATTATTTTTGTTATGTTGTGTTATCGCTCATGAAAACAAGATCCCGCTTATTAAGCACCACATGGGTATCCGAGGCTCTTCTGTCCAGGCGAGTGTTCGGAATCTTAGTGTTAGTTTTGACTTGGCTATGTCTCTTGAGCACCACACTAATCAATTAATTAGAAACTGTTTCTTCCATCTGAAGAATATTTCTAAGTTGAGAATCCGTGTGTCGAAGGCGGAACTTGAGATGATTATTCATGCTTTTATTTCTTCGCTCTTATACTACTGTAATAGTCTTTTTACTTGTCTGAGCCAAAAGCATCTTCAACTCCTCCAGGTTGTCCAAAATTCGGCTGCCAGACTTTTAACCCACACTAAAAAAAGGGCACACATTACACCGGTTTTAGCAGCACTTCACTGGCTCCCAGTTGATTTTAGGATTCAGTTTAAAAAAATTTAGTCCTTGTTTTTAGAGCTATTCATGATCACACCCCCAAATATAACACTGAGCTGCTTAAAGTGTATAACCCCTTACAGTCTCTGAGGTCTTCGGATCAACATTTACTGGCTGTCTCTCAAACCCATTTAAAAACTCAAGGTGATGGAGCCTTTCAGGCAGTGGCACCAAAATTGGGGAGTGCACTACCACTGTCTTTGTGCTCAGTAGACTCTGTTGACGCTTTTAAAAAGCAGCTGAAGACCCTGCTGTTCAAACAGGCTTTTTAGTTTGGTTATGGGTTATGGCTATGGCTTATGGTTTTTATGTTTTTTTCACGTTTTTTTTTAGATTTTTATCGTATTTATGAATGTGTGTTTTATTTTACAGTGAAGCACTTTGTGATTCTTTCTGTGAGAGGTGCTATATAAATAAAGTTTACTTACATTTCGCTGATGATCTGATGAATTAAGTCGTCAGCTCTGGCTGCCTCTGTACAGTGGAGCTGGATGGTGTCAGCCTACCAATGTGGCTGGACACCACTGCTTCACGGTCCTTGATGAATGAGGCCACGGTTAGGAGGCTTTTTCCCCTGCAACCAATTAAGCCAGACGCAGTGGAACTGTTGGGCTATGGACACACAAAGATCGGCATGGTAGGAACGGTTACCTTTTCGGTTGGCCACGGATCGAGAATCCTCCCACCGTTCACATTCCAAGTGACGCACCATGGTGACAACATTCTGGGGTGTGATTTGTTCCATGAACTGGGCTTCTCCATCACAGACCACATGGGATTCTGTTTGACTGACGACGGCCCGAGTTCACCACGCTCAGATGTGGATGCAGCCACTCCCTGCTTCACACCACACATTGGGCAGAACCATGTAGAACCGGAGCTGATCCTCATGCAACACGAGCATCCTTGAGCTGCTGCCTCACCATAGGAGCTCCAGACCGCATCCACACAGGACCCGGAGCCAATCCTCATGCAGCGCACGCGCATCCTCAAGCTGCCTCCTCACCACAGGAGCTCCGGTCCACAGTCATGCAGGACCCAGAAGAAGGTAGGGCCTACCCCGTCAGTGGCAAGACCGGCCTGCCTCCATGTCTTCCCCCGAACCGCTCATGTCCTCCACCAGACGACACTCCAGTAGTGGTGCCCTTCTCTGGCAGCGGGACGGGAGAACAACAACAGAAGCACCTCATGCAGCACAAGCCTCTTCGAGCTGCAGCATCACTGCAGGAGTTGCAAGGCTTATCTGAACAGGACCTGCCACATCCTCCATCAGATGACACTCCAGTGGTGGTGCTCTCCCCTAACAACAGAGTGGCAGAGTGACAACAGTATGTCATGAAGAAGGAACGGTGAGCGGAGCACCCTTCACTCGCTGTGCTTGACTGGGTCCGGGTACATCGACCCAATCTCTTGTACAAGCTGCAGTCATTCTGGCCAGTGCAACACGGATCACTGCTCAGCTAGGACCAGCCGCCTTCCGGCTGACTGATGGGTCACGATGGTACGTCAGCCGCTGCAGAAGGATGACACCACATCCCGCTTCTGACCAAGAGATTGCGACCAAGCTGGCCTGCCCAGTTGGGACTTTGCCAATGAATGGTCCGCAGCTCCAGCGGGGCACCCACTGGAATCACCCAAGCTGGCGCAGCCAGAGCCCCGCTTGGCATGGATCCAATGGAGGTCTCTTCGTCTTGAGGACTATGTTACTGACTATACATTGGTAGTTAGGGCATGGTCTACTCAGTGGCAGAATAACCCACATGACCATGCAGGTACCCCTGCAGTCTACCCGGTTGCACAGTTAGAAGTGTTGTGTTTGACATACTAAAAGTGGTTCTTTAAACCGGCCTGTTCGGCCCAGTCATGTGTGTGCTTGTTTTGCACTAGCCCATTTAAGCTAAGCTAAACTGCATATGTGTAAATGTTCTGAGCTTTCTCATGGGGGGGTAAATGTGGTGTATGTAAAACAGCGCGATGCACTGCGCTGCAGGAGCACATACGCACGGGTGATGTCAGTGCACCTCAGAGTATATCAGCTGACTGGCCAGGGCCAGTCGCTTTCTTTCCTGCTCTTCCTGCTTCTAACTACACCCTGCACTGTGTACTTCCTGCTGTTTACCCTCAATAAAGCTAACCTCAACACGTGGTTGTCCGCCCATAATTCCAGACATAACACAGCCCCAATGTATTGTCAGTACAGTAATGACAGTCTTGTTATTATTATTATGTAGTCATATTGTTTTTGCTGCCATTTCTCTGTGTTAGCAGGATCATGCAAAAACTCACAGATGGATTTGGATGACATTTTCACCAGAGGTGGCCCTTGGCTCAAAGATTAACTCATTCGATGTTGGAGGTGATCCGTGAGTGCATACCTCCGCCAAGGCCCTATCTTGCAATATATAGATGGATGGCAATATGTACGGACAAAGGGATGGAGGGGAGGACAAAAGGAGGGAGGGACGGAGCCTTGGTGGACGTATGCACTCTTGAGTGCCCTCTAGTTATTGTTGCATTGGGTTGTTACCTCTGCCAAGGAGGTTATGTTTTGTTTTGTTTTGTCCACTGTCAACTGTCAACTGTGGGACCATACAGGTGCATCTCACTAAATTAGGATATCATGAAAAAGTTGATTTATTTCAGTAATTCAATTCATAAAATGAAACTCATATTTTATATAGATTCATTACAGACAGAGTGATATATTTTAAGTGTGTATTTCTTTTAATTTTGATGGTTAGGGCTTGCAGCTCATGAAAACCCGCAAATCAGTTTTTCAAAAAGTTAGAATATTACATAAGATCAATTTTTTTTTAAAAATTGATTTTTTTAATAGAAATGTTGGCCAGCAAAGTATTTTCATGCACACACTCAATACTTGGTCAGGGCTCCTTTTGCATGAATTAATACTGCATCACTGTGGCATGGCATGAAGGTGATCAGTCTGTGTTACTGCTGAGGTGTTATGAAGGCCCAGGTTGCTTTGATAGCGGCCTTCAGCTCATCTGCATTGTTGGGTCTGGTGTCTCTCATCTCCCTGTTAATGATACTTCATAGATTCTGTATGGGGTTTAGGTCAGGAGAGTGTTCTGGCCAGTAAAATATGGTGATACCATGGTCATTAAACCAGGCTTTGGTACTTTTGTCAGCAGTGTGGGCAGGTGCTAAGTCCTGCTGGAAAATGAAATCAGTATCTCCATAAACCTTGTCAGCAGAAGAAAGCATGAAGTGCTCTAAAATGTCCTGGTAGGCAGCTGCATTGACTTTGGACTTGATAAAACACAGTGGACTAACACCAGCAGATGGCATGGCTCCCCAAATCAGGTGCCAAGTCCTGTCACTTAGAAATCAAGGTCCCAGAGTCTGGAGGAAGCGTGACCAGGCACGGAATCAAAGTTGCTTGAGGTCCAGTGTGAAGTTTCCACAGTCAGTGATGATATGTGGAGCCATGCCATGTGCTGATGTTTTTCCACTGTGTTTAATCAAGTCCAATGTCAGTGCAGCCATCTAACAGGATATTTTAGAGCACTTCATGCTTCCCTCTGCTGACAAGCTTTATGGAGAAGCAGATTTCATTTTCCAGCAGGACATGGCACCTGCCCACACTGCCAAATGTACAAATACCTGGTTTAATGACCATGGCATCACTGTGCTTGATTAGCCAGCAGACTCTCCTGACCTAAATCCCATAGAGAATCTATGGTGTATTGTCAAGAGGAAGATGAAATACACCAGACCCAATAATGCAGACAAGCTGAAGGTCACTATCAAAGCAACCTGGGCTTCCATAACACCTCAGCAGTAACACAGGCTGATCGCCTCTATGCATGCTGCATTGATGTAGTAATTATGCAAAAGGAGCCCCAATCTACTACTACTACCAAGTATTGAGTGTTTACACGGACATACTTTTCAGTCGGCCAACATTTCTATTAAAAATCAATTTTTTTAAAATTAATTTTATGTAATATTCTAATTTTTTGAGAAACTGAATTTGGGGTTTTCATGAGCTATAAGCCATAACCATCAAAATTAAAGGCAATAAACACTTGAAATTCATCACTCTGTGTGTAAAGAATCTATATGAGTTTCACTTTTTGAATCGAATTATTGAAATAAATCAACTTCTTGATGACATTCTAATTTAGTGAGATGCATGTGTATATAGACAGGTGTGTGCCTTTCCAAATCATGCCCAGTCAACTGAATTTACCACAGGTGGACTTCAATTTAGAAACACCTGAAGGATGATAAGTGGAAGCAGGATGCACCTGAGCTAAATTTTGAGCCTCATGGCAAAGGCTGTGAATACTTATGTACGTGTGATTTCTTAGTTTTTTATTTTTAATAAATTTGCAAAAATCTGAAAAAAAAACCATACAACTTTTTTCACATTGCCATTATGGGGTATTGTGTGTAGAATTTTGAGGAAAAAATTAATTTAATCCATTTTGGAATAAGGTTGTAACATAACGAGTGGATTAGACTGTATTTCTGCTGAGCATCTTAAATATGCTAGCTCAAGAATTGCTCCTCTTCTTGCAATCTGTTTCACCAGCTTCATGATTCATGGGATGTTACCAGAATCATTATTGTCTGTTGTGTTGGTACCAATCATTAAAGATAAAGCTGGCAAGCTGTGTAGCCTGGATAATTACAGGCCCATAGCTATAGCCAATATAATATCTAAAGTACTGGAAAAAATCATGTTTGAAAAATTAAATGTATTCATCAAATCTACTGATCATCAATTTGGATTCAAACCCCATCATGGAACAGATCTGTGCATATATGCTTTAAAAGAAATTATAAATAAGTACAGACATCAAAACTCTTCAGTTTTTCTGTGTTTTATTGACGCCTCCAAGGCGTTTGATCGTGTTAATCACAGGATATTGTTTAGGAAAATGATTGACAGGGGGGTTCCCAAGTACTTAGTACGTATCCTGATTTACTGGTACGCACATCAGAAGATGCTGGTGAAATGGGGGAAGAGTCATTCATCCCCATTTGGTGTGAGCAGTGGTGTCAGACAGGGCAGTATACTGTCCCCTATTCTATTTAATCTTTACATGGATGAGTTGTCAAAGCAACTGAATGCCTATAAAACTGGGTGTTTAATAGGGAATAAGTTAGTGAATCATTTTATGTATGCTGATGATCTAGTTATTCTCAGTCCAAGTAGTGCTGGTCTTCAGGAGTTATTAAGAGTGTGTACTGCTTATGGAGAGGAAAATGACATAAAATATAATACAAATAAGAGTTGTGTGCTGATTTGCCGCACTAAAGAAGATTTGTTAATGAAATTCCCTGTCTTTGAATTGGCAGGCAGGGAATTAATTGTCAGGGATAAAATTAAATATCTGGGACATTTTATTAATGATAGAATGACTGATGATGATGATATTTTCAGACAACGCTGCAAAATCTACATGCAAGCAAATATTCTTGCACGCAGATTTGGTTTTTGCTCAGATGAGGTGAAACTGGTTCTTTTTAAAACCTATTGTACACCTTTATACACCGCTCATTTATGGATAAATTATAGGAAACAAAGTATGCAGAAATTACAGGTTGCCTACAATGATGCCTTAAGAATTTTACTTAAAAAGCCTCGATGGTGCAGTGCTTCCGAGTTATTTGTCTCATCACGTGTAAATACTCTGCATGCAGTAATTAGGAATCTTATGTATAAATTCATCTGTCGGCTTGATGTATCTAGAAATGAAATCATTCAAGTCATGTCTAGCATTAAGCTCAGTTCTATTCGCTGTCAGTCACAGTTTAGAAGGCACTGGTACAGTTGTCTTTTTAAGTCTTTAAAAGTCTGTACTGTCTTTGTACTTCTCTTAGCAGTTGTATCTTAGTGTTTTTGTTTTGTTTTTTTTTGTAACTTTTTGATTGTTTCAACTGTCTTGTTTTTTACTTTTCTACTTTTTTTGATGGACCTTGAGTCTGGAATAAAGTCTTTGATTGATTGATTGATTGATAAAATGTGGAAAAAGTGAAGCGCTGTGAATACTTTCCGGTTGCACTGTATGTTTATTAATGTGCATTGTCCCTTTTATAAATTAATTAAACTTAAAAAGGGTTTGGTTTGGTTAAAGCCAGGTTTGCACTTTATTCCAATAGGGAATCTTTTTTTTTGTGGGGGGGGACTAATTTAAATAATTAATTTTTTTTTTCCACAATATCTTTATTGAACCTTTTTTTTTTTAACAAACATGATACAAACAATCAAACACTAACGCTAAAGTACTACAAAAAAAAAAATGCACTAAAAACACCAACAACCACCAACAAAATCAAGTCTTCAACAATGCTCCTCTGTTTAGTCTAGACAATCCAATACATAAGTATACATATTATGTTCACCAGTTTGGAATTTACAAGGTCCACACACATCATTCACCTTCTTCTTCAAGAGTTATGTTTAAATTTTTTACATAATCAATAAAAGGTCTCCATATATTCTCAAACACAATTTCCTTTGATTTCAGTATATATGTTATTCTTTCTAATGGAAGGTTGTTAACATCTGTCTTAACCACTGAGTCACATCTGGTCTATGAGTCTTTTTCCATAATAGTGCAATACATTTTTTGGCATTAAGCAAACTGAGGTCTATGAATGTTCTTTCACTTTTATTAAAATTATGCTTTTCTGGGTACAGACCCAACAAAAACAGTTTAGGATTCAGTATGATTTGTTTTGAGATTATTTTTTCAATTGTTACCCTCACCTCTTCCCAAAACATTCTTATTAATCTACATTCCCATAAACAATGAAATAGGGTTCCTTTACTTTCCATGCATTTTGTGCATGTATCTGGTATATTTTTGTTATATCTATTTAACTCCTCCGGTGTAACATACATCCGCATTAACCATTTGAAATGTATCAATTTAAGGCGTGCATTTATTGATTTGGTTTGAGCTTCTGTACAAGCGAATTCCCATTGTTCCTCCGAAATTTCAATTTGCAGATCTTCTTTCCAGTAGTTTAATCTTTTCAGTGAATTTTCACTTGAAGATAGTGTCAATGAGTTATAAAACTCTGAAATAATACCCTTTCTTTTACTATCTTTCATCATCATTTTTTCCAAGGATGAATAAATAGGTCGAGTGAGAGCTTTATTTTGATTTGATCGAATAAAGTTTCTAAGTTGAAGATATTTAAAAAAATGTGTTCTATTGAGATTAAATTTGATCCTCAGCTCTTCAAAAGACATTATGTTGTCTGCACATGGCAAATATAAATCCTGAATCTTTTGTATCCCTTTTAAATTCCATACTTTAAATACAGCGTCCGCTCTCCCTGGTTTAAAATATTGATTACCCCATATTGGACTAAATTGTGACAATAACTGTGGTTCTTTTAAATAGTTTTTAGCTTCACACCATATTTTGATCATATGCTTTACAAATGGATTTTTAACTTGTTTTTGTAATTTTTTTGCCGAATCTGAGTATATGAATATGGGAAGAGGTAAAGGTAAATTGTATGATTCCATTTCAGTCCAGTGAGGGAGATCATTTGATGAAAAATAATATGTCATAGACCTCAGTTGTGCCGACCAATAATACAACATAAAATTTGGACATTTCAGACCTCCACGATCAAATGGTAAATATAATAAAGACAGACGTAATCTAGCCCTCCTGTTGTTCCATATAAATTCCACTAACTTTTTTTTTATTCTTGAGAATAGATCTAAAGGTGGTGATAAGGGAATGTATTGAAATAAATAAAGTATTTTAGGTAAAATATTACTTTTAAGTATATTGATTCTCCCGATCATCGACATTGGTAGTGACATCCATCTCTGAGTTGACTCATTGATATCTGACATTAAGGCTTCATAGTTGACGCTGGCGACTGATTCTAGCTTAGGCATAATTTGGATTCCTAAATATTTAAACTGATTTACAACATTGAATTGATTTGCCTCAGGGGCTGGGTAATTTCTCTGGGTCTCATTTAGCATTAATATTGAAGATTTAGTTTTATTTATTTTATATCCTGATATTTCCCCAAAATTCTTTATTAAATTCAACAAGGTTGGAATTGATTTTTTTAGATTCGACATAAACAAAATTATATCATCGGCGTACAGGGAGATTTTATGTTCTGTTGGTCCAACTTTAATTCCATATATTTGTGAATGTAAACGTATCGCTATCGCTAAAGGTTCAATTGCCATAGTAAACAGTAAAGGTGAAAGTGGACAGCCTTGTCGACATCCTCTATTGATTTTTATTGGTTTTGAAATATTGTTATTTGTTAGGATTTCTGCTGTAGCATTATTGTATATTATTTGAACCCATTTTATGAAATTATTTCCAAGTCCAAACCTTTGTAGGACTTCAAAAAGAAAGGGCCATTCAACTCTATCAAAGGCCTTTTCGGCGTCCAATGATAGGAGAGCTGTATCCGGTGCTTCTTTATTAAAATAAATAATATTAAATAGTCTTCTTACATTATGGAAGCCTTGTCTACCCTTTATAAAGCCATTCTGATCTCGATTAATAATATTTGGTAAAATTTCTTGTATTCGTCTTGCTAAAATTTTACAGATTATCTTAAGGTCGGCGTTTAATAGGCTTATTGGTCTCATATTTTCACATTTATTAGAGGGCTTACCTGGTTTTGGCAGCAGTATAATTAAGGCATTATTTATGTATGATGGTAAATTATTATTTTGAAATGCTTCTAAAACCATTTCCAAAAAAGGTTTTATTAATTTATTCTTAAATTTTTTATAAAGGTCAACTGGAAGACCATCTGGTCCTGCACTTTTTCCTGATTTCATATTATCAATGGCTAGCCCAACTTCTTCTTGACTAATTTTAGACTCCAATATCTCCCTGTTTTCATTTGGTATACACGGTATAGATAGTTCGTTCAAAAACCCATTTAGTTTTGTTAAATCAGGTTCATTTTTGGTATCATATAATTTTTCATAGTAATCTCTAAAGGCTCTATTAATTTCTAAAGGATCTATAACTACCTGTCCATTACTTATAATACTGGTAATTGGTGTTTTAATTTCCAATTGTTTAATCTGCCATGCTAATAATTTTCCTGATTTTTCACCTTGTTCATAAAAAGATTGTTTCAATCTTAGAAGACTCGAGGCAGCTCTATTCGCTGATTTTTTGTCGTATTCAGCTCTCAAAATCAGTAATTCATTCTCCAACCTTGGGTCACTTCCTGCATCCACTTTTTCCTGAAGACTTTTTATTTTATGTTCCAATTTAGCTCTCTCCTCTCGAGTCTTCTTAGATTTTGATCCTGTATAACTAATAATATGTCCCCTAATAAAAGCTTTGAAAGCCTCCCACTTTACACATGCTGATGTTTGTGTAGTATTGATGTCAAAGAACTCGTCTATCTGTTTTTCTATATACTTGACAAATTCCTCATCCTGAAGCCATTTATGCTGAAATTGCCATCTACCTGATTCCTTTGTCAATTTTTTATCTACATATATTAGACAACAGGGTGCATGATCAGAGATCACGATGTTATCATAAAAGCAGTTTTGAATCTTGGACCTTAATTCTGTGGAAATCAAAAAATAATCAATACGTGAGAATGTCTTGTAGGTACTGGAATAACAAGAATAGGCTTTAACTTGTGGTTTCATTTCTCTCCATATATCTAACAATCTCAATTCTTTCATAAAATGATTAATAGTCATCCTACATCCAATGTGCGTACAATCCAGTCCTGTTGATCTATCCACACCTGGATTCAATGTACAATTAAAATCCCCTGCTATTATATGTTGCCCTGTAAGTGATGATAAGATGAGAAATAAATTAGCAAAGAACTTCTGATCATCTATATTGGGACCATATAAGTTCACAAGATTTATATTTTCTAATAGCAAAGAACCTTGAATGATTACATATCTTCCAAATTTGTCTCCAATTACATTTTTCACTTGAAAAGGAACTGATTTATGTATGAGAGTCATAACTCCCCTGGCTCGGGATGAAAATGAAGAGGTGAATACACTTCCCTGCCATCTACTCCTAATTCTTTTAACATCCTCCTCTATCAGATGAGTTTCTTGTAAAAACACAATTCTTGAACCCATGTCCTTTATTTTATTCATAACTTGTTTAAGTTTTTTTTAAATTTTGTAGACCTCTGCAATTCCATGAAGTTAAATTAAGATTAACACTTTGGTCCATGATCAATAGAGAGTTTGGGATTACCTTGCAGTGTAAACATGCTCATACAGAGAAGCAAAAACATGAGTGGTTGAACATTCATCCTACAAACTACACACAAACAAATTTCCCCTTCCCACACTTGTGGCAAACCCCCCAAAATCAAAAGAAAAATTCTGTCTCCCGATATAGCCATCGACCGTTCCACACCCACGGGGAACAGCCTAAGCCACTCCTTCTTCATCCTCCCAATCACCCTAACTCTACTGCTTTTAATGACGTAACATTAACTCTCCTCTGTAGTTTTCCAACTTAACTCCAAAATTTTTAACAACTTTATACATCATAGTTTTTTTTTTTGTTTGTTTTGTTTTTGTTTTGTTTTTTTAATATACTGTATAATACAATCTATATTTTGTAAACTTACTATTTACTTCAAGTCAGTCAGATGCCTGTGCAAATGCTTAATTATTCTACCTTATATTTTGTTCATGCTTAGCTCCCACCAGTCTCTTCTTCTTCTTTGATCTTCTTGATGAACTCCTGCGCCTCCTCTGGGGTCTTGAAGATGTGGGTTCTGCCCTCATACGTGGTCAGCAGTCTCGCAGGATAGATTACACCATGACGAATCCCAAGGTTGCGCAGCTCCTTACGTACGGGATCAAACTGCTTCCTCAATTGCTGGATTCCTGTGGCCAAATCTGGGTAGAACCGCACCTGCTGGTCCTGGTGTTTAATCTCTCCTTTTTTAGCTCGTGCAGCGTTGAAGATCTTCATCCTGTCTCTGTTGCTAAGAAACTTCATAATTAAGGTCCTCGGCGGTCCCTTATCTCTCCGTGGGCCAATACGATGTGCTTTTTCCAGAACCACTGCTGATTGCAACTCCTCGCTGCCCAGCACCTCCGGAATCCACTTTTCCAGAAAGGAACATACGTCCCGACCTTCTGATTCCTCTGGAAGACCCACCAGCCTCAAATTATTCTGTCTCGACCGAGATTCCAAATCCAAAATATTATCTTCCAGAGATTTATTTTTTTTTTTCCAAAGTGCGCACCTTTAATTGAAGACGGGTGACGTCATCTTCAGCACTAGCGAGACGGAGCTCCATCTGCGCCGTTCGTTCTACACAGTCACCCAATTCCTTTCTTATTCCTTCCAACGCTGTCATAATCCCATCAAATCTAGAGGAAAAGTCCGCTCTCATTGAACTCATGGCAGCCATCAGCGCATCTGCGCCATTCCCCGCAGATACCGCAGCGTTGCCAGCCTCCTCCGCCATATATGGAGTTTTGTTTACTGCGTCACAGACCTGAAAGTCCGTTAATTTGGACTGTTTCGGCGGCTCGCTTTTTCCTTTTCCTGGTTTTCCAGCCTTAGGCTTCGCCGACATATCTTCGCCCAAATGCTGGGATACGTTCTGTCCCAAATGAGAGAGTTATTTGCCGATTTTTTTTTTTCCAGGAGCAGAGCAGAGCGAGACACGTCCGTCCTACGTGGCAGCCATAACCGGAAGTCTCAAATAATTAATTTTAATTTAATTATTTTTTGATTTAAAATTAAAAACCAAATGTGGCATGAAAAAAAAATCTGGGATTTTATTTTTAGGCCATATTGTCCAGCCCTGTCTTCGTTTAACACAATCTTGGCGAGTGAGAGGATGCCTCGGGAGTAGAGAAGTGTTTTGGTACCAATTTTCAAGAACAAATGGTAAATGGTATTCACTTACTGTATATAGTAGCGCTTTTTCTCATCTCTACGTGACCAAAGTGCTTCAGAGATCAGAATCAGAATCAGAATCAGGTTTATTGCCATTGTTCATGTAGTACACAAACTAGGAATTTGTCTCGGTACAGTGCTGCAACATTAAACATGATAAGATAAGAGAAATAAACTATACATGTAATAAAGTGTAGGATAAGATTAAGTGATACTGGTCAACAGTTAAAATATATATTAGCCAGCAGCAGATACTGTGGAGAACTATATAGTGCAGTCGGTAATGCAGGAAGAAAACAGTGATGATTAACATGAGTCTGGTTGAGCTGCTGTACATGGTGCACGAGAGTCACTTAGTGTTCAGCAGTCTAATGGCAGAGGGGAAGAAGCTGTTCATGTGACGGGAGGTTTTAGTCTGGATGGACCGAAGTCTTCTACCAGAGGGGAGGGGGGCAAACAGTACGTGACCAGGGTGTGAGGGATCGGCTATGATCCGGCCAGCACGCCTCCGGGTCCTGGAGATGTACAGATCCTGGAGAGATGGGAGCTTGCAGCCGATCACCTTCTCAGCAGTGCGCACGACGCGCTGCAGCCTTAGTCTGTCCCTGGCAGTGGCTCCTGCGTACCACACGGTTATGGAGGTGGTGAGGATGGACTCGATGATGGCTGTGTAGAACTGCACTAACATCTTGGTGGGTAGCTTGAGCTTCCTCAGCTGCCGCAGGAAGAACATCCTCTGCTGGGCTTTTTTGATGAGCGAGCTGATGGTCAGCTCCCATTTGAGGTCCCTGGTGATGGTAGTGCCTAGGAAGCGGAAGGAATCAGCAGTGGTGATGGGAGAGCCTGAGAGGGTGAGGGGGGGCAGAGGGGTTGTGACTTTCCTGAAGTCTACAATCATCTCCACTGTCTTCAGAGCGTTCAGCTGCAGGTTGTTATTGTCGCACCAGGACGCCAGCTGGGCCACCTCTCTCCTGTAGGCGGACTCGTCGCCGTTGGAGATGAGCCCGATGAGGGTGGTGTCGTCCGCAAACTTGATCAACTTGACAGACTGGTGGCTGGAGGTGCAGGAGTTGGTGTAAAGGGAGAAGAGTAGGGGGGAAAGTACACAGCCCTGGGGTGATCCGGTGCTGATGCTAGTATAGTCTGAGACAGTCTTTCCCAGCCGCACATGCTGCCTCCGGTCCGTCAGGAAGTCGATGATCCACCTGACAGATCCTCCAGCACACCTCACTATGGGTGGACAGATCCTGCTGTCCACCCATTCACACACTGATGGCGGCAGAGCTGCCATACACAGGCACTGGCCTGACCCACCAGGAGCAACTGGGGGTTCAGTGTCTTGCTCAAGGACACTTCGACATGTAGACTGCAGACAGAGCAGGAATCGAACCCCTGACTTTTCAATCAGTAGTCGGCCACACTACACTTTTGCCACAGCCACAGGTGTAGTGTGTAGGTGACAGTCTGTGAACAGCAGTACGGTTTAATGCCAAGAAAGAGTACTACAGATGCAATGTTTGCTTTAAGAGTGTTGATGAAGAAGTATAGAGAAGGTCAGAAGGAGCTGCACTGTGTCTTTGTGGATCTAGAGAAAGCATATGATAGGGTGCCAAGAAAGGAATGAATGAGGAAGTCAGAAGTGCCAGAGAAATATGTGAGGGTGGTGCAGGACATGTATGAGGGCAGCGAGACGATGGTGAGGTGTGCTGGAGTGTCTGGTGGATTCAAGGTGGGGGTGGGATTACATCAGGGATCAGCTCTGAGTCCTTTCTTGTTTGCCATAATGTTAGATAGGCTGACAGACGAGGTCAGACAGGAGTCTCCATGGATCATGATGTTTGCAGACGACATTGTGATCTGTAGTGACAGTAGGGAGCAGGTGGAAGAGAAGCTGGAGAGGTGGAGGTGTGCTCTGGAGAGAAGAGGAATGAAAGTCAGTAGATGCAAGACAGAATACCTGAGTGTGAATAAGAGGGAGGCAGGTATAATGGTGAAGATGCAAGGAGTAAAGGTAGTGAAGGTAGATTAGTTTAAATTAAATACCTGGGGTCAGCCATCCAAAGCAATTGAAAATGCACAAGAGAGGTGAAGAAGAGAGTGCAGACAGGGTGGAGTGGGTGTTAACGAGTGTCAGGGGTGATTTGTGACAGAAGAATAGCAGCTAGAGTGAAAAGGAAGAGTTTCAAGACTGTAGTGAGACCTGCTATGATGTATGGTTTGGAGACAGTGACACTGACAAAAAGAAGAGGTGGAGCTGGAGGTGGCAGAGTTGAAGATACTAAGATTCTCATTGGGAGTGACAAGGAGGGACAGAATTAGAAAGAAGTATATCAGAGGGACAGCTAAGGTTGAGTGGTTTGGAGACAAAGTAAGAGAGGTAAGGCTGAGATGGTCTGGACATGTGCAGAGGAGGGATAGTGGATATATTGGACAAAGGATGTTGAAGATGGAGCTGCCAAGCAGGAGGAAAAGAGGAAGACCACAGAGAAGATCCATTCATGTAGTGAAGGGGGGGCATGGAGAGGGTTGGTGTTACAGAGGAAGATGCAAGTGATGGGGTGAGATGGAGGCGAAGGATCTGCTGTGGCGACCCCTAAAGGGAGCAGCCAAAAAAATAAAGAAAATCGTCCAGCCCTGTCTTTCAGTTGTACATAAGCATCATGTTGATGGCACACATACAGTAGAAATGAGCATTAGTTACTAGTCAGTTATGAGTTTTGAATTTATGACATCTAACAAATCTGATCAGCGTTTAGCTTTGGTTGTTCCTGATGACAGTGGGGATAGAACTTAGTTAAAAAGTTACAGCAGTGCAAACAGGCGTACATGCTTCAGAAAATCTGGAGTGTATTACATTTTCTCAAATATGGTCAAGCTTCATTATTGCATTCTTATTGGCTCTTCTAATCACACCAAAAAAGAAACTAAATAATGAACAAAAGTAATCTGCTAAATGGAACAGCAGTGAACATTTAGCACAGATTAGAAAAGTCGGGGCCCTGGTGCTGGTAATCAAATCATATCATGTGACAAGGTTTTACTGGCCTACAAAAAGAGAATGTCAAGGAACTGGGATCACAGCCCCTGCGGAACTAGTTAAAGAACAGACATCCACACCTAAATGAGGTGACTAGTTAGATTGTCTGCTTAAAACAGTCACACTACACAACAAGCAGTTGTTGAGTTTTGATGCTTCTAGCATTTGTTCCCTAAAATCTCTGGTGGAGGGTGTAAAGCTCACAAGACCTATGCACATGCAGCAGATGCCTCAGTGGGAAGTACATCAGTCTGAAAACTAAAGCAGAAATGTTAGAGAAGTATCATTTTATCATTTTGAAACCTATGAGGTGTCTTAGAGGAATTGCACATTATTATAATGTGTGGTGCTGCTGGTCGTTTTGGTAAAAAGGAACGTTTTGGGGGATTTTCTCCATGCTGGAGTCAACGCTGGAACGGATGGTTTTACAGCATGAGGGAATTTCCTGCTGCAGAGTAGTGAGTCAGCCTGTAGTTTCAGGGCAAAGAAACACGTTTGGACCGGGCTGTGGGTTTATAATCAGCTGTTGCTTTACTTTAAAAGACTGTGTATTTCTTCTGGTCTGCCTGTACACAGCTGGATAAAACACCTGAGGACACATGCAAGTGGTTTAATTAATAATTCCACTAATAAGGAGGTTTAAAACAGCGGGCCAGGGGTTAATATTTTCAATGTTTTTCTTGTTTTTTTAAAGTTAATAAGTAATGATGGAATATTGGTCATGTGCAAAGCTAATATACAATATTTAGAATCAATATTCAGATGCAATAGAAATGTTAACCAGAAAAATCCTTAAGTTTGAAAACTGACTTAAGATGAAAATTTTAGCATTAGTAGCAGAGGTGTGGAAATTTCTCGACTCTTAAATGCATTACGATACGGGCCTCTGCATTGAAGCAGAGCATTATTGATCGAAATCGCGCCATCTCTGCAGTGTGCATTAACCTGAAGTGCTAATCTTGACTGTTGTTTGCTCAACCTCTACTTGCCAATAAAATGGGGAAGTCCAAATTATGTTGTGATCAGGGATGGCAATTTTCCGCCGATTTATTTTCAAATTGATCATTTCTGTGAATCATCTAAATCCGTTGAGAAAATTTTAAGGGGGGTAAGGTACCTTATTGTTACCGATTTTAGCGAAAATCAACACGATTACATAAGCGCTCGGCGCTTCCCCGGGTCAAGTCTCCTGCGATAACCCGGATGTGTTGTACTCAAGCTACTGCTGTATTGTAAACAGCCCTGCAATTGGATAGTTGCAAATGATTGGACCAATCAAATGGCTCATTGTATGCTTTGTCAAAAATTCATGGCGGCGTGTTCGTCAGGGATGTGATTTTTCTGCTAATTCGTGGAATTCCGCTTTTTTTTTTTATCTTCCAGGAAGATAAAGTACATTAAGTACGTTAGTGGCTTGTGGTTCACGAACGCAGTGAAGGTGCGCCCTTTCAGGCAGAACTGGAAGTGGCGTATGGCCAGGTGGAGAGCCATTGACTCTCTGCCGAACAAGCTGTATTTACGCTCACTGTCGTGCAAAGACCTGCTAAAAAAGGTGAGCGGCTGCCAAGAACCGGCAACGCATTGCTCCACAACGGCCGCTATGCCCATGTCCGAGGCGTCGGTAGCGCTGTCCGAGCCAGTAGTGCAGCGTTTGCCAAAGCTGTTTTTAACCGCAGAGAACGCCTGCTCCCGGTCAGGAGTCCAGTCGACTTTGTCCGCTGGTTTCCGTTTCTTGAGTGCGGCGTACAACGGCTGTATGAGCTGGGCTGTGTGGGGGAGGAAACGGTTATAAAAGTTAACCATCCCCAAAAACTCCTGCAGCGCCCTGACATTGATGTTGAGGAGAAAAAAATAGCAAAACAATTTAGTTAGATTACTTTTATGATTCCAAACAGTTTGAAATTGACAGTGCACAGTGGACATTGACTCATAACTTTTGAATATTTCTAAGACTTGGCTACATCAGTGATTGTGCAAAATGAACTGCTCAAGACTCAATGGAGATTGAAACTGGTGATCTGAAATGAATGCTGAAATTATAAAAAGTAATGGTATGAATGAATTTTATTTCTATTATGGAATAGATAAAATTAACTGATTTTGATTTGATCAAGTGTTAAAGCATGTGATGGATAATGCTTGTTGGAATATTTTAGGAATGCTATCTTCTTGGAACATAAGTCAATATTATACAGTAATAAGTGGTATTCAGCTGTTTGTTTTATGTCATTTAAGCACAGTTCTGGTACTTAAAAATCATAAAAACCCAGGAGCTTCGGGGGGCTTCGCCCCCCTTGCCCCCGGACCCCACTGGGGGACTGCTTTCCCCAGACCCCCTGCTGAATTTTCACATAATTTCCCCAACCCCAAATCACATCCCTGGTTCATGTTGGAATTCTGAGCTTTCGGTATAATTTTCAGTGGAATTATGAGATTTTTATCGAAGGATCAGGAGTCATCAGTGCTAGAAATAGACAAAAGTGTCAAAAATAAGTTCCGATGGAATTGGCTTGAGAGAAAAGTGACGGTAAAGGTGAAAATTGGCTCAAAGTTTGACGAGGTAACGGAAACACTCGGACAGTTTCTGAAGAAACCAGAAAAGGAGATGAAGTTCAAAGTTCAGAGACTGACACAGCTTGCTGCCAAAAGGAAGAAAGTTTCACATTAGAAGTGACTTGGTGACCAGTGTAAATAGTGTAATAAACTCTTATAGAACTGTTAAATATGTTGGACTAAAGACAGTGAGACAACATTGAAGAAAAAGTAAGTTAACTTTTCATTAAATTTAATGATTTATCTAAGTCTAGTATTTCATTTTTTTTTAATCTTTTTTTTTCAGTCTAAATTACTTCTGTTTTACTGAAAACCTCTCAGCTTCAGGGGAGCTGCGCCCCCCCCCCCCGGGCCCCCCATACGTCAATCGACCAAATTAGATTTCAGCTGAAATCAGAATTTCCTGTTGCCATCCCTGTGTGATGTGTATGTTGTTCACATTGCGTGTGCTGCATTTTTTCTTCATTGCATCATGCTAGAGGACAACGGCAACAGGTGATTGAAAAAAATGTATCTAGCATTTTGAAAGTGGGTGTTTGGGCACATTTTGGATTTGATGAACTCATTGAGAAGCATGAACTGGACACCCAGATCTAACACGAACCCCAGGCCAAGCATAGAAATAGAGGAGGTGGCATCAACTCCGAAGATGCAACATACAGATGCATCCAAATCTGTGTTTTGTTTTGTTTTGTTTTTTTTTTTCAAAATTTTGTTTCTGAAACAAAAACAGAACTGGAAATAGCTGTTATATCATTTTGGCCTCGTCAAAATAAAATCGGAATTGGGCCAAAACAGGATAATGGATCTGATTTCATTAGTTTTTTGTATAGTTTTTTTGCCATAGCAGGGAAGGCATTTAACTTTTTCATATTTAGACCTACTTCTTTTGTAAAAGTATCAGATTTAGCTGTTGCTTTTGACAGTAATATTTGTTTTACAGAAATTACCACATTGACTTTTTCACAAATTAACACAGTACAAATTGCAATGACATGTTTTTTAGTAACTTCTGGCTCTTACTTCCAGCTGTGACCAAAACAGTAAAACAAACAAACAAACAAAAACCAACTAACAAAATCAGATCCGTTATCTCATTTTGGCTGAGTTCCGATTTTTATAGTGACAAGTCCTAAACAATGTAATGGATATTTCCAGTTGTTCTGTTTTCACTTTAGCAATGAAATATTGAAAGAACAATGAGTACATGGTGTTACGCACCCCTCCATAGGGAATTAGTCAGTGGTGCAGTCCCTGACACCTTAGGGTACACCTCCGTTACTAGCCAAGAGCTAGTGAGGAAGTCCTCTTTGGCTTGGTGGTTGAATAAGAGGTTTTGAGATCACAGTGTCATGGGTTTGAATCTTGGCTTGGGAATACTAGGTGTTAGTTTACCTTTCCTGAGGGGTGAAAAAGACTTAAATCTACCTTGCTTAAGTGTGGAAAAGATTTATTAGGTGCTAGTCTACCTTGCCTGTGAGGTGAAAGTGACTTAGGTCTGTTCACCTTGACTCCAGGTCAAAATGGACTTTGGTGACCCCAGGATTAGTAAGCAATTCTGGCCTTGGTCCAGAAAGTGGGTTGTAACACACAGATTCATCAGGATATATCATGAATCGTTTTGCATTTGAATCATTAATGGCTGAATTATAATAGAATCATGAGACCACTAAAAATTGGCACCTTTACTTGAATTTCCAGAATAAAATTCTTGAAAGCTGAGTTGATACATGAAGTGCATTAGCCCTCCTTGATTAAAAAAAAAAAAAAAAAAAAATGAATTGGTGCCAAAGCCTCACTATACTCCATTTACTCGGGAGCTCAGAGCAGCTTGTGTCCTGCACTTCCGTCTGCCATTCTTCTGTGATTTATCCGTTCTGCATTGTCCTGACACTTCTATTTCCTGATTGGAGTGTAGTGGTGGACTTAGGGTAGACAATGGCCAAAATTGGGCTTTGTTTCTTTGCTGGGGAGGGAGAATGAGGCAGTGGAGAGCTACAGATTTTTAGAGGTTCTCTGGACAGCAGACTGGACTGGAAGTGTAACACTGGTGATGTTTACAGGAAGGGACAAAACAGACTTTTTTTGTCTGGGGAAAATTGAGCCTTTTAGTGTATGCAGCAAAGTGTTGCATATTTTTTTATCCGCCTGTTGCTAAAAGTGCAATCTTCTTTGCAGCCATAAGTTGGGATGGCATCATGGGAGAAATTGAACAAGCTGATAAAGAAATGGTTTTATTGAACAGGGGTTAGAAAAAAAATATGACAATACAGACTATCCCAAAATCTGTTAACCCCCTAATATGATTTGTCTTCATTTTCCCATCAACAGTTTATTTTCCTTTTGTGATAAAACTGAGGCTCTGTTTGAAATAAATCTGGTGTGTTTTTGTTTTTTGTTTGTGTTGCAGACTCTAAGACCCACCTCAGCATGAAGACCAGGATGAGGGCCCAAGGTGATGTCATCAGGAGAAAAGACAGATTTTGTTTCAGGTCTGCTGTGGAGTGAGTGAGCAAAACCTCCACACTACACACACTTTGAACCCCCGTCACACTCAGCTCTGAGTTGGTCTTTCTGCCAAGCGCCATCAGGATGACATCATTCCCGACCAACACAATGGAGCTCTTCATCTGAGGTTCCTCATCAGGCTGCGTCACTGTGGTGGACCACTGGCTGGGGTGCCCAGAAGAAGAAAAAAAGAGGAGGAGGAGAGGAACTACCATTAGGGAGGGAGGGGGGTGGGGGGAGGGAGGGAGGGAATATAGAGAAAGCTGCGCGACATGTCAGAGTGCTCAGGGGCCAGGTCTAGATCTGGGATGCCGAGGCCTGAGGCAGTGCAGCCAATTGGGGCTGAGGCTCTAGTAGCCCTGCTGGAAGGGGGACTGGACCGTGTGGTGCTAATCGACAGCCGTCCTTTTGTGGATTACAATACCTCACACATCCTGGAGGCGGTGAATGTGAACTGCTCCAAGCTGATGAAGAGGAGGCTGCTTCAGGACAAGGTGCAGATTGCTGAGCTGCTGCAACACTCAGCCAAGAAGAAGGTAAAGGGAGTGGGTTGCAGGGCTGTCAGGAGTGTACAGGTGTGATTCGGACAGGGGATATGCTGCTTCTGCAATGTGACAGACGTGTGATTTAGCTGTTTCCCACAGAATGAAATTGTGTTTATGGATTTGCAGCACTCAGGTGTATTGATCTGTGTAAAGTAGCATGGTAACATAAGTGCGTAAAGGTGCTTTCACATAGGATGCAGTGGGTATTAGACTCCACTCTCAAACCCATTCATGTCTATCTGTTGCATGTAGGATTCCACTGGTAACATTTCAGCATCACGGGCCGCTACCCCTGGAGCTATGCCGCCATGCTAAGGAAGTAATAAATTTAAGAAAAATAAATTGAGGAATGACGCTCCACAAGTGTGCGCATAAACAATGCGCGTGACAGTCATCCGTGCATCAGAGTTCAGAAGTGCACTGCCCACGTGACTGTCAGTTGCCAGGCAGAGTGTCTCGCTAGTGTCGCTGTCTGAGAGAAGCATGAGCTGATTAAAGTGCTTTAAATGCGGAAAAAAGCAGAAGCAGTATGTAAGCAGTGGAGGCATTTATCATGGTTTTAACGCGCTAGTAATGAGAACAGTAATGAAGAGTCACTTGGCAAACAGGTGTGGTTAGGCTTCAAATGCAAGCTTCAAGAACATTAGCGATTACACAATCTCAAGCCAGACTCGGAGGCGGGATACTGAAGCCTCACTACACCAAATGCGTTCGACACAATGGACTCAACTGTGACTTCTGAGTACAATACCCTGCTGCAAAAGGTATATAAACAAATTGCTGAGCTTAAAGAGGATGTCTGACAGCTGTCTGATGAACTCCAGAGAAAGGACGCTCTGCTTTCCAGCTTTGCGACTCGTCTTCTGCTCCTAACTACTGTCTTAGGAAAAGCAGCTGATAAATTACACTTCACAGCAATCAGCTGACACTTCTGAAGAAGACTGCAGTGGACAGTCAGAACATGTAAAGGTAAAAACATCTCCTTTTTATTCTTGTCTGAAATAAGAATACTATCATGGTTGCTCAGCAGACCAAAAAGTCTCCTGTGGATGGTGCACATCTCCAGGACACAGTTATGTGGGATCCCTCCACCTGTCCAAGGCCCTCTTCTAGCTCAACGCCCAATAATGAGATGCCCTGGTCTGAAGTGGTAGTCCGTGGCCATAAGAGGGCCTCCGATCAGCCCACTTCTCCTCCTTTGGACATCTCTAACTGCTTTGCAGCTCTGGCAACGGATGAAAACTTGGTTTTTCCGTCTCCACCTTCAAGTAAGGACCTCAACCCGACAGCTGCTGAAGCTGCAACTGTTCCCCCTTTGGCCAACACCACAGCATTCCCTCCACTGGATACGGTGGGCAGTCGGGCGGCTGGTGCCTCTGAAGCAGTGCCACTGTGACCCCCCCCCCCCCCCCAAGGTCTTCAACCTCTTCTACACAGCGTAGGATCCTGAGGGAGGCAGTGCAGCAGAACTCCGGGGTGGTCTCTTGTCTGGAGCTGGCTGGGAAGTGCTCTTCCAACTCCCCTGTAGCATCGCTACCTCACCCACCTGGCCAGACCCATGAGGGAGGCTGTGGAACATCAGATCAGAATCAGCTGTCACTTGCTGCCTATTTGGGACCAGAGTCACTGATGTTCTGCAGCAGATCCCATCCCTGCTCAGCAAGCACCCACAGGTACACAATGTTATTATCCACTGTGGTGCAAATGACATCCCCAAACAGCAGTTCAGAGTTTTAAAAAGGATGTTAACCATTACTTTAGTGAGTTGAAGAGCTGTGGAAAGTCTGTTTTTATCTCTGGGCCCCTCCCCCCTTTGAACTGGGGTGTTGGTCGTTTTACCAGATTGCTCTTTCTTCACACCTGGCTGCAGTCTGTTTGTCCATCACAGAACTTGTTTTACATCGACAATTTTAATCTTTTTGGGGACCGACCCTCCTTTTTTAGCAGACTATATTCATCCCAGCTTTCATGGTGCACGTGCTCTCTCAGCCAATATTTTCCATGCAGTTTCCACAGCTCCACACCGCCACTGACTGACCAGTACCTGTCCAGACAACACATCGGTCCCTGATTGCCTCACACCAGTGACCTCCACTCCTATTAGCTCCCCCTTCTGTCTAAATATTTTTCACCTGGTACTGTATTTCAGAGAACCTCTCCATCATACCTGTCATAATCAATAACAGACCTTCTCCAAAGCTTCACAGACCAGCAAGTCACAGGTTTTTACGCTTTTCGCCCCAGGTTACACACTAAGCCAGCCAAGATTTACCTGGACATCTTTACTGCTAAAATGATGGTCATTAATGCCCGCTCTATTGCTAACAAATCGTACATTTTAAATGACTTGTTCTACAGTGAGCAGTTGGATTTTATGTTTATTTCTGAGACATGGCAGCATGAAAATGATGTTACACATCTTCTAGAACTATGTCCTAGTGACTGTTCATTTTTCAGTGCATCACGGATTTCTGGTGGAGGTGGAAGTATTATTTTTAAAGTCATTCATATGCCAAGTTTCTACAACTCATTTGAAATAATTATGATCAAAATTGTTTATGCTCAGCCCTTGTACTGTATTTTAATATATCGTCCACCTGGGCCTGCTACATCCTTTCTTTCTGACTTTGAGGACTTTTTATCTTCCACCATCAAAGTAGGTAGAATCATCATTGCCTGGGACTTTAACTTCATATTGATGTTTCAACCAACAGCACTACAAAGGAATCTTGGGCTTAATGGACTCATACAACCTTGTTCAACATATATCTGACTCTACTCACACTGCAGGACATGTTTTGGACTTGGTCTTCACTGATGGTGTCACTCATGACCATTTAAAAATAAGTGAAGTTATTTTCGGTGACCATGAATCAGTCGCTTTTAATATTTTATTTAACTCAGAGCCTTCCTCTCAAGTTTGTGTCAAACGTAGTCGTTTTATTGATGATTTTGCTATTAAGTTTTCTTCTCTCTTTAATTTTTTTGAACACCTTCTGAAGATAATGTAGACCATCTTGTGAATTCTTTTAAAGATCACTGTTGTATGATTCTCGATAAGGTGGCCCCTTACAAATTACGACAATGCAGAATCACCTCTCATGTACCTAGGCTAAATAATCAAACTTGTGACCTTTGACCTTTCTAAATCTAAATTATTATTGTTATTATTATTATAATAACTTGAGCATAACGCTCTGAGGACTCCTCAACATGTCCAGTTGGACTCAATCTGGCAGTCTTGGAGGCACTCTGCAAGTTTGTCATCCTCCCCTGTTCTGCATCTACCCCTGTAGCGTGTGCAGCGCACACTACATCCAGTCTGAAAGCAGCTTAACTCTTTCTTGGATTTGTGAAAAAAGATATATTACAGTATAAAATGGTATTTTAGTGAGTTCCTCTTAAGGTTACCCCTAACAGTCCTGCACAAACACAGAGCCATGTCATGATCAGTTCAAGATTCCACCACACAGCTCTCACATGTATCTGGGTGCAGACGCAGACTCGGATCACAACCCTGCGATTGCAAGGTTTAAGCTGTCCCTCAAGCGCCTTGAGAGATCCAAAGCCTTTTCAAAGTTTTTTTCCCCCTTGTCCTGTCAAGCAGCTAGGTCAGCAGAACAGAAATCTGCTTTCCTTATTGTGCCAAACAGATTTTCTTTGCCAAAAGGAGCTTTATACAGTACATATACAGCCGTGGACAAAATTGTTGGTACCCCTCTGTTAATGAAAGAAAAACCCACAATGGTCACAAAAATAACCTGAATCTGACAAAAGTGGTAATAAATAAAAATTCTATGAAAATTAACCAATGAAAATCAGACAATGCTTTTGAATTGTGGTTCAACAGAATTACTTTAAAAAAACAAACTCACGAAACAGGCCTGGACAAAAATGATGGTACCCCTAGAAAAGATTGAAAATAATGTGACCATAGGGACACGTTCAACCAAGATGTGTCCTCTAATTAACATCACAGGTGTCTACAAACTTGTAATCAGCCAGTTGGCCTATTTAAAGGGTGACAAGTAGTCACTGTGCTGTTTGTTGACATGGTGTGTACCACACTAAACATGGACCAGAGGAAGCAAAGGAAAGAGTTGTCTCAGGAGATTAGAAAGAAAATTATAGGCAAGCATGTTAAAAGGTAAAGGCTATAAGACCATCTCTAAGCAGCTTGATTTTCCTGTGACTACAGTTGCACATATTATTCACAAATTTAAGATCCACAGGACTGTAGCCAACCTCCCTTGACGTGGCCGCAGGAGGAGACAGATAATACGAATGGTAACAAAAGAGCCCAGAACAACCAGACTGTCAAAGAGAGAGGGCACGTGTGTTCGGACTGGCGAATCTTGGGCAGTGCCCACCTGAAAGTGGCTCAAAATCACACATAAAACACATGTACAAAACAAAAACAACAAGAACTCAAAATATAATCCATAATAAACCTGATGCCTGAGCCACAGAGAATACACTGCTATGATTTTATTGAAAAATCGGGTTCAAATAAATTATATTTATGAACAAATAATTTGTTGCAATATCTGTAACAAAAGAATAACACTGGTGTTCCCCTGCCGTGTGTTTGTCGCTGCTGCTGCGGTGGGCATGTGTGCCTCTCCACCCATCACTCTGAGTGTGACTGGCTTGGCACAATGCCCGCTTGGCATGGCTCAAACCTATACGGTCTGATGCCCCCAGATTCTTAATTATCATCCCATTCTTTGGAACTATAATCATCTGAAGATTGGACAACACATTCCAGACTATATGTGCTGGAACCATTGTGGATGTTTTCAGCCGCTTCCATCCTGTGTGTACAATGAGCAGCCAAGCGCTGTGTTCTCTCGATGACGTGACTGCATGGCAGCGGGGTTTCCCAGCCACTGACATAATTGGTGACGTGGCGCTCATGAAAACGTTGGATATTCGCGTGAAAAAAAGCCTGTTTGACTTAAAACTGCACAGACAAACCTATTTTGTCATATTGTATTATGTGTTGAAAAATTAGATGAAGTCAAAAACGTGTCATCAGCACTTTAAGCTGTTGGTATTCAAGAAACCTTTTATCACTGATGTCATACTGTGACACCAGTTCCTGAAATTGAATAAAGTTTCCACCTTGAATAAGATGCTCTAAGTTTCTTATTCCTTTCTCATACCATAGTGGAAAATTTAACATCCTGTTTTGTTGCACGTTATCAGGATTATTCCAAATGGGCATGAATTTGCAAGGGACAAGTGAAGACCTCATTATTTTTAAAAATTTCCACCAGGCTGTCAGAGAGGAGCTAATGTTAATGATTTTAAAACGGTCATGGTGTTTGTTACAGGGACTCATGAAAGGTAAGTCACATATATTTAGCGACCCACAGAGAGCCTATTCAGCGTCTAACCATGGGTTTCCTAGTGGGGCTGATTTTGTCCATTTAGAAACAAACTGCAGTCTGTTGGCTAAGAAGTAATTAAAAATATGTGGTAAATCTAAACCTCCGCATTCTTTTGCTTTATGAAGAATTTTTAAACTGATCCAGGATGGTTTATCCTTCCATAAAAATTTTCTTATATTTGAGTCTAGAGACTTAAACCAGGCCATAGATGGTTGCATAGGAATAATTGAAAATAGATGTTGATTTTAGGAAGGACCATCATTTTAACGATTGCGACTCTTCCCATTAGTGATGTAGGTAATGTCCTCCAGCGCATAAGGTCGTCTTGTATTATTTTTAGAAGGGAAATGTGATTTAGTCGCAGTAACTCTTGAGAGCCTGTTGGACAGCAGTTGGACAGCTATATAGTGTTTTAATCCAGTTTATAAAAGATGAACCAAACCCAGACTTGTTTAACACCATAAAAAGGAATTCCCAGTTAACATGGTCAAAGGCTTTCTCTGCATCCAGAGATAATATTGTGGTTTCTAAGTAATTAATCTTACAGTAGTCTATTAACGTATATAGCCTGCATGTATTATTAGCAGAGTGCCTACCCTTGATGAAATCTGTTTGATCTGGGTGTGTAATACATGGAGTTATCCTTTCCAGTCTTTTGGCAAGAGCTTTGCAAATTATTTTAAGATCAACATTCATAAGTGAGATGGGACAGTAGCTGGATGGAAGCATAGGTTCTTTTTCAGGTTCAAGGAGCAGGGTAATGCTAGCCAAGTTCATATTTAGAGGGATTACATTATCTTCTTTAATTTGGTTCACCATTTTAAAGAAGGTAGGTGCCATCACAGGCCAGAATTCTTTATAGAATTCTACTGGAAAACCATCTGGTCCTGGAGCTTTGTTATTTGGAATGTGCTGAAGTGCGTCCTGGAGTTTGGACATTAGAAGAGGTGCATCCAGAGCTGTAATCTGTTTATTATTTAATCGTGGTAAATTAATATTGTCCAGAAATTAATTTATTTCTGAGTCAGTTGGATTAATCTGAGATGAATAGAGGTTTTCATAAAACTTTCTGAAGGAATTATTTATTTCTTCAGGGTCATGGGTGATATTTCCAGTGGTATCCTTAATAGAATGGATAGTTGTTTTTTTCTTTATTCAATTTAAGCTGGTTAGAAAGATATTGCCCCCGATTTATTACTATGTTTAAACTTCTCCAGACACAGTCTTTGTATTAAAAACTGTTCCCTTTTGTTTGTAATTTCTTTTAGTTCCATCCAGCTGCATTGCTCCGCACTGTTTATATATTTACATATTTTTTCCACCTAGCTGCAATGCTCCGTACTGTGTGTTTATATATCTACATATTATTCCATCTAGCTACATTGCTCCGCACTGTGTTTATATATTTACATATTTATTCCATCTAGCTGCAATGCTCCGTACTGTGTGTTTATATACTCATATATTTATCCCATCCAGCTACAATGCTCTACACTGTGTGTCTGTGTGTATATATATATATATATATATATATATATTTATAGTAATATGTACATATGTATATTAGCTGCTCTTGCTTGCTTTTTTTTTTTTTCTTGCCTTCTGATTGTTGCTCTGAGTGTTGCTATCCCTGTGCTGTTGCAATCCTGGAATTTCCCCGTTGTGGGACTAATAAAGGCTTATCTTATCTTATCTTAGTTCCAGCTTTAATTTTCTCAGATTGTTGAATGCCTGTTCCTGTGGAGAAACAGCACAGGTTAACTCCAGTAATTTAATTTTCTAACTCGAGTGCCAGTGCTTTTTCTTTTTTATTCATATATGAACAGTAAGAGATTATTTTACCTCATATGACCGCTTTTGCTGCTTCCCAGGGAACACACGGCGATATTTTTGGCATGTCATTATATTCCAGATATGATTCCCACTCCTTATTAGAATAATTAATAAAGTCTTTGTCTTTGAGTAATGATGTATTAAATTTCCAGTTCCTAGTTTTCCTTGTAGCTTTTTTATTTACCAGTGTAAGAGATACTGGATGGTGATCGCTGATAGCTTGATTTGAGCAAATTTCAGTGTCTGTGATATCCCTCACAGTGGAGTTACTTGCTTAAAAAAGTCTACATGAGAATATGAACTGTGCACTGGTGAGAAGGTGTATTCCCTAAGAGATGGGTGAAGAGAATGCCATTCATCGCAAAGACCAAACTCATTCTTGTATTGTTTGAGTGTCGGTAGCCTGCCATTTCCGATAATTCCCCGATGTACTGAGCCTGTCAGTTGCAGGGTTTAATACTAAGTTGACGTCTCCTCCTATTATGAGTGTGGTGTCCAAGTGCTCAGACAGAGAAGTAAAGAAAGTGTGAAAATAGGATGGGTCGTCAACATTTGGGCCATAAACACTTGCAGTACATAGATCCAGATTTTGAACTGAGATTTTTAATATTATAAATCCACCTTCTGGATTTGCTATGGTGTTATTCACAACAAAGCATACTCTTCTGTTCACCAATATAGCTACCCCCCTTTGTTTGGAATTAAAGCAGGCTGAGTACATGTGGGGAAATTCAGGGGAGGTGAATGCATCTACAGATGACTTAGAAACGTGTTTCCTGGAATAAGCCAAAGTCTGCCTGTAGATCCTGCAGTCGATTAAAAACTTTTAGCCTCTTCTCCCTGGTACAGATTCCACGTATGTTCCATGTGACAAACTTAAATGTGGACATGTTTTCACTAACTGGTTTTGTGCTAAAGGCTAGCTAAGTGTGCCTATGTGTTTGTATGTCCGTAGTGTATATGTGTGTGTGTATGTACATGTATGTCCTGTGTACATTGTATGGCTGCATGTACATGTGTGCATAGGCATGTGTGTTGTGTGTAAAATATATACCTATATGTGTGTGCTTGGGTGTGCATGCATGATGTCTCTGTTGCATTTGCTTGCATTTGAAAGAGTGAATGGGGTGCATGTACTTAGTTACTGTATTTCCTATAAATCAAATGTGCGAGAGAGAACAGACATAAATGTCAGCAATTGGTGAGAAGATACAGATAACATGACAACCTAACAACATCAACAAGATTAGCTACAACAAACAACAACCTCAACAAAAAAGAAAAAACATTAGACAAACGTTAATGAATTAAACAGATAAGTCTCAAATAAGAGACCTGCACACAATCACACTCTTTTTTCACATGTAGCTAAGGAAACAAACTAGAATCTAGAATAGCCAGAGGGTTCTGGTTCATCCATAAATTGCTTGCCATCTGTAAACAATTTATCCACAGAGATAATAGCTCATTTACCTTCTTGGATTTTTTTTGTTTCCTAATGGGAAAAAGCTTTCTTCTTCTTTCCATAATTTCCTGTGGAAATTGATCGTTTAGACCATATGTGTTTTTAAGCTGCCTACCCTGCCTCTGTACCAGAATTTTTTGCTTGAAGTGTTCAAATTTAGCAACAATGGGTGTGAGACGTTTATTTTAAGGATTTTTCTGTCCAATGCGGTGGACTCAGTGAAAGGTAATTGATTTCACAACGTTGGAGGGCATTTTCAGCTGAGTAGACATGAATTCACAGATCAGCTGTTCTGGATTTTATTTTATTTTTTTTTCAGCAGTTCTGAAGAAAACCAGGTTATCTCATGCTGCATGATTGCAGGTCGAGAATTGTTTCCTTCATTTTCTGGTTTTCTTTTACAACAGTGTCAAGTTGCGTGGGTAGCGTGTTTACTCCATCCATCCATCCATCCATCCATCTTCTACCGCTTTTCCGGAGGTCTGGGTCGCAGAGGCAGCAGTTCAAGCAGAGAAGCCCAGACTTCCCTCTCCCCCGCCACCTGCTCCAGCTCTTCAGAGAGGACACCAAGGCGTTCCCAGACCAGCTGGGAGACACAGTCTCTCCACCGAGTCCTGGGTCTGCCCCAGGGTCTCCTCCCAGTGGGACGTGCCTGAAACACCTCAAGTGGGAGGCGTCCAGGAGGCATCCTAATCAGATGCCCATACCACCTCAACTGACTCCTTTCAATGTGGAGGAGCAGCGGTTCTACTCTGAGCCTCTCCCGGATGACTGATATCCTCACCCTATCTCTGAGGGTGAGTCCAGCAATCCTACGGAGAAAGCTCATTTCAGCCGCTTGTATCCACGATCTCGTTCTTTCGGTCATTACCCAAAGCTCGTGACCATAGGTGAGAGTAGGAACGTAGATTGACTGGTAAATCGACAGCTTTGCCTTAGAACTAAGCTCCCTCTTCACCACAACAGACCGGTACAACGTCTGCATCACTGCAGATGCTGCTCCAATTCGTCTGTCGATCTCTCGCTCCATTTTCCCCTCATTCGTGAACAAGACCCCAAGATACTTAAACTCCTCCACTTGGGGCAGGAGCCTGTCTCCAACCCAGAGAGGACAATCCACCTTTTTCCGGCTGAAGACCATGGACTCGGACTTGGAGGTGCTGATTCTCATCCCAGCCACTTCACACTCAGCGGCAAACCGTCCCAGCAAGAGCTGTAGGTCATTGCTGGATGAAGCCAACAGGACAACATCATCTGTAAACAACAGAGATGAGATCCTGTGGTCACCAAGCATGACACCCTCCGTTCCCTGGCTGCGCCTAGAAATCCTGTCCATAAAAATTATGAACAGGATCGGTGACAAAGGGCAGCCCTGGCGGAGTCCAACTCTCACTGGGAATGAATCCGACCGAGTATTGGCAATATGAACCAAACTCTCACAACGGTCATACAGAGACCGAATAGCTCGTAACAACAAGCCCAATACCCCATACTCCCGAAGCCCCCCCCCCACAAAAATCCATGCGGGACACGGTCAAATGCCTTCTCCAAGTCCACAAAACACATGTAAACTGGTTGGGCAAACTCCCACGAACCCTCAAGGATTCTCGAGAGGGTAAAGAGCTGGTCCGATGTACCACGGCCAGGACGAAAACCACATTGCTCCTCCTGAATCCGAGGTTCGACCAACGGCCGGACTGTCCTCTCCAGTACCTTGGCATAGACCTTCCCAGGGAGGCTGAGGAGTGTGATCCCTCTAAAGTTGGAGCACACCCTCCGGTCCCCTTTTTTGAAGAGAGGAACCGCCACTCCGGTTTGCCATGCCAAAGGCACTGCCCCCGACCTCCACGCAATGTTGCAGAAGCGTGTCAACCATGACAGCTCAACAACATCCAGGGCCTTGAGGTACTCAGGGCGACTGTCGTCCACCCCCGGGGCCCGGCCACCAAGGAGGTTTTTAACCACCTTGGCGACCTCAGCCCCTGTGATAGGCGAGTCATCCCCCTCGTCCCCAAACCCTGCTTCCTCCGTGGAAGGCGTATCAGTGGGATTGAGGAGATCCTCGAAGTATTCCTTCCACCGCCCGACGATATCCCCAGTCGAAGTCAACAATGTCCCATCCGCACCATATACAGTGTGGACGAGCTGCTTTCCCCTCCTGAGCCGCCGGACAGTTTGCCAGAATCTCTTCGAGGCCGACCGAAAGTCTTGTTCCATGGCCTCACCAAACTCCTCCCATACCCGGGTTTTTGCTTCAGCAACCACCCGAGCTGCACTCCGTTTGGCCTGCCAGTACACCTCGGCTGCTTCGGGAGTCCCACAAGCCAACCAAGCTTGATAGGACTCCTTCTTCAGCTTAATGGCCCCCCTCACCACTGGTGTCCACCACTTGGTTCGGGGGTTGCCACCACAAGATGCACCGACCACCTTGCGGCCGCAGCTCTGGGCCGCTGCTTCAACAACAGAGGTGGAGAACATGGCCCATTCAGATTCCGTGTGTCCAGACTCCCTCGGAATGTGGTTGAAGTTCTTCCGGAGGTGGGAGTTGAAGACCTCCCGGACAGGGGCCTCAGCTAGACGCTCCCAGCACACCCTCACTGTACGTTTGGGTCTACCAGGTCTGAATGGCTTCCTCCCCTGCCATCGGATCCAACTCACCACCAGGTGGTGATCAGTTGACAGCTCTGCACCTCTCTTTACTCGGGTGTCCAAGACATACGGTCGCAGGTCTGATGACACGATAACAAAATCGATCATCGACCTGCGACCTAGGGTGTCCTGGTGCCAGGTGCACATATGGACACCCTTATGCTTGAACATGGTGTTCGTTATGGACAAACTGTGGTTAGCACAGAAGTCCAATAACTGAACACCACTCGGGTTCAGATTGGGCAGGCCGTTCCTCCCAATCACCCCCCTCCAGGTTTCACTGTCGTTGCCCACGTGCGCATTGAAGTCCCGCAGTAGGACAATGGAGTCTCCAAGAGGAGCACCCTCCAGCACCCCAGTCACAGACTCCAAAAAGGGTGGGTACTCTGAAACATCATTTGGTGCATAGGCACAAATGATGGTCAGGACCCGTTTCCCAACCCGAAGGCGCAGGGAAGCAACCCTTTCGTCCACCGGGGAAAACTCCAATATAGAGGCAGCAAGGTGGGGGGATACAAGAATACCCACCCCTGCTCGTCGCCTCTCGCCCGGGGCAACTCCAGAAAAGGCCAAGCTCCAGCCCCTCTCCAGGAGACGGGTTCCGGAACCGGAGCTGTGTGTTGAGGTGAGGCCGACTATATCTAGCCGGTATCGCTCAACCTCATGCACCAGCTCAGGCTCCTTCCCCACCAGAGAGGTGACATTCCACGTACCAAAAGCCAGTTTAGAAAGCTTGGGATCAGTCCGCCAAGGTCTCCGCCCTTGGCCGCCACCTAATCCACATAGCACCCCCCCCCCCTCATGGATCGTCACCTTATCATGGTGGGGGGGTTTGCATGCCCCAGTGATCCCAGGAGCTATGTTGTCCGGGGCAATTTGCCTCTGATAAGGTCACCCAAGACAAACTGGTCCTGGGTGAAGGGCCAGACTAAGAACGATCCAACAGACTCTCATGATAAATTGTATATCAAGGATTCAGTGTACCCCGCCCGGTATGGGGTTACCGGGGACCCACCCTGGAGCCAGGCCTGGGGGAGGGGCTTGAAGGCTAGCGTCTGGTGGCCGGATTTCCACCCATGGGACCCGACCGGGCTCAGCCCGAAGGAGTTACATGGGTCCGCCCTCCAGTGGGCTCACCACCTGCAGGAGGGATCATGGGGGTCCGGTGCTATGTGCTATGTGGAGCGTGTTTACTGACTTTTTCAAACTATTATTTTCTTCTAAGAGAGCGACGAGCTGCGCCTTGCTAAATTCCAAACTCTCTCGTACGCTCTGGAGTTCTTTATGGAGCAACTCGACCAACGCACGTCTAGCATCCATGCTGGAAAGTTTATTTTCAATAGAGGAAAGAATGTCACTAACCTCTGGGCCACCCCGTGATTTCTCAGGTGTCATTTTTGGTGAATCTGCAGGTCTGGCTCTTTTAAACGAGGAAGAAGGAACGTGAGGTTTAACAGGAGATATGTTCGCCTCCTCCATGTCACAGCAGTGGTGATAAAACCCATCAGTATAGTCCTCAAGTTCCTCCAGCTCCGTCATGAAGATGGCGAGATGATATATGAAAAAGAAAGATAAGAACAGACAGTCAGTTAGTGGAGTAATTAAAAAAAAAAAAGCTACCTGTGGAAAAGTTTGTTTATACTCGGTCAATGCGAGTCACCATTTTGGATTAATGTGCAACAGTCTCGAAATGTCTCCCGATCACACCTTCATCACCACCTCCAATGCATGCAAGCTGTACCAAAGTTTGATCTTGCCACACTGCAGAACAGCATGGAAATGTGGTTGGACTTTCAACAGGAGATCAAAAACAGTCTCCCACAGGATCCTTTCAGAGACGTCAAGCACCGATTCAAGGTCACAGATGAGACCATTCAGAAGGCAGTTACAAGGCTATCCCAATGGTGGAAAAAAAGGAAGCCCTCATCCAACTGATTTTTGCCAGAACTAAAAGATCTGTTTGACATGGTTTCAGACCCAAAGAGCAGACACGACTCGAGTATAAACACAATTATCTCTTTATTGTAAATGTGCGTGTGTGTGTGTGTGTGTGTGTGTGTGTGTGTGTGTGTGTGTGTGCATATGCATGTGCATATGTATGTATCCGCTGGGGCGAGCAGAGCAGAATCAGAATGAACTTTATTGCCAAGCATGTTTTTACACATACGAGGAATTTTACTTGACATTAAGGTGCGCTCATGTTAAGCGCTCCCTAATGACGCGGCAGCCGACAGGCAACCTGGCATGCCATGCAACCTGGCAACCCTATGGACAAACAGACAGAGGGAGAATTAGTGGCAGATCCCAGAGGGAATGTATGAGATTGCTCTGTGCTTACTGTTTGCGATGTGGAGGTGGAACTTAGGTTAAGCTCAGCGGCTACAGCCAGGAGGACAGTGCCTGCAGTCCCAATGGTGGTTAGAGTTGGTGTGTGAAGCAGTGCAGCTTGGTCTGCCGCCAGGAGGGAAAGAGGTCCACCGCCACGGAACTCCACCTGTGCACAAGGGACTCTGAGAGGTTAGAGGAACGGACGAAAGCTTACTTGGTTGGAGGTGAAGGTGTGTCCTGGCGTCGACAGGCAGGACTGGAAGAACAGGTGAGGCTTGGAAGCTCAGCTTGGAGATTGGCAAGTGAAGGTCTCTGGGTAAGGAGACAGGCAACTTCGCACCGATCTCAGGACCGCACGGTTTAAATAACCCAGGCTGGGATGGAGAGCAGGTGTGCACGCAGCTGAGGATAATTGGCAACCGTGACAGTACTCCCCTCTCCCCCCACGAGATGCCTCTCGGCAGTTGTTCCAGCCTACCTGGGTGCGCCTGGTGGAAGTTCCTGATGAGCTGCTTATCCAGCACGAAGGAGGGACGCACCCAGGATCTCCACTCCAGACCATAGCCCTCCCAGTCCACCAGATACTGCAGTCAGCGACCCCAGCGTCGGACGTCCAGGATGGCGTTGACTTTCCAAGCCCACTCCAGACCATAGCCCTCCCAGTCCACCAGATACTGCAGTCAGCGACCCCAGCGTCGGACGTCCAGGATGGCGTTGACTTTCCAAGCCGGGTCGCCGTCGATCACCATCGGTGGCGGTGGAGACCTGGAAGGATGACACAAAGGGCTAGAGTAGAAGGGCTTGACCTGCGAGACGTGAAAGGTTGGACAGATGCAAAGGGAGGGGGGGAGAGCTAGGCGCACCGAAACAGGGTTAATGATGCGGCTAATGGGGAAAGGCCCAATGAACCGCTGTGACATCTTTCTCCTCTCAGCCTTCAAGTTGATATGCTTCGTAGAAAGCCATACCTGTTGACCCACCTGGTAGGTGGGAGCTGGAGCCCTGTGGCGATTAGCCACCGAGGAGTTGCGCTCTGCCGTGCATCGTAGTGCCACCTGGGTCGCTCTCCAGATCCGACGGCAGCGCCTCAGATGAGCATGGATGGAAGGTACGGCGATGTCCCCCTCCTCTTCCGGGAACAGCGGGGGATTGTAGCCCAGCGAGTCCTCAAAAGGGGACATGCCGATTGCCGAGGAGATGGTGGTGTTATGGGCGTGCTCAATCCAAGGAAGGTGGGAGCTCCACGATGCTGGGCTGGTGGTGGCGACACACCGCAGCACAGCCTCCAACTCCTGGTTCGCCCGCTCACACTGCCTATTGCTCTGTGGATGATAGCCTGACGATAGACTCACTGTAGCCCCCAGGGCGTTGCAGAACGACTTCCAAACCTGAGAGACAAACTGGGGACTCCGATCGGAGACGATGTCCAGGGGGATCCCATGCAACCTCACCACGTGCTGGATGAGAAGGTCCACCGTCTCCCTCACCGTAGGCAGCCCCTGCAGGGGGACAAAATGGGCGGCCTTGGAGAATCGGTCGACTATGGTGAGGATGACCGTATGATGGTTGGAAGGTGGGAGGCCGGTGATGAAATCTTAACGCCACATGGGACCAGGGTCTGCCGGGAGTGGGAAGGGGGTGGAGCAGTCCGGCCGGTGGGGAAGAGAACGTCTTGCCGGCAGCGTACTGGGGACAGGCACGGATGTAATCCCCAACATCTTTCTGGAGCAATGGCCACCAAAACGTCCTTTGCAGAAGGTCCACTGTACGAGCCCTCCCGGGGTGACACGCAAGCCTGGAAGAGTGGCCCCAATGGATAACTTCCTCCCGAACGGCCAATGGAACAAACAGTCTACCCGCTGGCCCCACGCCCAGGTCCAGCTCGTCCTCCTGCGCCCTCAGGACCATTTCCTTAATGCCCCAGGAGAGGGCACCCACGACACACGATGAAGGGAGGATAGGGTGCTCGGTCACCTCTGCTGCCTCCGGGGCAAACTGTCTGGACAAGGCGTCCGGCTTCGTATTCTTGGACCCGGGGCGGTAGGTAATGGTGAAATCAAAACGTCCAAAGAACAGGGACCAACGGGCCTGGTGTGTGTTCAGACGCTTGGCCGTCCGGAGGTACTCCAGGTTTTTATGATCAGTCCAGACGACGAATGGCTGAGAGGCCCCCTCCAGCCAATGACGCCACCTCTCCAGTGCGAGCTTGATAGCCAAGAGCTCTCTGTCACCGATGTCATAATTATGCTCAGCCGGGGATAGGCGATGGGAGAAGAACGCACAGGGCCGGATCCTGCCATCAGCCGGGGAGCGCTGGGATAAGACGGCTCCAACCGCCGAGTTCAAAATGTCCACCTCCACCAGGCATTGGAGAGCGGGATCCACCTGCGCCAAGATGGGAGAGGATGAGAATTTATCCTTCAGATCTGCAAAGGCCGCAGCTGCCTCCTCAGTCCATCAGAAGGGCACCTTAGGGGAAGTCAGACTGGTCAGGGGAAGAACAATGATACTATAATTTTGGATGAAGTGGCGGTAGAAGTTAGCAAACCCCAAGAACTGCTGGAGCTGCTTCCTGGAAGACGGAGTGGGCCAATCTACCACCGCTTTTACCTTATCCGGGTCAGGGATGATCTCGTTGTGGAAGATTATGAATCCGAGAAGGGATGTCTTGGGGGCATGGAACTCACATTTCTCAGCCTTCACATAGAGCTTATTCTCTAATAGCTGCTGCAGTACCCGCCTCACGTGCACCCGATGCTCATCCAGGGACTGTGAAAAGATGAGAATGTCTTCCAAATAAACAAATACAAATGTACCCAAAAAGTCCCTCAGCACATGATTAATCAGCCGCTGGAACACAGCAGGGGCATCGGTCAGCCCGAACGGCATGACCAGATATTCAAAATGCCCACTAGAGGTCCGGAAACCCGTCTTCCATTCGTCGCCCTCCCGGATCCGCACCAGATGGTAGGCGTTGCGGAAGTTCAACTTGGTGAACCAGGAGGCCCCCTGGAGGGAATCGAACGCTGAATTAATCAATGGGAGGGTGTATTTGTCTTTGATGGTAATATTATTCAGCTCCCGAAAGTCAATACACGGTCTTAGCGAGCCGTCCTTCTTGCCAACGAAGAAAAACCCCGCCCCCACCGCCAAAGATGACGGCCGGATTATGCCTGAGCTCAATGACTCCTTAATATACGTTTCCATGGCTTCCCGCTCTGGAACTGACAGGTTGTAAAGCCGGCCTGATTGCAACAGGACTCCGGCACAGAGATTGATGGCACAGTCATATGGGCGGTTGGGGGGGCGGGGGTGAAAGGGCCTGGGTTTTACTGAAGGCAGCCCCCAAGTCGTGATATTCGGGGGAAACTTTAGACAAATCGGGAGGGGGGGTTACGGGGACACCCAGGGGCACGAATGGCGAGCATGCAGCGGACTGCAAACAGGCACTCAGGCAGAAAGAACTCCATGATAACTCCCGGAACGCCAATCAATGGAGGGATTATGGAGACGGAGCCAGGGATAGCCGAGGATGACAGGGGAAGAAGAAACCGGCAACACGAACAATCTCAGCTCCTCCCGATGGTTGCCTGACACTATGACTGACACCGGGGTGGTCTGGTGGGAAACTATGGCCAAGGGGGCTTTAGACAGGGCAATGAGTTTCAGGGGAGTCTTGAGTGATTGACAGGGGAGCCCCAACCGGGTTGCCAGTTCCCCCGAAATAAAGCTCTGCTCAGCCCCAGAATCAATCAGTGCATGTGTGGTTATTTCCCTGTGATTATGAATGAAGCAGATGGGAATAAGAAACCGAGAGAGGGGATTTGACTGAGGTGAGTCCGTGAGTCCCCCTACTGCGATACACGGACTCCCCCTTTTGGCCGAATGGGACATGAAGTTACCTCGTGCTCATCGCTCCCGCAGTAGAGGCACAACCCTAGCTCACAGCGGCGCTGCTTCTCCACTAACGGCAACTTAAACTGACCCACCACCATAGGTTCCAGGGCATGCAGGGAATCAGGGGAGGGTAGAGCCAACGGGGTGGGGGGGTGTGCTGTGGGGAGCGGCAGTATTGGTTGTCCGAGCCACCGGAAGTTTTACGCTCAGCCGCCTGTTCCCTCAGTCTGTTATTGAGGCTAATAGCCAGTGAAATCAACTCAGCTTAGTTGGTTTTTCTAGGTGGGCTAACTCGTCCCGCAGGCTAGGACTAAGGCTCCTAATAAAGATGCTACACAGCGAGGCGTCTTCTCACCCCACCTCTGTAGCCACCACCCGGAAATCGACAGCATAATCAGCCACGGATCTAGCCCCTTGCTTCAGGTTTAACAGCTGGGAGGTAAGCACACTATCCCGGTCGGAGTGGTCAAACACCTCATTAAACTCGCTGACAAACTGTGTGTAAGTCAAAGAAGCATAATTAGCCCTAGCCATAACAGCGTAAGCCCAAGCTAATGCCCGCCCTTCCAACAGATTCACTACATAACCTATCTGGCTATGGTCTGTGGGAAAATCCCCCGATACCCACTGAAACACGATGTCACATTGCATAATGAACCCCCTCGCCTCCCCTAATTTACCGCTAAAGCGGGTGGGAGTAGGAATGGGGTAAGCTGGGATGGGGAGCCCTGTGTAGCTTGACTAGCTGGTTTGCTAGCGGGAGCAGAGGAACTACTGGGAGCCGGAGGGAAGGCCTGTGGACTAGCCAGGCGGTCCAACCGGTTGGTTATGCAAGCTAACTGTGCGAGGATAGTCTGCCGTTGATAAGCTAATTGGTCAACTCAAGCCTCCAGGTTGTTAACCTTGCACGCTAGCGCGCTGTCTGCTGGGTCATTTTGACGGAGTCGTACTGACATGGTTTTCAGACCCAAAGAGCAGACACGACTCGAGTATAAACACAATTATCCCTCTATTGTAAATAATGTGTATGTGTGGATGTGTGTGTGTGTGTGTGTATGTATGTATCCAATGGGGCGAGCAGAGCACCATGCAACCTGGCAACCCTATGGACAAACAGACAGAGGGAGAATTAGTGGCAGACCCTGGAGGGAATGTACGAGACTGCTCTGTGCTTACTGTTTGCGATGTTGAGGTGGAACTCAGGTTAAGCTCAGCGGCTACGGCCAGGAGGACAGTGCCCGCAGTCCCATTGGTGGTTAGCGTTGGTGTGTGAAGCAGTGCAGCTCGGTCTGCCGCCAGGAGGGAAAGAGGCTCGCCGCCACGGAACTCCATCTGTGCACAGGGGACTCTGAGAGGTTAGAGGAATGGACGAAAGCTTACTTGGTTGGAGGTGAAGGTGTGTCCTGGCATCGACAGGCAGGACTGGAAGAACAGGTGAGGGTTGGAAGCTCAGCTTGGAGACTGGCGAGTGAAGGTCTCTGAGTAAGGAGACAGGCGACTTCGCGCCGATCTCAGGACCACACGGTTTAAATAACCCAGGCTGGGATGGAGAGCAGGTGTGCGCGCAGCTGAGGATAATTGGCAGCCATGACACTGTTTCGGAAACGTCTAATCTCAAAACCAAACCCAATGCAATGCAGTTTACTCAACACACTGTATAAGAGAGTGCAACGAAACCAGGGAACGATGGTTAGAAAAGAAGTGCAAGGAGGTTGAGAACCTTAGCTATAACGCCAAAGAGATCAGAGAGATCACTGGCCAGCGATCATCTTCCCCTCAAAGTGCATAAAGGATGCTGATAGCCGCGTCCTCCAGGAAATCAAGGCATTCAGTGCTCGATGGGAGGAGGACATCCAGGAACTTTTCAATGATGATCAAGAACCAGAGGATGTAGTCCTAGACACTGCCGAATCTGGGGCACCAATCCTGAAATTGGAGGTGCACTGGGCTCTATGGAAGATGAAGTCTTAGGAAAGCTGTGGGTCCTGATGGTGTGTACACAGAGATGCGTAGGGCCCTTGATGAGGATGGACTCGATCTCATGTGGAACATCGCAAACAAGATCTACGAAATGGGCAGATTCACTAAGGATATGCTCAAATCGTTTTTTGTTGCCCTGCCCAAGAATCCAAGAGCACTTGACTGCTCTCAATACTGTATGATTAGCCTAATGTCTCATTTACTCAAGCTCTTGCTGAAAATTGTCCTCCAGAGAGCCAGGAGACAGATCCTACCTGAAATACCTGAAACCCAGTTTGGATTCTTGACAGACAGAGGAATAAGGAATGCCAATATCAGATAAGTACAGTGCATCCGGGAAGTATTCACAACGCTTCACTTTTTCCACATTTTGTTGTTATAGTCTTATTCCAAAATGGAATAAATTCATTTTTTTCCTCACAATTCTACACACAACACCCCATAATGACAGCATGAAAAAAGTTTTTTTGTTGAAATTTTTGCAAATTTATTAAAAATGAAAAACTAAGAAATCACATGTACTTAAGTATTCACAGCCTTTGCTCAATACTTTGTTGATGCACCTTTGGCAACAATTACAGCCTCAAGTCTTTTTGAATATGATGCTCCAAGCTTGGCACACCTATCTTTGAGCAGTTTGGCCCATTCCTGTTTGCAGCACCTTTAAAGCTCCATCAGGTTGGATGGGAAGCGTCAGTGCACAGCAATTTTCAGATCTCTCCAGAGATGTTCAGTTGGATTCAAGTCTGGGCTCTGGCTGGGCCACTCAAGGACGTTCACAGAGTTGTCCTGAAGCCACTCCTTTGATATCTTGGCTGTGTGCTTAGGGCTGTTGTCCTGCTGAAAGATGACCCATCGCCTCAGTCTGAAGTCAAGAGTGCTCTGGAGCAGGTTTTCATCCAGGATGTCTCTGTACATTGCTGCATTCATCTTTGCCTCTATCCTGATCTAGTCTCCCAGTTCCTGCCATTGAAAAACATTCCCACAGCATGATGCTGCTACCACCATGTCCAATCAAATTAATTTGCCACAGGTGGACTCCATTTAAGCTGTAGAAACATCTCAAGGATGATCAATGGAAATGGGATGCACCTGAGCTCAATTTTGAGCTTCATGGCAATGGCTGTGAATACTTATGTACATGTGATTTCTTAGTTTTTTTTATTTTTGATACATTTGCAAAAATCTTAAAAAAAAAAAAACACTTTTTTTCACATTGTCATTATGGGATATTGTGTATAGCGAGCCGGGAGAATGCTCCGAAGGAACTGACTGAGCGCTCCTCCCTCATCCCTCGAAGGAACAGTCTCTGGTTACCCATTCACTGTGTATCGTCTTGTTGAGGGCCAGCGAGCAGCTTGCCTCAGAGCAGCTTGAAGCGAGATGAGCTCTGAAAGAAGGAGGCCTCAGAGTGCTTGGAGGCGCTAATTATGGTTTATGACATACTGAACAAAAAATTGTCATATTCCTCAAATGTTTTTTTTTTTTAATTTTTATTGTAATCTGTTGCACATTAACCATAAACAACATAAAATAAAATAAAAATAAATAAAAGATTGAGGCTACTTTAACATGGAAAATTTGTACACTGGCTGATATTAAATTTCAGCAGTATAAAATCAATTCTAAATTAAAAAATATGTAGACTAAAGCTGGATTTATGCACCCACGTTACAGCGACGCTCTTGCCAGCGCATGACACCGATGCCATCGTCAACATTTTTTTTCTTGTTCACTGGTTTGAATATGTTGGTGCGTTGCCAACATGGGTTTCTGCCGACGTGTAGAGTGATTGTGTGTGTTGTATGTTTTTGTTTATTAAACTAGTGCATTGCCTGGAGAACCCAAGTATTCCTGTCTGAAACAGGTATCCCAATTAGGCTTTACAGGCCTAAATGTAGGCTGTGTTTGAAAGTGGAATGCAAAGAGGTGCAGGCTATATGTCGGCAATCACATGTTTGACTTTGACAAATATTAAAGGGAGTAAATGGCATTAAGACTTATTTGATTGTGTGAATATTTATTGCAGAATACCTAATTATTGAAAATGAATGGGACATTCAATATTAGCGACTGTTTCAGATCCCTTGTTTATTTGTTTGTCAGATCACTTATTTGTCTGATCCTTTATCACTTATATTCAAGATAATAGTGTATCTTGCACTTCGGGGAATGTAAGTTGTTCAGCCATCATTATAATTATTTTAGTTTATGTCACTGTTCAGTGATGGAGTTAAGTGCAGTATTGAATTTCTTCTGTGTATCGTCAATAAACTCATGCAGTACTATAACAGGAAACATTCCATTGTATTGCATCATTTTATATTTTAGCAGTATTTTGTTATTAAAAGGATTTTTAAAACTGTAATCAACCTAATTAACGACAAAACATCCAACATTATTATAGACGGCAGATGGGCTTGTTTGATTACAACTTTTGCATCAGTGCTGACCATCTGTCAGTAAATATTTAACTAAAAATGATTTTATTTTGTTATTTGTGCATTTTTGTGTTCTGCGTTTGGTCGTAAAGTCATTCCAGCCATTCCGCTCCACAGTCATGGCGGTATTATTAAGTTTTTAATTTTTAGATAGTCGTGCGGGAGGGGGGACTTGCGGTCCTGCAAAGTACAGTGGTACCACACAGGTAAAGCAGAAGCAGGGATTCCCGTCTACCACTGACTGGGCGTGCCTCCCCGCAAAGTATCGTGGTCTGCCCGGTCGGGTCGCTGCTTCTCCCGACATGTTCTGTATTGGATACGCCGGTGTTCTTTGTCAGACCCGGGTCCCCGCTGACGCTCCGCCCAGTCTGCTCACATGCCTCATGTTCTCCACATATGCCGAATTATCCTTTAGACCTACACAATCACTAACCACTGCACGGTGGCGCAGTGGTTAGCACTGTGGCAGCACAGTTTTACCCTCGGCCGGGGGATCGCGGGGACCGTGAGATCGTGGGTTCGATCCCTGCCCCCGGCCAACAGTGATCTGTGTGGAGTTTGCATGTTCTCCCCGTGTTTGTGTGGGTTTACTCCGGGATTTCTCCAGTTTCCTCCCACATGCCAAAAACATGCAGGTTAGGGAGTTAAGGGGCGCTTGCGCACGCAGCGACCGGCTGCTGGTGGTTTGTCACCAGACTGCAAAACAAATCTACCTACGGGTACAAAATAAGTAATAAAAAAAAAAAAATCACTACAACTTTATGGTATAATTTTTTAAGCATTAAATCTTCAGCATTATCTTTTTCTAGTCAAATTTATCGCTTTTCGCTTCCTTGTTTTGCTCACGGTGTGCTGTGGTGACTGATGCTGTGATGTTGCATATTAGCCAGTCAGTGCGGAGTCGATGCAAAACCCTGCCCACACCTCTAGAAGCCAGAGCATGAGGAGAGAGAGAGATGACGAACTTTACTGATAAAAATTACATATTTTGACTGAACAACTCCATACTCGGAAATGCACACCCTTGTAACCTCAGCAAAACATTTATAAAGCCACAGAACCCCCCCGCAGAGCTGCTGGTCCAGACGGCATCCCAGAAGCGGTGGTCAAAGCATGTGCAGACCAGCTGGCAGGGATCCTCACCAAATTGTTCAACCTGTCCCTGATGCACGCCACCGTCCCCTCCTGCCTCAAGGCCTCCACCATCATCCCCATCCTCAAAAGGCTGCAATTGACAGCCTGAATGACTACAGATGCATAGCACTCACACCTGTAGTCATGAACTGTTTTGAGCGACTGGTGTCCCAGCAAATCAGGGACTGTCTTCCCCCTCCTTCGACCCCCATCAGTTCGCCTACAGGGAGAACCGATCTGCGGAAGACGTCATTGTCTCCACTCACCACAGAGCGCTGAGCCACCTGGAGAACCCAAAGAGCTATGTGAGGATGCTCCTCGTGGACTACAGCTCAGCTTTTAATACCATCATCCCAAACATCCTGATCAACAGACTGCACCTCCTCCAGACCCCCCCCCCCCCGCTCCTAGATAAAGAACTTTCTCACCAATTGCCCACAAACAGTCAGACTTGGCCCCCACCACTCCTCCACACTGTCCCTTAGCACCGGTTCCCCCCCCAAGGCTGCACGCTAAGCCCTCTGCTGTACTCCCTGTACACCTTTGACTGTATTCCAACCCACCCAACCACCATCATCATGAAATACGCGAATGGCACCACCTTGGTTGGGCTCATCACCGACGACGATGAGAAGGCATACAGGGCAGAGGTGGAGAATCTGCTGCTGTGCTGCCAAGCAAACAACCTGGAACTGAATATCCAAAAAACCAAAGAAGTCATTCTGGACTTCAGGAAGAACAGGCAAGACCACCCCCTTCCTCATAAATGGAGACCGCGTGGAAACCGTCCCCGCCTTCAGGTTCCTGGGCACCCACATTTCCTCTGACCAGTCCTGGACTGTCAACTCCAAGGCCCTGGTGAAGAAAGCTCAGCCGCGGCTGCACGTCCTCCGTGTCCTGAGGAAACACAACCTGGACCAGAAGCTGCTGCTCAATGGAGGCTATCGCTGCTCACCTACTGTCTGGGTGAGCAGCGATAGCCTCCATTGAGCAGCGATTCCACGGCTGAAAACAGGAAGGCTGCGCAGAGGGTCATTTACACTGCCCAAAAAATTATCTGCAGCCCTCTGCCCTCCCTTGTAGACATCTCCAGAGCCTCCTGTCTCTGAAGGATCAAGGCCATCACAGAAGATCCCTCACATCCCGCCCACCACCTGTTTGACCTGCTTCCTTCTGGATGACGGTTCAGATCAATCAGGTCCCACACCTCCAGACTGACAAACAGTTTTTTCCGAACTGCAGTCAGAGCGCCCTCCCTCTGAACGCTCACATGCACAGAACTGAGGACCTTTTAATTATCACCATCACTCACCTGTCGTTGCACTCCTCACTTTCATGTGTATTGACCCGTGAAATCACTACTGTACTTTTTTTTTTCCATAATCCTTGGGCCATTTTACTCTGTTATGTGTTCTGCACTTCGCACTCTTATGTAGATAGTTTATAGTTCCACCCACAAAACCACTACCATACCTGTGTACAGTATATACCAATGGGCTATTTGTTATTTTTACTTTTACGTTTACTTCAGTTGTATGGTTAATCATGTGTTCTATAACTGTTTCAAGCAGTTTCAAATTCCTCTCACTTACTTTATTGTGCAGTAGCCTGATGGAGCACCCACAATTTTGTTGTGCTGTACAACTGTACAGTGACAATAAAGCCTATTCTTTTCTTTTCTATTCTACTCTATTCTGTTCTATTCTATTCTATAAAATCTTAGGTCAGTCTGACAAACAGTTCAAGAGATATGCGTGGAACAGACACACATTCCATGCATTTATAGATAGATAGCGAACATAAGAACAGATTGTGATGGAGTTGGAGCTAATAAATGTTAAAAAAGCTTTTCATATGATTGCTGCAACAGAGAAAAAACAGAAGATGCTAGAGAAATGTTGCATACGACAGCTTCTACTGCTATGTGACAGTCTATGTAATTATAAACGGGGTTGGGATGAGTCACAGAAATGTTATGTACACTACCGTTCAAAAGTTTGGGGTCACTTAGAAATTTCCTTATTTTTGAAAGAAAAGCACTTTTTTTTTCAATGAAGATAACTTTAAACTAATCAGAAATACACTCTATACATTGCTAATGTGGTAAATGACTATTCTAGCTGCAAATGTCTGGTTTTTGGTGCAATATCTACATAGGTGTATAGAGGCCCATTTCCAGCAACTATCACTCCAGTGTTCTAATGGTACAATGTGTTTGCTCATTGCGTCAGAAGGCTAATGGATGATTAGAAAACCCTTGTGCAACCATGTTAGGTCTGCAATGCTGTAATTGCTGTAAATGGAGGATTCTTTGACGAAAGCAAAGTTTGAAGGAAAAAAATTATTATTTCAAATACAAATCATTATTTCTAACCTTGTCAATGTCTTGATTATATTTTCTATTCATTTTACAACTCATGGTGGTAAATAAGTGTGACTTTTCATGGAAAACACAAAATAATTGTCTGGGTGACCCCAAACTTTTGAACGGTAGTGTATCTGCTAACTTCCTCAGTTTTCTTTAGAATTTTGAGCATTGTTTAGAAGTGGCGCTGTGGCAAATGAGCAGAGACTTCCAGGGGGTCAGCGTCTTATGCTATTTTTCTTTTGTTGTGGTTGGAAGGAAGCAATGGGTGATCACGTGTGCCCCGCCTGGGCTGGCGATGCCACTACATTCCATAGAATAAATGCCAATTTAAAAGGACTGCCGTATTATCAGTTGATTGACAACTAATTTAATCTAGTCAAGTAAATTCTTATCGACAACTAATTGAAAGTTGATTAATTATTAACATCCCTAGGAGGGTATAACGTTTTTGACCTGTCCTTTTATTTGTTCGGCCGTTCATTTGGTTGACATTTTATATTGTCATCACTATCCACCTTATTCCTGGGGGTGCCGCCGTAGGAAGGATTATTGGTGGAGCTTCTGGTTTCGGCTGAGGTAGTGTTAAATCAGTCAGTAAGAGTGGAGTAGCAGGGGCATTTTTTTCAAGTTCATTTTAATGTATAGTCCACATACGTGTTTTGCACTCAAGTGGCAGCTAATTTCAGCACTTGTAGTTTTTGTATTTTTTGAATGTTTTGGCATAGTTCTGGTACTTGTTGCTGGTGTTCGTGGTTGTGCCACAGACTGTATAAATGGCACGAGATGTCATAAATCATGACTCTTTCTTCTTTCTTCTTTGTTTGCTAGCGGCAAGTCCCGGGAAACCCCCCATGAGTGCCTGGTATCATTGGAAAGTTTAGAAATTGTACTTTCTAAAAATACATATGTTTTTGCGGAAGATGTAACTCCCGACCGATCGAATGCGAGTTTTCAACCTAGCCAAAATATCAACAAATCATCTTTTTCCAGGTCAGTTTTTTCGCACTTCCTACAAATTAAATAAAGTTTTTTCAATACAGAATATGGAAATAACGTTACATCAGTTTTGAAAATGTCCTCAAAGTGACTCATTTTGCCAGCACGGGTTATTTGTTTATACCGTTAGCATCTTAGCAGCGGCGCTAACAAACAGAGCTACTGTCTACCAGGCCACTTTTTAAGGTCATCTTCCCATCCCTAGATAGTTTTGGGAAGTGGTATGATTATATTACTGTTTTTTATGTGCAAGAGGCCGTGTTCCCGAATTTCTGATGCCGAAGTCATTGTTTTTTAACAAGGAAAAGTGTCCCGTTTCAATGACAACCATATTCTAAACTAGTACCAGAAGTTGCGCCCATAATTCACGCAAGGCATCATGGGGCCTAGGAATAAGATGGATAGCTTCTACAGAAGCTTTAACTACCTTGGACAAGTTCAGTTTTCAGGTACATCTAATGAGGGATTCAATTTTGGCAGGGGGAAGGGGGACTTATTTTTTCCAGTCCATTTTATGTTGATCACAAATGTGATGTGCGCTTCCTCTACTACTCATTACTACTACTAATTTTTTACATTGTCCAAACCAAAACATTTAAATTTTAATTTAAAATCAATTTATTGCCCAGCCATAAGGTCAGACGAATGATTTTGATACTTTGGGAAATTTAGAACCAGTTCATGATTACCATTCCTAAGTCTAACCAGGAAATAAATGCTGACTTTGTCTAAAATCACTCACTACTCATAGTGTAGTGGACTGTAAAGAGTTTGCTGTTTTTAGGAGTTATCTCAGAGTAGAGTTAATATGACTATAAAAATCAGTCAAAATATGTCAAAATGCATCTTAAAAACTAGTGTCTAACCCATGGTTGCTGTACTGTCATGTGCTGCTGAACAGAACATCATAACGTAAACTTCCTATAAATATTTGTAATACATACCATGTAATGATTGTTGAAGGGGTGTGGACAAATGGAGGCTGGCTCTAATACAGATCAGGGAATAAAAACAAGTAGTATTGTTGTATATTTCTACCTCTCTTCCTTACCTTCCTTCTCTCATCTCTTCTTCCAACTGTTGACTCCACTTAGTGAGCTCCAGTCAGAGGTCCAATGTAAAACACATGAAGTCACGTTCTAGTTGAGATGGAGACAACATTATGGGTGAATTAGGCTTGTAATTCTCTCTGGGGAAGAGAAACACTCGTCTTTCCACTCTAGCAAGATAAGTGTGTCAAAAGGGTATTTACAGTCACTTCTGCAGTTGAAGTGAATTAAGTCATGGAATTATGTAGAATTCCTCCTGTTTTAAACTGCTATGAACTAGTTCACAATCTTTTTCTATTTTTAGCTTCTAACAACCATTATATAGCTCACACACAATTAGCTGGTTTAAAAGTTGAATAAATCCAGATGATATACGTTTTGGTGCATGAGTGTATGTTTAATTTGAACTTCAGACTCTCGGTAACTCGCTTGGTGAATCATTTATTGGTACTCCTCAGTTGTGATTGAATGGCTTATTTAAGCCTCTTTTCCACTAGCCCAGCACACCTCGGTACGGCTCGATTCACTTCAGTACGGCTCGGCATGCTTCTGTCTCCATTAGCACGGTGTTTGGCATGGGTGTTGTGCTGGGGTGGGTGGGTTTATAACAGCGAGGCGGTGCCACACTCCCGTGACGTAACGCACGCGACCCAAGCAAAACATTTTTTTTTTCAAAAACTTTATTGAGAAGACCCAAGCAAAACATAACACATAGCTGTACAAGGCCACTCCTCGGTCTGTGGCTTTTTTCACCGTAAACACCAAAAAGCACCGCCAGACAAGGGTACAGGCAGCGAGATGAAATATGAATGAATATTTCAATTTAATACTATCCCACTTGTACTTACAAAAACGTGTGAATATTCATAAAAAGCACACACATGAAAGGTAGCACCACAAGCAGTGGGTCACAGCGGTTTTAGGCTACAGCAGCACAATTGTGTGTCCTTTGCCAATCTGTCTGCTGTTATTTAATGTTTAACAGTTAAGGGACGGATGATTATATGCTCCAAAACTGGAGAAACTCTCTGATAAAAAAGCTGCAACAACACAAGTCACTTTTGTTTTGAATTAACTGCCAAATGACCTAGAAATAATGAGCTGAAACTTGTTTTTATTCGTATTAAATAATGAGAAAGTGGCACACTGGCCAACACCAATTTGTATTATTTTTTACATCCTAGGGCATTTTGGATGTACTGAATAAAAAAAATTCATGTTTTTCACCTTCAGGTCAACGTTTGGAACAACAGTATTATTATTTTCCGTTTAGATGATGCTACACTCCTTCTAAAGTATTGTAATTCTCTGAATTTGGAATGCCGATAGAACATTCAATTTACATATACTTACGTTTTGACTTGTAAGCTTGATCAGTCTCTCCTGCTGCATTTTAAAGTCCAACTGTGCAACTTCTTATAAGTTAACATAAAAAAATTTACCCAAAGTTTAGAACTGTATCATGTGGTGCTAATTTTTTATGATATTTCAATAAAAAGAACAGAAAGCTTACAAAAACATTTGTTTTTTGGTCTAGTTAAAAATTACATTACCTTTACAATGGTTGACCCCTGACAGGATGATCAGCATCATTTTCATCAGACTAGGCAATGGAATTTCTATGCAATTATACTGTTTTATAATTCAGTGTTATAAAAGACAAACCACACTTTCCAAAACAATTCCATTTTATTATATACAAAATATTAAAATAAAAAAAAAACTTTGCAACACAACATGAAGGTTAATCGACATTTTATACACGCCAACCGCTGAGTGCCTCTACCAGCTTCCCAAACTGGGTCAGGAAGGCTCGGTTGAATGAAGCCGTCTCTGCCAGCTCTGGGTCAGGAAGGCTCGGTTGAATGAAGCCGTCTCTGCCAGCTCCAGGGATACCCTCGCGTTTTCTGCAACCTCATTTAAATGTTGAAAATATTTATCATTGAATACATTTTGCACCTGGTGGCGGGACAGATTCACATTGGAGAATCCGGGCGGGCTGGCGCGGCGGACGCGTGGATTCTACAAGGAAAATGCACACAATAAAATACAGCATGAAAGTGCAAGATATACAGAAAAGACAATAATTTTTAACAAGATTACATAAGCTTATTTCAGCGTATTGTTCACATGAATAATTAAAAGAAAAGTGAGTCCGCAGTGTGCTGCGATAAAGCAGCGATCATCATCCACAAATGAACAGCTTTTTTATTGCATAAATAAACTGAGCGTCTTACCGAATATATTTGCGAAAAAACGCACAATAAAAAAAAATTAAAACTCACAGTTAAAGGACTCCGATGTCGAGACCTCCCGGTATATTTTTTCATTCCGGGTGGCTCCGTCTAACTCGCGCTGGATACGTTCGTCTGACAATGCAGTGAGCAGACACTGCAGCTCCTTATTGGTCCATGGAACACCCTTATTACGCGAAGCCATTTTTGATAGAGAATAAATGAAAATAGCACAGCAATAAACTGAAAATAAACCGCCAACAGTGGTTGCACGCTGAGTAATGGCGGTCGTCTAGATTCTTTTTTTTTTTTTTTCCAAAAACTTTATTGAGAAGGTCGTGAAGATTCGGTAGAAGAGGAGGAGGAGGAGAGGGGCGGTTACAACCTGACCAATCAGCGCCGGTTATGACCTGACCAATCAGCGGCGACCAGTCTGTTAACGTCACAACACGGCCCAGCTCAGCACTGCTGTACCCTGCCCTTCAGCGGGGCTGAGAATCGCGGCTGTTAAACCGTGTTGGGGCTTGTGGAAAAGCGTACAAAGTGTGCTGAGCCGTCCCGTGTCGCGCTAAAGCGTGCTAGTGGAAAAGGCCCTTTAGTTTCCCCTCATCACATCTGAATATTCACATCATTTCAGAGAATTTATTATGTCATTTAAAAATTGGACTACTTCCTAACATTACTCAGTTGTCTTTTCTTTGACCTGTCACAATTTGCCCCTGGGGGCAGGAACGAAGACCCAAATGCTGGACTGCAGTTGCAATATTTATTGAACGAAACATAAAGGTCCAAACAGTGCACAAAGTAACTTACAGGCTGAAACGGTAAAGGAGTAGGCAGGATAACACAAGATAATGCACAAGAAGGGGGAAAGGGTTCTGATGCACGATGACAGATTAGCAGAGGCTCCAGCAATGAATGACAGAAACAAAGATCTTAGAACATGGAGCCAATGAACACAAATGAATGCAGGTGTGGATCACATGAACAGGCAGGAGAAAACGATAATTACAAACTGGGGTCAGCTGGGAGCAATGAGAGGGGAAAAGACGGAACTGACAGCTGACAGGATCACTGCCCACAACAGAGCAAAAATCCAGAAGTGCCACTGACAGCCACAGCCCTGGAGAGAGTGAGAGAGAGAACACAACAGTACAGTAATAACTAAATGCCAACAAATAAGGACTGAGGGATAAATACAAACAAATACAAAATAAGAGAGTAGCAAAACTATGATAATATAAACAGGGGGATAAGAAGAATAAGAAACGATATCAGAAATACGAAAACCAACCACGGAAAAAATGACAGAAACCAAGAACCCAACATACAACAAATATGGAGAAAGGCCATGAGACTGAGCACGGTGGAAACCCCCAGTGCTCAGCTCATGACTGAGCCCCCCGTCAATGAGTGGATACCAGACACCCAGGGAAACATAAAAAAAAAGAAAAAGACACCCCCCCCCCCAAAAAAAAGGAGTATTGTGGAGAAAGGAGGCAGGCAAGGCAACGAGCTGGACGACACAGAAACTTTATTCCTTCTCCAACATAATTTACAGCAAACAAGAATCCCTGGTCTCTGTGCATTCCTCTTTTATCTTTTTATTCCCATGCATCGAGACCCAAAACTTCCGACCATAGCACATTGTTATTTGCACAAAGAACTGTGTGGCACATTAACATGACATAACGCTGGTGCCGCTATCACATCCTTCTTCCCCCAGCAGCTCCAGCATTTACTTCTTTCTCCGGGGGGCACATAGTGCTTACTGTCCCTTCTGATACCCCCCAGTGACACCTCCTCTTTCGGTCCCTTGTTCCCTGGGTGGAGAAGTCCAACACCATGCCCCCAAACAACGCCCCCCCCCAAAAAACACCCAGAAAGGGCACTACCCCCCCCCCCCCCGTCCTTTGGGCTTGAGCTGGTGCCCATAGCAGCTGTAGCAGGGGGATGCCAATCCAGTCAAACCATCCTGCTGGCGGGGTGTACAGGAGGGCACGTCAGTCTGTAGAGGGAAAAAGGGAGGGGGAGAAAACACATCAGCTTCGCGAGCGCAGGTCCCTGCCGAGGGATCACCACTTTGCAGAGCCACCAACAGTGGGTGTCCACGCCGGGGAGCTTGGGCCAACATCACCTGCTCGTCTGCCAACACAAAAGCGGATTTCAGCCTGTCGATGCAGATGGTCTCCGTACGCACCCCCCCCCCCCCAAGTCTATCACAAAATGTTTCTCCCCAGGTTCCAACACCCTAAACGGTTCATCGTAGGGTGGGCCCAGCGGGGTCCGGTGCGCATCGTGCCTGACAAAAACAAAACTGGAGTTCTGCAAGCTTTTTGGGACAAATGTGCGGGGAAAACAGTGGTGGGCCGGGCCCGGTACATTCACAGCCTCTGTACTATGTAAAAATTGCGCAGGCGGATCAGCTTCGGGCACGGGGTTTTCCGGTAAAAACTCTCTGGGGATCCGCAGCGGCTGAGAAAAAAAGGAGTTCTGCTGGGGAGGCTGCCAAATCCTCCTTAGGTGCGGAGCACAACCCTAAAAGAACTCAGGGCAGTCTGTGAGCGAACCTCTGAGCACTACTTTATGCGACCTATGAAAACGCTGGCATAACCTGTTAGCCTGGGGGTTGTACACGGTAGTGTGGTGAATTTTGACCCCCTGGCTGTGGGCCATCACAGACCAGAGTTCTGAAACGAACTGTGGACCCCTGTCGGACGTGATGTCCGATGGAGATCTGAAACGTGCAACCCAAGCGGACAAAAAGGCACGAGCCACTTCTGTGTGAGCGCAGAAGTGGCCACTTTTTTTTTTTAAGCGCGTTGCATGCTGCGCTTAAAAAAAGCCCACAGAAGCCATCGACTGGATTCCCGAGCAAGTCCAGGCTTTTGCTAACACCAAAACAGCGCTATCCGTGTAGACGGATCCAGGTGGGCTAACAACGCAACATTCGCAAGCGCTGTTTTGCCATTAGTAAAAGCCTGGACTTGCTGGGGAATCCAGTCGATGGCTTCCGCGGGCTTCTTTTTTTTTTTTTGTTTTTTTTTTTTTTTTAAGTGCGGCATACAACGGCTGCATCAGCTGGACTGCCTGGGGAAGGAAACAGTTATAAACAGTTATAAAAAATTAACCATTCCCAAAAACTCTGTAGTGCTCTCACGGTCTGCAGGTGCGGAAAGTCCGCCACAGCGCACACCTTATCTGGAAACGGAATCACACCCTCCGGCAAAATGCGGTGGCCAAAAAAATCAATCTGACATGCCAAACTGGCACTTCGCCAGGTTAACTATAGCCTGTTTTCCACTAGCCCAGCACACCTCGGTACGGCTCGATTCACTTCAGTACAGCTCGGAACGCTTCTGTCTCCATTAGCACAGTGTTGCGGGGCAGCAGCAGATTCTCAGCGAGGCGGGGCCACACTCCCCTGATGTTATGCACCGGACTGAGTCCTTATTTACACCAGACAAAAAATGGAGGATCCAAGGATTATTGCCTTGCACGCTCTGTGGTTTTATCTCACAATTAATTTTATCTCATAATTAAGCTGCAACAACACAAGTCACTTTTGTTTTGAATTAACTGCCAAATGACCTAGAAATAATGAGCTGAAACTTGTTTTTATTCGTATTAAATAATGAGACGGTGGCACACTGGACTACACTAAAACAAACTACACTAAAGCAGACTAAAACCTCCCGACTACTCAAGATGGCGACCGGGATGGTCACACTTTTTCAGTGCTGAGACAAAGTCACTGATTTTGCCATTAAAAGTGGCTGGCCTGCAGCGATCGGCGCTCGTGGCGAACACGCACGGGCTGAATTGCCACCTCCGCTGGATTGCCCTTTAATCGCCTTTCTCCAGCGACTTCCTGCGCCTTCCTGAAGCGATTGCTAAGCTAACACTAGTTAGCTTAATGCTACCTGAAGCGATTGCTAAGCTAACACTAGTTAGCTTAATGCTGGCGCCAGTCTCTAAATAACTAACCTACAGCGATCGGATATACCTCCGGTGGATTACCCCTTTGATCGCTTTTATCCGGCCACTGTGAGTAAACTGACCAGCGATTCCAGCGCTTCCTTGTGATTCACTGATGTGCCCTACCTGAAGCGATTGCTAAGCTAACGCTAGTTAGCTTAATGCTGGCGCCAGCCATTCCACCTAACACCAGCCTGAATCAAAGCCCAGCTGCGAGGCCCAGCGGAGATACTACCAGGCAGGCGGCTATTTGTTGACGGGGCTCAGCAGAGATTTCACCCAGGCAGACGGCGGTAGGCGGCGGTGCCCAGCGGAGGACTTACCGTGACTGCAGCGGCGGTGTGCGACGAGACTACCCGAAGCGATTGCTAAGCTAACGCTAGTTAGCTTAATGCTGGCGCCAGTCATTCCACCTTACACCAGCCTGAATCGAAGCCCAGCTGCGAGGCCCAGCGGAGATACTACCAGGCAAGCGGCTATTTGTTGACGGGGCTCAGCAGAGATTTCACCCAGGCAGACGACGGTAGGTGGCGGTGCCTAGCGGAGGACTTACCGTGACCTCAGCGGAGCTCGGTGGCAGCGGCGGTGTGTGACGAGACTCGGTTGGAGGAGCGGGACGGGAGACCAGTTACGGCGACTATGAGCAACGAGACCAGCAACGGAAGGGGCTAGTTGGCTAGCTGAGGCCCAGCTGGATTCGAGGACGATCGGATCAGATTCTGGCGATATAAGCAGAATTTATTTTACTATCCACAGATTTTCTTTTTCCTTCTTTCCAAGAAAGACTGAAGATGGCTGCCACCGGATTAAAAAGTGGGCTGATGGGCACCACTAATAAGCCTTCTCTACTTCTCTACTTCCTCTTCGTTTTGTCTTTGTGTGTCTGGACCTGCAACAAGAAGGATTTTCCGACAAACTCAACCAAAGGTGAAGTTAAAAAGTTTTATCTGTATGGATTTGGGCTTGGACATCTCACCCTACACTCTATGTGGTCTTTAAAAGCCCTGAGCAAAAACTTCCAAATTAAGGCAAACATGGCTGTTAAGCAAAAATCACAATATGGCAGAGGATATACAGTTAAAGTTCTGTTAGTTCTGCTACTTCTGGCAGGAGATATTCACCTTAACCCTGGACCTGCCACTATTAAACAGCAGACCACTGGGTTAGCACAAAACCGAACTGTACAAAAGCAAAAACAACATTTATTTTTCCAAACTGTTAATCATGCACGAGTTCTTTGGGACACCAAGGCTAAACCAAAGGGGATCCTCGGCGGTCATTTAAACATACGGAGCATAATCCCCAAAAGAGATGAGATTTCGGTGTTGCTGTTGGACTCAAATCTGGACTACCTTTGTCTCTCAGAAAGCTGGCTACACAGTAACATAGACACTAATATGATCGATATTGTGGGCTACCAGTGTTTTAGAAAAGACAGGCAGGTAGGGAGGGGAGGAGGTGTTTTAATTTACATCAAAGAGAAATATAAATGTCAACTGGTTGATTTGAATACTTCACTTGAATGTTTAGCTGTTAATGTATGTCTCTCTCCGGTAATGAATTTCAACATTGCAGTAGTGTACAACCCACCGTCACACAACTCTTCCTTTTATAATGAATTAAGTGATCTGGTTAAACAACTTGAGAAGAACAGAGAAACAATAATTCATGGTGACTTTAATATCAACTGGTCTGATAAAAAAGACAAACAAAAACTGAAAAGCCTCATGACTAAATTTAATTACCAGCAAATCATCAAAGGACCCACCAGGATAACCAAACAATCCAGAACACTTATTGACATGGTATTTACTAATAAACCAGAACGAATAACCAGAACCTATAATCTTGTAACTGGTCTCTCAGATCATAACATGGTTCTTGCTGTCAGGAAACTTACTAAAAAGCGACTACAGTATTTTGGGGGAGTCGATATTGACAAATCAAATTTTATTATCCCCAAATCAAAAAATGAGGAGTTTGAACATTACTTAGAGAATCAAAATTGGGAGCAGCTCATGTCAACATGTGAAGTAGATGATTGTTGTAATTTTATAACTGCAACAATCACAAAGTCTATAGAAAAATTTTCAAAGCAAATTAAAAGTAGACAACAGAAGATTAGCCTACCATGGTTAAATAATGAAATAAGAAAACTTATGAAGAGGCGAGACTATGCACTGAAAACATCACTAACCTCCAAACTACAAAATGATCACCTTGTGTACAAAAGTTTAAGAAATAAAGTGGTACATGAGCTGCGAAAATCAAAAATATCTTATTACAATAAACTGATAGATCATGCAAAGGGTAACAACAGTTCCCTATGGAGGCATTTAAATAACTTAACTAATAAAAAAAACGATCAGAAGGGGGTAAAGGAACTTAGAATCAATGGCAAGACCGTCAGTGACAAGGCTACTTTGGCAAATGAATTTAATTCACACTTTGTGGGCTCTGTGGAAGACTTAACAAAAATTTTTGTGCTGCCAAATGTGCTCAACAACACAAATTCCATACTTCCAACAGATACTTTTCACATCGATGAGGTAAATGAGAAGTTAATTGCTGGTATTGTTAAAACACTGTCAAACTCAAAAACTAATGATATCTACAATATGAGCACCTCCTTTCTCAAAATGCACAGCAAAATATTAATCAAACCACTGACTCATCTCATTAATCTCTCCATTAGGTCTAGTACATTTCCATCTGGCTGGAAAAAAGCTGTCGTCATACCAGTTCATAAATCAGGCAGTAAAGACGATATATGCAATTACCGCCCAATCTCTATTTTACCAGTCCTATCTAAGGTTCTTGAAAAAGTTGTAGCTACACAGCTGATAGACTACTTACAAGACAGTCAACTTCTTCATCCACATCAATTTGGTTTTAGACCAGGATACTCAACAGAAACAGCAAATTGTTGCCTTATTGAAAACGTCAAGCAGTCCTTGGACAGGGGTAATGTGGTAGGAGCTGTTTTTCTAGATCTCAAAAAGGCTTTCGATACTGTAAACCACAGTTTGCTTTTATCCAAAATGGTATCTTTTAACTTCTCCCCAAATACATTAGAATGGTTTGCATCTTATCTCCAGAATAGAGAACAGTGTGTAAAAGTTCACCAGGATAAATCCTCATTTTTAAACAACCGCATGGGTATCCCACAAGGGTCCATTCTTGGTCCTTTACTTTTCAGCATTTTTATTAATGACTTGCCGTTACACTGCTCAGCTGCAACATGCCAACTTTATGCAGATGATGCAGTTATTTACACAGCTGCCAAGACTCCAGCACAGGCTGCAGATGTACTGTCTACAAGTATGGTTGATGTCCAAGAGTGGCTCCTCAAGAACCATCTATTGCTGAACCTTCAGAAAACAGTCTCAATGTGCTTTTCAATCAAAAAATGTAACCTGCAACATTTTAAAGTTAATATACATGATCATGACATCAGTTTAGCTACAGAATTCAAATACCTTGGCATTGTACTAGATCCTCAACTCAAATTTAATCTTCATATAAAGAAAATTTCAAAAACAGTAAAAAAAAATCTGAACTGCTTTAAATTAATTAGATATTACATACCTTACGAAGCAGCTGCACTGTATATGCATTCTATGGTTTTTTCTCATATATCATACTGTTTGACAGTCTGGGCTCAAGCAGCCCCTTCCACAATAAGACATATACACTCACCGGCCACTTTATTAGGTACACCATGCTAGTAACGGGTTGGACCCCCTTTGGCCTTCAGAACTGCCTCAATTCTTCGTGGCATAGGTTCAACAAGGTGCTGGAAGCATTCCTCAGAGAGTTTGGTCCATATTGACATGATGGCATCACACAGTTGGCGCAGATTTGTCGGCTGCACATCCATGATGCGAATCTCCCGTTCCACCACATCCCAAAGATGCTCTATTGGATTGAGATCTGGTGACTGTGGAGGCCATTTGAGTACAGTGAACTCATTGTCATGTTCAAGAAACCAGTCTGAGATGATTCCAGCTTTATGACATGGCGCATTATCCTGCTGAAAGTAGCCATCAGAAGTTGGGTACATTGTGGTCATAAAGGGATGGACATGGTCAGCAACAATACTCAGGTAGGCTGTAGCGTTGCAACGATGCTCAATTGGTACCAAGGGGCCCAAAGAGTGCCAAGAAAATATTCCCCACACCATTACACCACCACCACCAGCCTGAACCATTGATACAAGGCAGGATGGATCCATGCTTTCATGTTGTTGACGCCAAATTCTGACCCTACCATCCGAATGTCGCAGCAGAAATCGAGACTCATCAGACCAGGCAACGTTTTTCCAATCTTCTATTGTCCAATTTCGATGAGCTTGTGCAAATTGTAGCGTCAGTTTCCTGTTCTTAGCTGAAAGGAGTGGCACCCGGCGTGGTCTTCTGCTGCTGTAGCCCATCTGCCTCAAAGTTCGACGTACTGTGCATTCAGAGATGCTCTTCTGCCTACCTTGGTTGTAACGGGTGGTTATTTGAGTCACTGTTGCCTTTCTATCAGCTCGAACCAGTCTGGCCATTCTCCTCTGACCTCTGGCATCAACAAGGCATTTCCGCCCACAGAACTGCCGCTCACTGGATATTTTTTCTTTTTCGGACCATTCTCTGTAAACCCTAGAGATGGTTGTGCGTGAAAATCCCAGTAGATCAGCAGTTTCTGAAATACTCAGACCAGCCCTTCTGGCACCAACAACCATGCCACGTTCAAAGTCACTCAAATCACCTTTCTTCCCCATACTGATGCTCGGTTTGAACTGCAGGAGATTGTCTTGACCATGTCTACATGCCTAAATGCACTGAGTTGCCGCCATGTGATTGGCTGATTAGAAATTAAGTGTTAACGAGCAGTTGGACAGGTGTACCTAATAAAGTGGCCGGTGAGTGTAGGTTCATTATATAATCAAACCCTAAAAATCTTGGACAAAAAGCCCATTAGGTGGCATCACTGTAATGTTTTAAAAAAATACAACCTATTGAGTTTTGAGAGCTTCATTGACCTCTGTCTTCTGAAATTAACGTTCAAATGTTTCCATAAATCAGCACCCGAGCCACTTGCTGGTTTCGTCCAAAGACAGGACAGCAGCAGAGCCACCAGGAGTTCTGTTAACAATAACTGTAAAATATTCCACCGCAGAACCACATTTGGACAAACAGCTTTCTCTATAAAGGGCAGTCACATCTGGAACACAATGCCAAATGAAATTAAAATAATAACGGACTTTAAAACATTCACTAAAAATGTTAAAAACTGGCTGAAAAATAAACAAGAATGTACTCATGTATGAATTATTTGTCTGCAAAGTGAGAGTGAATGAAGGGAAGGAATAAATGTGTTTGTTTATAGTGAGTGACGGAGGGAGGAAGGCCTGAAATAGGCAAATGTGAGTTATGTTATATGTGTTAAATGTGAGTCAGGCTGTTATATTTGTGTATTTATAATATTTATAATATTTATGTTAAATGTGAGTCAGGCTGTTATATTTGTGTATTTATAATATAATATTTATAATTGTGTATTTATAATTTTTCTGCATTGATGTATGTGGTTATTGTGTATATTTTTTATCTTGATTCTTTTTTCTAAAGCCCATCCAGGGACAAGAGTTGCAAATTAGCTAATAGCTATACACTCTATGTGCAACACATCAGATTGATTGTCTTTGATTAATTGTCTATGTTTATTGCACTGTCCCTGTCAAATAAACTAATCTACTACTACTACTACACCACATCCTAGGGCATTTTGGATGTACTGAATTAAAAAAATTCATGTTTTTCACCTTCAGGTCAACGTTTGGAACAACAGTATTATTATTTTCCGTTTAGATCACATGTGTCAAACTCATTCCATGGAGGGCCAAGACCCTGCAGGTTTTACCTCCACCCAGTGTCTTCACCAGGTGATTTCTCTGAATTTCTTCCCACTGACTGCTGATCAGTGAAAACACCTGCTGAAGAGACTGGGTGGAAGTAAAACCTGCAGGGTCTTGGCCCTCCATGGAATGAGTTTGACACCCCTGGTTTAGATGATGCTACACTCCTCCTAAAGTATTGTAAATCTCTGAATTTGGAATGCCGATAGAACATTCAATTTACATGTACTTGTACCTTTGACTTGGTGCTAATTTTTTATGATATTTCAATAAAAAGAACAGAAAGCGTACAAAAAGATTTCTTTTTTGGTCTAGTTAAAAATTACATTACCTTTACAATGGTTGACCCTCAGTATCATTTTGATCAGACTAGGCAATGGAATTTCTATGTAATTATACTGTTTTATAATTCAGTGTTATAACAGACAAACCACACTTTCCAAAACAATTCCATTTTATTATATACAAAATATTAAAATAAAAAAAAACTTTGCAACACAACATGAAGGTTAATCGACATTTTATACACGTCGACCACTGAGTGCTGAGGCTCGGTAGAATTAAGCCGTCTCTGCCAGCTGTGGGTCAGGAAGGCTCGGTTGAATAATCCGGACGGGCTGTCGCGGCGGACGCGTGGGATGATTCTACAAGGAAAATGCACACAATAAAATACAGCACGAAATATATACAGAAAAGACAATAGTTTTTAACAAGAATACATAAGCTTATTTCAGCGTATTGTTCACATGAATAATTACAATAAAAGCTTTAGTCCGCATTGTGCTGCAATAAAGCAGCGATCATCATCCACAAATGAACAGCTTTTTTATTGCATAAATAAACTGAGCGTCTTACCGAATATATTTGCGAAAAAACGCACAATAAAAAAAAATTAAAACTCACCGTTAAAGGACTCCGATGTCGAGACCTCCCGGTATATTTTTTCATTCCGGGCGGCTCCGTCTAACTCGCGCTGAATACGTTCGTCTGACAATGCAGTGAGCAGACACTGCAGCTCCTTACTGCTCCATGGAACACCCTTATTACGCGAAGCCATTTTTGATAGAGAATAAATGAAAAATAGCACAGCAATACACTGAAAAGGAACCGCCAACAGTGGTTGCGTGCTGAGTAGGTCGTGAAGATTCTTTTTTTTTTTTTTTTTTTTTTTTTCAAAAACTTTATTGAGAAGGTCGTGAAGATTTGGTAGAAGAGGAGGAGGAGAGGGGCGGTTACAACCTGACCAATCAGCGCCGGTTACGACCTGACCAATCAGCGGCGACCAGTCTGTTAACGTCACAACACGGCACAGCTCAGCACTGCTGTACCCTGCCCTTCAGCGGGGCTGAGAATCACGGCTGTTAAACCGTGTTGGGGCTTGTGGAAAAGCGTACAAAGCGTGCTGAGCCGTCCCGTGTCGCGCTAAAGCGTGCTAGTGGAAAAGGCCCTTATCAGCCCATGCGCTTCCAACCTCTGGAAAACCATCTTGAGATGGGCGATGTGCTCTTCCTCGGACGCGCTAGCTACCAGAATGTCGTCTAAGTAGAGAAAAACGAAAGACAAGTCGCAAAGCACTGCGTCCATCATCCTCTGGGAAGTTTGCGCCGCACCTTTTAATCCGAACGGCATGCGTAAAAACTTGAAAAGGCCAAAAGGAGTTATTACTGCTGTTTTTGGAATGTCTTCCGTGCGCACCGGGATTTGATGGTATCCGCGGACCAGATCCACTTTCGAAAAAACACGTGCCCTGGCCAGGTGCACGGAAAAATCCTTGATGCGTGGAATGGGATAACGATCGTGTTATGTGGCATTATTCAGGCCCCGGAAATCGCCGCACGGTCACCACAACCCGTCGGGTTGAGGCACCATGTGTAGCGGGGATGCCCACGGGCTGTTGGAGCGCCTGACGATGCCCAACTGCTCTAAGTTGGCAAACTCCTTTCCCGCGCTGGCCAGTTAAGCTGCATCCAAACGCCGAGGACACATGAACACCGGCGGACCTTTTGTCGTTATAAAATGCTCAACCCCGTGTTATCATTACCGTAGCCGAAAAAGTCAGGACCGTGAGTGCTGGGAACTGTGCGAGCAAATGTTGGTACTTACTCCCTGGAGCTATAACGTTAGCCAGTGTTGTCAACCCAGCTCCCCTAGCTGTGCAGGGCAGTGAGGTAAAAGAGACAGCGTCCACTAATCTCCTATTAGCAACATCAACTAACAACCCATAAGCACATAAAAAATCTGCACCTAAAATGGGGCCAGAACATGCAGCTATCACAAAGTCCCACTGAAAGTTGCGCCCGTGTAAGCATATCGTCTGTGTCTGTTTGCCAAATGTCCTGATGGTGGATCTGTTGGTGGCCATGAGCTCAGGACCACTGCATCCTGCCACCCTGTCTGCATTGACCAGCAGGATGAGGCTCTTCTGGGAGCCGGAATCCACCAAAAACCATCTCCCCAAACATATGTCCATGACATAAAGCAGTCTGTTCCTGTCGCCATCGGTTGCAGCTGCCACTGAATTCCGAAAGTGCCGTCTTCCCGGCTTCTTGAGTTGGCATGGCGACAGGCAGTGTTGGGCATTCAAGCCGAAACGGCGATGATAAAAACAGATCACCCCATTCCTTCGTCTTCTGTTGTCTGTCCCGGCTACCTCGAATGGCTCCGCGGCCTCGCTGGAGTCCCTCATGGATGCTGGTGCCACTGTGTACATGCTGGGAGCTCTGGTCGCCAAGATGATGTGGTCTGCTTCCTGCGCCAGGGCGCGGTAGTCCTTAGCAACCAGCCGGGGGGAGTTGACCAGGATCGCCCTCGCTGTAACCGGTAGGTTCCTGAGGAACAAGTGGGCGAACAGGAAAGATTCGTTGTCCTTCCCCCTCAGCACCAACATGCTCTCCATAAGCTCCACTGCTGACTTGTCTCCTAACTCCGAACGCATTAGGAGCCTCTCTGCTCTCTCACTGTCAGAAAGGGTATAGCACTGGAGAAGTATCCTCTTGAGCGCTTCATATTTTCCTTGGGCTGGCGGCTCCTGGAGCGGGCTCGTCACCTGTTGCATGGTGCGTGCATCCAGCACAGCGACCACGTAGTAATATCTGGTATCATCTGTTGTTATCCCGCGGAGTGCGAACTGGGCTTCTGTGTGCAGGAACCACACAGTCGGGTTGTGAATCCAGAAGTCTGGGAGCTCGACTGAGACCACGCATGCTGCGCTGTTGCTCTCTCTCCAGGCAGTCTCCGGGGTGGTGCTCGGCTCGCTTTCCATGGCACGTCTTTGGGTCACCAATGTCGAGGAAGGAGGCAGGCAAGGCAATGAGCTGGATGACACAGAAACTTTATTCCTTCTCCAACATAATTTACAGCAAACAAGAATCCTGGGTCACTGTGCATTCCTCTTTGATCTTTTTATTCCCATGCATCGAGACCCAAAACTTCCAACCATACAGTAACACATTGTTATTTGCACAAAGAACTGTGTGACATATTAACATGACGTAACGCCGGCGCCACTATCACATCCTTCTTCCCCCAGTGGCTCTGGCGTTTACTCCTCTCTCCAGGGGGCACAGGGTCCTTACTGTCCTGTATGCTACCCCCCAGTGACACCTCCTCTTTCGGTCCCTTGTTGCCTGGGTGGAGAAGTCCAACACCATACCCCCACCAGTATAACAATAAACCACCCTGGGTAGGTGGTGGGGGGAACAGGTTAGGAGGGAACAAAACAAAAAAACCCACTCAGGACCCACACCCATGCAAAACTTAGGCACTTAGGTCCCCTGGACCGGAGAGTTGGACGGCTCAGGTGGCTGACTGAAGTGCCAGACCTGGCAGATGGCGTGATGGAAAGAGTCGGGTGGCCTACTGGAGAACATGAGCCACCCAACCCAGCAGCACAGTCTGTCAGGTGGTCTGCCAGAGTTCTTCAACCGCCTAAACAGAAAAGGCGGCACAGGGGGTGGTTACCCAACAGGGACAACCGGCAATGAGGAGGATGGAGGAATGGGAACCACAACGGCCTCAAGCAGAGGAGAGGGAACCATGATGGTCTCGGGCAGAGGAGAGGGAACCACAACGGCCTCGGGCAGAGGAGAGGGAACCACAACGGCCTCGGGCAGAGGAGAGGGAACCACGACGGCGTCTGGCAGAAGAGAAGGAACCACGACGGCGTCTGGCAGAGGAGAGGGGACCACAATGCTGTCTGGCAGAGGAGAAGGGACCAGGACGGCGTCTGGCAGAGGAAAGGGAACCACAACACCCCTGGACTGCCCTGCACTACCCTCGGTGGTCCCAGACTGGGACACAGCAACACCCGTGGTGGCTCCGGGCTGGAGTGAGGCTGTACCTGCGGTGGCTCCGGAGTGGAGCAAGGCTGCACCTGCGGTGCACCCAGACTGGGCCAGAGCTGCACCCACGGTGGTCCCCGGGCTGGAGCGTAATGCCCATGGTGGACCCACACTGGAGCGCAGCACCCACATTGGTTTCAGGCTGGGGCGCAGCACTCACGACGGTCCCCGACTAGGACACCACACCCACAGAGACCCGGACTGAAGAGGAGCTGCACCCACGGAGGTCCCGGGCTGGGACGGAGCAGCCGCGATGACCTCAGCTAGCGGGGAAGCAGCACCCTCGGAGGCCCCGGGCTGGAACGGAGCATTCGCAAAGCCCTCAGCTGAAGGGGGAGCAGCACCCACGGAGGTCCTGGGCTGGGATGGAGCACCCGCAAAGACCTCAGCCAGAGGGGGAGCAGCACCCACAGAGGTCCTGGGCTGGGGCGGAGCACCCGTGATGACCTCAACTGAAGGGAGAGCAGCACCCACGGAGGCCCCGGGCTGGAAAGGAGCGCCCGTGATGACCTCAGCAGGAGGATCTGGACCCACGAACACCTCAGGCAGCGAGACCGAACCCACAAAGACCTCTGGTGAAGTTGGATGAACCTCGGTGACCCTGGGGAAAGGACAGAGTCACAGGATCAGGGCCACTGGCGGCAGTGGAGCCTGCGAGGTGAGCTCAGGTGCAGCTGACTGCTGCACCTGGCTCTCTCTACCAAGAGCCAGGCAAGATCTCTCCAAAATGGAGACAGTGAAAACAAAGAACAATCTTCACTCTTCAATCGCCTGAGCTCAAGCTCCACTGCCGTCCAGGACTCCGTTGATCCAGGCGACAACGTCTCGGGCCCAGTGCTCTGGAGGTCCAGCTTTGCCTCTGCTGCGGCGGCCCCTGCAGCAGGCATGGTGGTGGATACAGTCCTGAGACCCCCCAAGGAAGTGGTCCACACAGTGGACGGTGACCAAAGTGGGACGCTCGGTCATTGGCACAGGCTCCAGATCGCTGGCAGCGCTCTCCCTCCGTCCAGACCATGGCTGCGGGGCTGGTACAAGGTCCTTCAGGACTGCAGGCTTCTCCGTCGCCCAGCGGCTCAACCCTGGGATCGGCGGACACTCTGGGAAAATAGGAGGAGACACGGAGAGAGCAGGTAAGGTAGTGTGGGCTGCAGCAGGTGGTGAGGACTCGGGACTGCGAAAACTGAGCCTCACTACCGGGACTCAGGCAAGGCATATCGTCATAAAATGTTGGAGAATGAAAAGACACTTGCCTGAGTTTCCAGGGCACGATGTTCTCTGCTGCATCAGGTGTTGGATCAGCCTTCTCTGTGACTTCGGTAGAAGAGGGCCTCCCAGGGGTATGTTGAGGAGCCGCCCCTGCAGCCACAGTGATGGGCAGAGCCGGAGAGGAAATAGCCGGACCCTCAGTAATGGGAGGAATCGCCGAGGAGGAGAGAGAAGCAGCAGCAACGGAGGAGGAGGCCGACGGGACAGCTGGAGAAGAAAAACTGGATAAAGGGACTGCTGTGGGAGTTTTCGACCTCGGTGAAGGAGAAACTGCTGCCTGAGAGGCGGGGGTGTTCCTCTGACAGTCTGGAGCTGGGTGGCGGCATCTTGGAGCTGGTGGAGCGGGAGCAGGAATGGGCGAAATGGGGGTGGAGCATGGTGTCTGCTGCGGAGCACGCTTCTGCATCGGCTTTGGGCTCGCTGGAGGCGGCCCCCACGTCAGCCTGGGGAAAGACTGCTGTAGGATGGAGACCGTAGCCAGCAACTCCGCGAAATGGGGGAACCTCCACAACCCAGGGTGCGCCTCGACAATAACGGTTGCCAATTTCACGCTCTCCCAGATTTTCTTAGGGCTGTGGGAGGCGAGAGCTTCATCCACGAAGCTCTGGACGAACTCGGCGGCCCACTGGTCCTCAACACTCGGGGACCCCACTGCCGATCTCCCTTCTTGCTGGAGGTCGACGTACTGGGGACATGATGTAGACTCCACAAACAGGTGAGTGAAAAAACAGGAAAAAAAACACAATCTACAGCAGCTGGGTCTTCAACTGGCTGGAGCCTTCTGTCACAATTTGCCCTTGGGGGCAGGAACGAAGACCCAAACACTGGACTGTAGTTATGATATTTATTGAACGAAACATAAAGGTCCAAACAGTGCACAAACACAAAAATCCAAACAGTGCGCCAAGTAACTTACAGGCTGAGATGGTAAAGGAGTAGGCAGGATAACAAAAGCTATTGCACAAGAAGGGGGAAAGGGTTCTGATGCACGACGACAAATTAACAGAGGCTCCAACACTGAATGACAGAAACAAAGATCTTAAATAGAACGTGGAGCCAGTGAACACAAATGAATGCAGGTGTGGATCACATGAGCGAGCAGGAGAAAACAATAATTACAAACTGGGGTCAGCTGGGAGCAATGAGAGGAGAAAAGACGGGACTGACAGCTGACAGGAGCACCGCCCACAACAGAGCAGAAATCCGGAAGTGCCACTGACATCTGCAGCCCTGGAGAGAGTGAGAGAGAGAACACAACAGTATAGTAATAAAGAACTAAATGCCAACAAATAAAGACTGAGGGATAAATACAAACAAATGTAAAATAAGAGAGTAGCAAAACTATGATAATATAAACAGGGGGATAAGAAGAATAAAAACAATATCAGAAATACGAAAACCAACCATGGAAAAAATGACAGAACCAAGAACCCAAGATGCAACAAATATACAAATATGGAGAAAGGCCATGAGACTGAACACGGCAGAAGCTTCCAGTGCTCAGCTCATGACATTGACTTTTACTTTTATAATTAATCTCTTTTTTTTCCCAAAATGTTTTCCTAGTAGCATAGAGCAATGCCGGACTGAACAAATATATAACTTTTTAATGCAGGTTACAGTAATATAATTTTTTAAAAAATAATTTAAGAAGAATTAGTTTTGGATACTAATAATTCTGTCCAGAGATTGATTGACATCTTGGTGCTTTATTCTTCATGTAGGGACATCTGTATTTGTAGCTTTTATTGCCCTTTTGTTGTAATTTACCGGTACATGAGAGAACATGGCTCCTATCAAGTGATATTTTTTTTTTTTTTCAAATGCATTTTCAGACTTGGTAGTTAGCCCTTTTTTAGGTCTTGTGCTGTTTTATGATGACTCCAGCAAGATTAATCATTTATGTATGGCATATTAAAGTGTTAATTAAAGAAATGCCAGCTATCTGGTCTTCTAATTGGCTGTCACATGTCACTCAGTCCTCACTATGAATGCATTCATTTTGTCTCACCTAATATATTTTTTTTTTTTTCTGTGTTACAGCTGGAACTGCAGGGGGACCAGGAGGTGGTTGTTTATGATCAGAGCTCCTCGGACCTCACCGCACTCGCCTCCGAGTCCTTCCTCAGTGTCCTGCTGGCGAAACTGGAGAGGAGCTTCCCCTCCGTCCACCTGCTCTCAGGTGAGTCCTCACTTGCCTGAACCCTGTTTAACATTGATGTGGAGGTGAGATTCTGAGAAATGGTGGGTGAGATGATCACATCTTATAACTGGAAAAACAGAATCTGATTTATAATCAACCAAAAATGATTTAAATAAATTAATTTAACCTTCCATCCATCCATCTTCTTCCGCTTAATCCTTTTCTGGTCGCGGGGGGTGGGGGTGGGGGGGTGGGGGGTAGCTGGAGCCTATCCCAGCATTCTTTGGCCGAGGCAGGGTACACCCTGGACAGATCGCCGGTCCATCGCAGGGCCAACAAAGAGAGACAGACAACCATTCACTCTCACAGTCATACCTAAGGACAATTTAGAATCCCCAGTTGATGCCAATTCACCTAACTTGCATGTTTTTGGCATGTGGGAGGAAACCTGTGACTGGTTTTGAGTAAAAATCCAAACAGAAGACAGGAGGCCTTAAATTTATTTGCTGGGTTTTATTATTAAATTTGTAACATGGTTTTTAGGTTGTCTCAATCAGAAGACCCAGGGACGAGCTTATGCATTGCATCAGAAGTGTTAGAGGCATTGTTTTTAAAATGTTAAAGTGCAGGTTAAAGTGTTCATGGATGGCTGTTGTTCACTAGTAAATAGAAGGATTAAGTTTATATGGTGAAAGTTGAGTGGACTGTAAACTTGTGCATATAAGTTGCATTTTGACATTGAAATTCATCTACATTTTAGAATTAAATGAAGCTACTAGCCACTCAGCCTTTCCACTAGCCACAATTTTGTGGTTGGAATATTATGTTTAATATGATCGCATTTGACTATCGCATGCTAAAATTTACTTGAACTAAATTTACAACCTTTTTAAATGTAAATGACCCTTATACAGTGCATCCGGAAAGTATTCACAGTGCTTCACTTTTTCACCATTTTGTTATGTTACAGCCTTATTCCAAGCGGATTAAATTCATTTTTTCCTCAAAATTCTACACACAACACCCCATAATGACAATGTGAATTTTTTTTTGAGATTTTTGCAAATTTATTAAAAATAAAAAACTAAGAAATCACACTGTATTCACAGCCTTTGCGCAATACTTTGTTGATGCACCTTTGGCAGCAATTGCAGCCTCACGTCTTTTTGAATATGATGCCACAAACTTGGCACACCTATCGTTAGGCAGTTTCGTCCATTCGTCTTTGCAGCACCTCTCAAGCTCCATCAGGTTGGATGGGAAGCGTCGGTGCACAGCCATTTTCAGATCTCTCCAGAGATGTTCAACTGGATTCAAGTCTGGGCTCTGGCTGGGCCACTCAAGGACATTCACAGAGTTGTCCTGAAGCCACTCCTTTGGTATCTTGGCTGTGCGCTTAGGGTCATTGTCCTGCTAAAAGATGAACCGTCGCCCCAGTCTGACGTCAAGAGCGCTCTGGAGCAGGTTTTCATCCAGGGTGTCTCTGTATATTGCTGCATTCATCTTTCCCTCAACCCTGACTAATCTCCCAGTTCCTGCCACTGAAACATATCCCCACAGCATAATGCTGTCACTACCATGCTTCACTGTAGGGATGGTATTGGCCTGGTGATGAGCAGAGCCAGGTTTTCTCCAAACATGACGCCTGGCATTCACGCCAAAGAGTTCAATCTTTGTCTCATCAGCCCGGAGAATTTTGTTTCTCATGGTCTGAGAGTCCTTCAGGTGCTTTTTGGCAAACTCCAGGCGGGCTGTCATATGTCTTTTCCTAAGGAGTGGCTTCCGTCTGGCCACTCTACCATACAGGCCTGATTGGTGGATTGCTGCAGAGATGGTTGTCCTTCTGGAAGGTTCTCTTCTCTCCACAGAGGAACGCTGGAGCTCTGACAGAGTGACCATTGGGTTCTTGGTCACGTCCCTGACTAAGGCCCTTCTCCCCCCGATCGCTCAGTTTAGACGGCCGGCCAGCTCTAGGAAGAGTCCTGGTGGTTCTGAACTTCTTCCATTTATGGATGATGGAGGCCACTGTGCTCATTGTGACTTTCAAAGCAGCAGAAATTTTTCTGTACCCTTCCCCAGATTTATGCCTTGAGACAGTCCTGTCTCGGAGGTCTACAGACAATTCCTCTGACTTCATGCTTGGTTTGTGCTCTGACATGCACTGTCAAGCATGGGACCTTATAGACAGGTGTGTGCCTTTCCAAATCATGTTTAATCAACTGAATTTACCACAGGTGGACTCCAATTAAACTGTAGAAACATCTCAAGGATGATCAGTGGAAACAGGACGCACCTGAGCTCAGTTATAAGCTTCATGGCAAAGGCTGTGAATACTTATGTACATGTGATTTCTTAGTTTTTTATTTTTAATAAATATGCAATAATCTAAAAAACAACTCATTTCACATTGTCATTATGGGGTATTGTGTGTAGAATTTTGAGGAAAAAATGAATTTAAACCATTTTGGAATAAGGCTGTAACATAAAATGTGGAAAAAGTGAACTACGTACATAAAAATAGGAATAGAAACATTAATTATTTATGAACAGCAGTAACTACTGTAAAACAGTTGAGAAAAATATTTGCAATGTGAGAGTGAAGTACAGGTAGATTTGAGGTCTGTCCCAATTCTCATTTGTACCCCTACCCCTTGGTCTTTTAGGGCTGAATATGACCCATGTCAATTGGGACACCCCTTCAGGCTGCACTATGTCATTAGTATTTGCTGATGGATTTAACTTAAATGGACATTACCTGTCTTCTCCAGAAAAAAATAATAGAAAGTATAGAAAACTGATAAGAAAAAAGTCTCACCTTAAGGAGAAAAATGTCTCAAAAGTACATGAACAATTTTAATCAGAAAAATTCATCAGAAATTTACTAGAAAGAAAGCTGTAAATTCACAGAGAAAATTTTGAACACCCTGGTGGCCCGCAAGCCGTATGTTTGACACTCCTGGACCAGCCCATTAAAAAATACATATTTAGAGGGTAAAGGGCTATCCACACCAAACATGATAATAATAGCTATAAAATTATAGTTTTAAAAATCATTCTACCTCCTCACCAATTAATGATATCACTCTAACAGCAGAGCCATGAGCTGCACACGCCACACCACCTTCACCCAGACACACACGTGTTTGTCCTGCTGCAGGATGAGACTGTTTATGCCACTGCTGCAATCAATAATCTTAAAGGATTTTTTTTTTAACTAGGCCAGTACCTTGGGCAGAGGGGAAAAAAAAGAAGAAATGCAAAAAGAGTGTGAAATTATTCACCTGATTTTTCTTTCAGCTCCAGGCTTCAGACTTTGACAGGCAGCATAAAATGAGCGCACAGCACAAAGCGGAATCGCATTACAAATAATTAGTAATAGGATAATAATAATTTCAGCTTAGATGCATAGAGCTGTTTCAGAGGGCTGCTTTATGCATCCAAACACAGTCTATGATCATTTCTTCTCCTCCTCCTCAACCTATTGCGCACTCAGATCGTAATAAATGTCCCCAGCCTCTGTCATTTATTTCAGCCCTGCTGTCAAAACAGGTGACAGTGATGGCTGGATGTTTGTTGATTGGCTGAAAGTGTTTTTATCGTTAATAAAATGGAAAGTTGTACTTTCCTAGTCTCACATTGCTGACGTTTATTATTACAAATGCCGTTTGAACAAACTGCAACCAGCCAAAGTGGCTAGTGGGAATGGCTGTCTTACCTCCCACCTCTGAAATCTACCCACCATTGGTGGGTTGGGGGGTGTTACTGTCAAGCCCTGGTGTACATTTGTCTCTGTATGTGCGTGCACGTCATGTCTGTGTGTGTGCGAGAACACGTGTTAGTGTTTGCGTGCAACAGAGTTCCACTCTGCTGCATGACAGAGCACAGAGATGGCAAGAGACATAAATGAGCTGCTGTTGTGTAAATAAGATAAATAACATAAAGATATTTAATTTGTTTAATTAAAGGACAAGGTTTTTCTGTCACTGCTTCTAATCTGGAACAGTCTCCCTTTGCCTATTAGACAGGCTCCCAGGGTTTCCTCTGGTAATATTTCTCAGTGGCGGCCCGCCTCGCCAGAAATCGTACCGCCACGCCAAGCCGATATGATTTTATTAATAAAAATATATGAAGCAATGACTTTCCACAAGCACGCACACGAACAACGCGCGTGGCCGTCATCCGCACAGAGTTTAGAGGCGCCCCACTCACACGAGTGTGACTGTCCAACAGAAACATGAGTTTATTAAAGTACTTTACACGTGGAAAAAAATCATAAGAGATATGTAAGCACTGGCATTTATGATGGTTTTAACCCGCTGGAAATGGGAGCCATAATGGAAGAGCCGCTTAGCTACAGTAAGAGATGTGGTTAGAATTCAAATGCAGCCAGCTTCATATGAAGGGAAAGGCAGGGGGACTGATGAATTGCTGAGGACATATTTCACCAGCCACTACAAAATTAAGTTATGAGACTGGCAATTTCTCTGTTTTCTCGCATGAGCATGTGTGCCGTTTTTATTCTCCAGCGGCAGTGACAAAGCAACAGCTAAAAACGGTAGCTCTAAACTGAGGTCCTTCAGCGGCTGCCTAGAGAGGTGCCTGATGAGAAAGCCTGAGCGCATAACTATAAGGGCCGTTGCTAAACGGCTGGGAGCCAGCCATTTATGTCTGCACTACGTGGCCAGGAGCCACTTAGTGAATGAAAAACCCACGTGCAGGAGTGGTTTCGTGCGTTGTATTGAACAAAACCCCAAAACGTGTTAATGGGAATGAATGAAGTGTGGATGTGTATGTGTGTGAAACACCCGAGCTGTCTGACTCAAAGGGCTCCCTGACGCGCCTGATGGAAAATAAATAAATATGTGCATTTTTTTTAAACCTAATAGCCAAATTCAGAGGTATTTACTTGTATTATTAGCATATTTGTAATTTGTGTGTATTGTGTGTATTTTCTACTATTGAATAAAAAAAAGAATCGAATTGTAGGCACTTCATGGCCAGATATTGTGATATTAGGAGACTGGCTCCCAGCCGTGTAGTCACTTCACAACTTATAACTGCCTAAACAGATCATTCTGTACATGAACAGATATTGTGGTGAATTATGTCTTTAGAGAGTCCACTACAGTTCCCTATTATGTACCTGGCAGGTTAAGATGACCGAAATTCATGAAGTCAATGACTTTAATCCATCCGCAGCCTTCAGACAAACTAAACCTGTCAACATTTGATTTCAAAATAAGGGAGGTTTTTCCTACTGACTGGGTGGTGAGATTTCTAAAAAAAAAACAAAAACATATAAATATAAAGAAATATTATAACAAATAACAGCATCCTTGGTCATTTAAGTTATTTCATTAAATACAATTTTATTAATTTTTTTTATTTGTAATGAGAGTTAAATTATTGTTCTGTTCTGACTGCAAAATTACGGTCAAAAATGTATAAATAAATAAATAAATTACCACAGTCTGTTTCAAATTTATCTAAAAAAAGTATTTTTTTTAAAAAAGCAGACAAAAATTAGTCATAAAATAATCATAAATTTATAATAAAAGTTTCAAATGTACAAGAAAAGTCAATTTTACAAGAGGAAATTACAAATTTGAAGAACATGGTTTCAACTTTAGATTTACAGAGAAAAGTAGAAAACAATAAGAAAATTGTTATAAATTTTTGAGAAAAACCTCAAACCTTCAAGACTGAAGTCATTACTCAAGTTTTTAAGTGGGTGCTCTTTGTACCCTTAACTCAGTTAGAAATTTTTGGTTGTCTACTTTTAATTATTAATTTTAAAGCACTGCTTTTACATGAGTAGAATTTCTGGTTACTATACCCACTTCTGATCATATAATTTAAGTATGCTTGAGTACATTACTATTATGAATGTTTCTTTCCCTTCCCTACTCTCTCAATGGAAAAAAAGAAACACGAGAATAAAAATACAAAAAATACACATATTTTTGTCATTTCTGTAAACCATGACAAAAAAAATCCTGCAGGACAAAACATGACACGATATTTTCTAACCTGTTTGTATACCACCATAGACAGAGAGAGAACCTGAATTAGACAGAGCTCAGAGAGGGCAAGATGAGACAGAAGAGAGGAGCCAAGGAGAGGGAAGTGTTCAGGCAGAGGAAGGAGAGAAGGAGAACACCACTAAAAAGTCGAAACACAGGATGTCTGGGTGAGACCCCAACTGGCTCAATATTCAAGCCTCAGTTGTACAGTACTTCAGATGGTAAGTTCCGTATGCAACGTTACTGTGTAAAATTTTGAAAAGAAATAAATAGTATAAAATTAGCATATTCTGGTATGTTTACCCCCCGAAATATGTTGCCACCGCGCCAAGGTCTTTAAGCCAGAGGAAACACTGGGCTCCTTCACTGTCCATTTTTAAAACATCTTAAAACTCCTTTTTACTCCTTGGCCTTCAACCCAGCATGAGATAATGATTTTACTTGTTTTGTTGCTTTTATTATATGATTTTTACGTGTTTATTTATGCTTTTTTTAGTTGCATTTTATTGTCTTTTATTTATTTTTATGTCTTACATGTCCTTCTCATTTTATCTATTCCTGATGTCCAGCACATTGTATCAGCTGTAGTTGTTTTTAAAGTGCTTTAGAAATAAAGTTTGATTGATTGATTGAAGACTTGTTCTATAGTGAATGCATCTTAAAATGACTTCTGTTGTGATCTGATGCTAAATAGAAAAATAAAATTAAATAAAATTAACTTGACACTCTAGGGATGGGGGGGGTCTGTTGGAGGGGGCGCCCCCCCCTCCCAAAAAAATTAAAATGGTAGGGAAAACACTGGCATATCTTATGGATCCCTGGTGCTCACAATTATGTGAAATATTTAATGCATATTGTGGAATATTTTCAAATTTATATTTGTATTAAATTTGGGGGATTTTTTAAAGATTAGTTTATTAATTTATTTATTGTTAAATTTGCAAGTTTTTATTCCCTTAAATTTCCAAGATTTTTTTCCTTATAAATTTGAGTGTTTATTTTTTTCCCTTTTTTTTATTTTTTTTTTTTTTTCTACAGCTTGTCTGGGTCAAGACCCCAAGATAAATGTGTCTTTGCTGTGTTGTTGGCATTAAGTGTTAAGTTCCAGCTTAAAGTTTTTGTAGACCCAGATGAGCCATGGTATACTTTGCTACCAACTCATTATTACATTTGTAACACCACACAAGCTACCTCAAGACCAGCTGTGTACAACTACATTGTGCAAAGGTTCCTATTAAAGGTTCCTATTAGCTAGCCAAGCTAACGCTGGCTAGCTTAACACTAGCCCCTGTGCGTCACCTAACTCCGACACGAACCGGCTCAGTCCCCGGTGAGGGCTTACCGGAGGAACCAACCGAGGCGGCTCAGTCCGCGGTGAGGGCTTACCGGACGAACCAGCCGAGGCGGCGATTGGGAGCTCGGGCGCGGCGTTGGTGAGAGACGGGGGCCACCTGAATCCAGCAGGACAGTGGCCTGAGTCGGAGCCCAATTGCGAGGCCCAGCCGAGGAACTACCAGACTGATGGCGGTCGGTGACGGGGCCTAGCGGAGGAGCCACCCAGCCAGACGGCAGCGAGCGACGGTAATCGGCCACCGATCGGCGGCGGTGATCGGTGGATTTCAGCTGCGCCGGCGGTGTGCGGCATAACTGGCGGTGACGGGGCCCAGCGGAGGAGCCACCCAGCCAGACGGCGACGAGTGGCGGTGATCGGTGGATTTCGGCTGCGCCGGCGGTGTGCCATTCGGTGTGCCCGGCGGATTCTCTGTTTATTTCTATCCACAGGTCAGTAAAATGCCACCCAAAAAAGAGGAAATGGAAGAAATTAAAAAATCTCTGAACTTTGTGTTAGAAGAATTGGCCAAAATGACTAGCCAGCAGGACAAAATAATAGGCCTGATAGAAGAGGTACAAGCCCTACATTCAATAATAAAAGAAAAAGACAAAAAAATTATGGACCTGGAGCAACACGGGCGTCTTTTGGAGCAACGCGTCGAGGATCTTGAACAAGGTTCTCGCATTGATGACCTAGTTATAAGTGGACTAGACATCAGATATCAGTCATACGCCCATGCCACAACAGGACTGAGTGGTGAACATGCTTCCATAAGTGAATCAATGTCCTTAGAAAACCAAGTGATTCAGTTTCTTAATGATAGAGACATTAAGGTAGAAGCCAATGCAATCTCAGCCTGTTATGCTTTACCGAAGATAACAAAACAAAGAAATCAATTGTGATGCGCTTTGTGAACAGGAGGGTGAAAAATGACATACCGAGGCAGGCCAAAAAACTACAGGGAACTCAAGTTTACCTAAATGAACACCTGACAAAAAAAAAAACGCTGAATTAGCACGGCAGGCACGGATGCTAAAAAAACAAAATAAGATACAGACAACCTGGACAAGAAATTGTAGAATTTGGATTAAACTAAATGGAACACCTGAGCAAGCAAGGAGTATAATGATCAGAGATGCTACTGACTTAGATAAATACAGATGAACACTGACTATGAAACACAGAGTGAGGAAACTCAAACTCTAAAAATATGCCACTATGCTGAACATAAACCACAAGAGATGGAGAATGATATTGATCCTGATAACCACTTTTTCAATAATATTCATAACCACTGTGAATATTACACTGAAAAGCAATTCAAAAGTCAAGTGCAATTAGGTGGTAAACTGTCAACAATACACTTCAATAGCAGAAGTCTTAACAAAAACTTCTCACAGATTCAGGACTATTTAAAACAGCTAGACAGAAAATTCACAGCTATTGCAGTCTCCGAAACCTGGCTTAATGAAGATCAGGCTCCCCTGATGGCAATAGAGGGATATCAGATGTTTAACATTAACAGATCTCAAAAAAAGGGTGGTGGTGTTGCACTGTATATTGATGACCTATATAGATGTAAGCTTGTAAATGAAATGTCCTCAGCACTACCAGGGATTTTGGGATGTGTTACTGTTGAGATTGACCTAGACAAAACAAAAAATCTTATCATAAGCTGCATATATAGAACGCCGGGAACTTCCATTGAGACATTCAGAGATAAATTAGTCGAGCTGTACAATAATATTACTAGTAAGAAAATGGTAGCAATTTGTGGAGATTTCAATATTCCATCCATCCATCCATCTTCTACCGCTTTTCCGGAGGTCCGGGCCGCGGAGGCAGCAGCCCAAGCAGAGAAGCCCAGACCTCCCTCTCCCCAGCCACCTGCTCCAGCTCTTCAGAGGGGACACCAAGGCGTTCCCAGACTAGCTGGGAGACATAGTCTCTCCACCGAGTCCTGGGTCTGCCCCGGGGTCTCCTCCCAGTGGGACGTGCCTGAAACACCTCAAGTGGGAGACGTCCAGGAGGCATCCTAATCAGATGCCCATACCACCTCAACTGACTCCTTTCAATGTGGAGGAGCAGCGGTTCCACTCTGAGCCTCTCCCGGATGACTGAGCTCCTCACCCTATCTCTGAGGGTGAGTCCAGCAATCCTACGGAGAAAGCTCATTTCAGCCGCTTGTATCCGCGATCTCGTTCTTTCGGTCATTACCCAAAGCTCGTGACCATAGGTGAGAGTAGGAACGTAGATTGACTGGTAAATCGAGGGGCAGTGCCTTTGGCATGGCAAACCGGGGTGGTGGTTCCTCTCTTCAAAAAAGGGGACCGGAGGGTGTGCTCCAACTTTAGAGGGATCACACTCCTCAGCCTCCCTGGGAAGGTCTATGCCAAGGTACTGGAGAGGAGAGTCCGGCCGTTGGTCGAACCTCGGATTCAGGAGGAGCAATGTGGTTTTCGTCCTGGCCGTGGCACATCGGACCAGCTCTTTACCCTCTCGAGAATTCTTGAGGGTTCGTGGGAGTTTGCCCAACCAGTTTACATGTGTTTTGTGGACTTGGAGAAGGCATTTGACCGCGTCCCTCGTGGATTTTTGTGGGGGGTGCTTCGGGAGTATGGGGTATCGGGCTTGTTGTTACGAGCTATTCGGTCTCTGTACGACCGTTGTGAGAGTTTAGTTCGTATTGCCAACACTCGGTCGGAGTCATTCCCAGTGAGAGTTGGACTCCGCCAGGGCTGCCCTTTGTCACCGGTCCTGTTCATAATTTTTATGGACAGGATTTCTAGGCGCAGCCAGGGAATGGAGGGTGTCATGCTTGGTAACCACAGGATCTCATCTCTGTTGTTTGCAGATGATGTTGTCCTGTTGGCTTCATCCAGCAATGACCTACAGCTCTTGCTGGGACGGTTTGCCGCTGAGTGTGAAGCGGCTGGGATGAGAATCAGCACCTCCAAGTCCGAGTCCATGGTCCTCAGCCGGAAAAAGGTGGATTGTCCTCTCCGGGTTGGGGACAGGCTCCTGCCCCAAGTGGAGGAGTTTAAGTATCTTGGGGTCTTGTTCACGAGTGAGGAGATTTCAATATTGATCTACTTAATCCACATCAACAAAATGTAGTTACAGAGTTCATGAACTCTATGTACAGCATGAGTCTATATCCCACAATAACACATCCCAGTAGAATCACAGTTCACTCTGCTACACTTATTGACAACCTGTTTGTCAATGTTCTCGATAAGAAAATAGAAAGTGGATTATTGATAAATGATATAAGCGACCACTTGCCAACCTTTGCACTTATCCATGGCCACACGGGGCCCAACCCAGAAAAAATCTCAAAATCGTTCAGACACAAATCACCAAATGCAATCAGTTCTTTTAAAGAGGACTTGCTGAAGCAAGACTGGACAGAAGTCTATGTATCAGATGTAAATGAAGCCTATGACACATTTATAAACATTGTAACCACTCTTTATGAAAAAAAACTGCCCATTAGTTAAAAAAAAGCTTAAACACAAATTTGCTGACAAACCATGGTTAACCAAAGGACTACAAAAGGCGTGTAAAAAGAAAAATTTATTATATAAAGCTTTCATAAAGAAAAGGACAAAAGAAACAGAGCAACGGTATAAAACATACAAAAATAAGTTAACATATATAATAAGATGTAGTAAAAGAGACTATTACAGTAAAGAACTGGAAAAAAACAAAGACAATATTAAAAATACATGGACAGTAATCAACAGTATCCTTGGAAATAAAAGCAGAAATACTAGCTACCCAACTAATATTCCAAAAAATAATAAAACGACTCCGAGTGTGAATATAGCTTCACCTGCAGATGAATTTAATAATTTTTTTGTTAACATTGGACCTAAACTGGCCCGAGAAATACCCACTACGGTGCCTAGAGGTGATTCAATATGCAATAACACTGCTGTAAAAGACACCATCTTCATAAAGAACACAGACGAAAGAGAGGTCATTGAAATTGTTAAATCGTTCAAAAGTAAAACATCTACTGACTGCGATGGTATTGACATGCTACTAGTCAAAACTGTTATCGAATGCATAGTGAAACCACTGACGTATATCTGTAACCTGTCTCTCCAATCAGGTATATTTCCCAATGCAATGAAAATAGCTAAAGTAATTCCGATTTACAAGACAGGTGACAGAGGGGAACTCTCAAACTATAGACCAATTTCACTATTACCGCAATTTTCCAAGATACTTGAAAAAATATTCTATGAGAGAATTGACAACTTCATACTGAAGAATGATTTATTGTGTGAGCAGCAATATGGGTTCAGACACAAAAGGACAACAGCATATGCCTTAATGGAATTTACAGAAAAAATATCAACAGCCATTGAAAATAAAGAGTATTCAGTTGGAGTATTCCTGGATCTTAAAAAAGCATTTGATACAGTAGATCACAATCTATTATTAAAGAAACTACAAAATTGTGGTATTAGAGGGGTAGCACTGTCCTGGTTAAGCAGTTACTTAAAGAATAGATATCAGTATGCATGTGTTAGCAACAAAAACTCAGAGTTACTGAAGGTCACCTGTGGAGTCCCACAGGGTTCAGTTTTGGGACCATTGTTATTCAATATGTATATAAACGATATATGTAAAGTTTCAGAAAAAATGGACTTAATATTGTTTGCTGATGACACTAATCTGCTATGCAGTGGAAACAATTTGGAACAACTTCTGGATACACTCGGAAAGGAATTAGGAAAGCTTAAACTGTGGTTTGATTCAAACAAATTAACGCTCAATTTAAGCAAGACAAAATTTATAGTCTTTAACAACCATCACAACTACCCAGTACCCAAACTCAGTGTAAATGGTGTAGAGATTGAAAGGGTATCCGAAACTAAATTCCTTGGAGTAATAATTGATAACAAACTGTGTTGGAAGCCACATATTAATTATATTATTATTAATTATTCCATCCAGCTACAATGCTCTGCACTGTGTGTCTGTGTGTGTGTGTATATATATATATTTTATAGTAATACGTACATATGTTTATTAGCTGCTCTTGCTTGCTTGTTTTTTTTTTTTTTTTCTTGCCTTCTGATTGTTGCTCTGAGTGTTGCTATCCCTGTGCTGTTGCAATCCTGGAATTTCCCCGTTGTGGGACTAATAAAGGCTTATCTTATCTTATCTTATCTTATTAAAGGTAAAGTATCCAAATCAATTGCAATATTACACAGAGTAAAAAATTTGCTGAATCAACCCACACTATACACCTTGTATCATTCATTAATACTTCCATACATGACATATTGTAATGAAGTATGGGGAAATACATATAAAACAAACATATATCCACTCTTTATGCTTCAAAAGAGAGCTATTAGAATAATCAACAAAGCAGCTTACAGGGAACCAACAAACCCACTTTTTCTTAAACAAAAAACTCTCAAGTTGAAAGATCTGATTGACTTTAAAACCGCAATAATAATGTTCAAAGTGAAGAATCTATCACTGCCCGCAAATATCCAAAAGTTGTTCCAAACAAGGGAGAAATGATATCACTTCAGAGGAACATGTATATTTCAAAAGCCTACAGTGAGAACAACCACCAAGCAACACTGTATTTCAGTGCAAGGAGTCAGATTATGGAACGATTTTGGACCTGAATTAAAATCATGTACAACGCTTGGACAATTTAAACAAAAACTAAAGGAAGAAATACTCCAAACATATTTACAAGACGACATGTAAACCCACATAAGGATTGACATTTCCAGCCTGTGTTGTGTTGTAGCTTAGTTTTTCTTTTTTTCTTTTTTCTCTGTGACACTATGTCTTAGATTTGTTTTTGAATAGTAACCGCTTAACTTAGACTAGCTCAGTTTTCTTTTTTCTCTCAGTCACATTTTGTCTTAGCCTTGTTTTAAATTGTAATCGCTCTTGTCTTGTTTTCTCTTTTTTCTCCTTTGAATTCTTGGATGGAATATGGGTGGGCAATATAAGCTGCGGCTTCAGCCATCACCCATTTCGGATAACTCACGTGGAATTGTATAGTAGAAGGAGTCTTTGTCTAATTTGACCTTGTTTTATATTATACAGTTTCTTTTAACCTGTAATGTACTATCCTATCCGAAATAAATAAATTCATTCATTCATTCATTATGTAGGAGAGTATTTGCATTGAAGTAGGAACTAAAATGTTTATCTAAAGGGAGTTAAAATGGCTGAAGAGGTTCCTGTAGTCAGAACACGCCTTGATTATACCTCCATATTTCAGTCTGCAGGCATAACAAATGATATGATTTCAGATGTTATTTTGATAAAAAATGTTCACAGTCAGCATTCCGTTTGGTTCCGCTGCCGCGGAAGCAACAAAAACAGCCCAAGCGCAGAGATGACTTCAGCAGGTTTAATAACAAAAGATGCAGCACAGGGCTGGATAATTATTGACAGAACATAAATCATGAAACAAACTGGACAAATGCGGGTGAGGAACACAACAGGTGTTTTACGATGTGACACTGAGCAAGAAACAGGGTGGAACATATATACACAGAACACTAATGACAAACGGCTGAGGTTAATTAGGAGGGGAGGAGATGGCGGGAGTGAGAGAGACGCAATAAAGAGCAGCTATGAGGAATTAACAGAACCAACAATGATGTGCAGAATTAACAGTGCTGTTGCAATGGGTAAACACAAGACAACATAATAAGGGTGATCATGAAGCACAGAATGAACTGAAAACTAAAGGTGAGGGCAAACTAACCATACTGACACCTGGAGAAAAGCATAACTTAAAGAGTGGGACATGTTGTCCCCCCCACGATAGTGCCCCTCCCCCCCACTTTCGTAAGGGCGGATTCCAGACGACCCCAAACAAAACACAAAATCCTCCAAGGGTAGGATGATGGGGGGGAAAAATGCTGGGTGAGCCGAAACACCCCCCCCCCCCCGCCCCAAGCAAAGTCCCAACACAAAACCACAGTCTGTGGGTGCAACCCAAGGTCCAAGACCCGAAAACAACAGGTGGTCTCCCAAAGTCCTGGGACTGCTGGACCAGAGAACAAGGCGGGTCAGAGGGCCTATCCAAGTCCGTGGGACTCCAAACTGGAGTACATAATGGGTCTGGTGGCCTTCAAAAGTCCAATGGCCACAGGAAGGGCAAAACCGGGGCATCAGGCAGCCTGCCAAAGACCATGGGCCACCAGACAGGAGAAAACACACAAGCCTTTAACTCTGGGAAAAATACAGGCTCTCTTTGGTCCGAAGAAAACAACATAGAGGTTCTAACCCCAGAAGATAACATAGAAACCTCTTGGTCAAAAGAAAACATGGGGGTTGTAAACTCAGGAGATGACATGGAAATTCTGTACTCAGGAAATGGTGATGACATAGGAACTTTGACCACAGGAGATACTGACATAGACACTACAACCTCTGGAAATGACCTCATGAAAATTCTACCCTCAGGAGATGGCAACAAAGAATTTTTACGCTCTAGAGATGACTCGGGAGCACTAAACTCAGATGGCAACATGAACTCCCAAGCTTCCAGAGATGGCAGCCTGGAACCTCTAGACTCAGTAAATGACCACCTGAAAACTTTGCAGTCAAGGGGTGATGACAACATGGAACCCTTGCATTCAGGAGATGATGACAGCCAAGAACCCTCAAACTCAGGAGGTGTCAATATGGAACCATTAACCTCCGGAGGCGACAACATGGACCCCCCAAATTCAGTGGATGATAACTTGGACACTTTAAACTCAGGAGATGCTAACGTGAAACCTGTATCTTCAGGGGGTGGCAACATAAAACCCCCAAACTCAGGAAGTGAAAATATAGCACCCCAAACTTAGGAAATAACATTGGAGCCCCTTGTTCTGGAGACCACAAAGGAGCTTCTTGCTCTGGGGACAACAACATAGGAGTCTTTAGCTCAAAAATAGATGACTGAGGCACGCTGACCTCAGGATGAGACGACTGAGGCGCGCTGACCTCAGGATGAAACGGTTTATGGGGCCGACCCAAGTCCATGGGTCCCCAAACTGGAGCACATAACGGGTTGGTGGCCTTCCAAAGTCCAGTGGCCACAGGAAGGGTGAGCACGGGGCGTCAGGCGGCCTACCAAAGACCATGGGCCATCAGACAGGGGAAGACGCACGACCCACAAGCTCAGAAAATAACACACAACTCTTTTGCCCTCAAAATAACCCATGAGCTCTTAACTCTGGGAAAAACAATACAGGACTCTCTTGCTCAAAAGAAAACGTAGAGGTTTTAAACTCAGGAGATGACAAGGAAATCTTGTATTCGGGAGATGACATAGAACCCTTAAACACAGAAAATGACAACATGGAGCTTATAAACTCAGATGATAATAACATAGAGGCTGCGAACCCAGGATCTAACATGGGAGCCTTCAGCTCTAGGGGAATAACATTGAGTCTCTTGCTCAAAAACAGATGACTGGAGTGCGCTGACCTCTGGATGAGATGGTTGGGGTGTGTTGACCACTGGAAGAGACGACTGGAGTGCGCTGACCCCTTGAAGAGACGGCTGGGGTGCGCTGACCTCTGTATCAGAAGGCTGGGGTGTGCTGATCTCTGCATCAGACGGTTGGGGTGCGCTGACCTCTGCATCAGGTGGTTGGGGTGCACTGACCTCTACATCAGATGGTTGGAGTGTGCCGACCTTTGCATCAGATGACTGAAGTGCAGCAACCTCATGTGCTGATGGTTTGGGTACGCTGATTCCCGAATGAAATGGATGGGGCGCGCTGACCTCAGGCTGAGATGGCAGGGGCGAATCTGGTCCAGATGCCCAGGAATCCTCCTCCGATGCCGCCACCTCGGACAGGGAGGAAGAGGTACAGGTTGAGGTAGGAACCACACCTAAACAGTCAGTAGAAGAGCTCAGTGAGGAGAGCTCAGAAGCAGATGGCAGCTGCAACTGAGTCCCTTCACCAGGAGTAAGACAAGACCTCTCTAATACAGATAATAAGAAAACAAAGAAGGGTACTTGCCTTAACTCCTGCTCCTCCACTGGTGAGGACCCCGGTGCTGCCAATGTTGGTATGACGATTTCAAGAGGAACAGTCTCTGCAGGGGCGTGTACACGAGGCAAAACAGTCTCTGCTGGACCATGCACGTGAGGCAAAACAGTCTCTGCTGGAGTGTGCACGTGAGGAGGAACAGTAGCAGCACTTGAGCTCACCTCCTCTGTTATGGACCCAGCTGAGGTGGAGATGACCTCGGGGAAACAAAGACTTGAGGTGAGTGGTGGAATAAACAAGGAGGCAGCAGCAAAAAAAAATATTTGAGGGCTCAGCAGCAATAAGAGGCGGCAGCTGAGTCTCCTTACTGGAGACAAGACAAGACCTCTCACTATTAGGTGTTAAAAAATGAGAAAATGGTACTTGCTCACCTCCAGCTTCATTGCCGCTGAGGCTGCTGCTGCTGTAGAATCCGTCACTGGAGAACCAGACGAATCCCTCTGGGTGCGGGCGGTTACCGTCTGGTGAGATGCTGTTGCGCAGCGGTGAGGAGCTGGAGAGAAGCGCACCGGGGCCAGGGGACGCTTATTAGTCGGCACAGGCTTCTGCGTAGATAGTGCCCCTGTCTTCAGCCCGTGGAGTGGCTGTGGGGTGGGTGGGGCTGGGATTGGAGCTGGAGATTGGTGAGGAGCAGAAGGTACCAAAGCCAGGGGACGCTTCTTCGTCGGCACAGAGTTCGGCTTGTCTGGGAGAATTCCTCACCGTCCCGCGGTTCTCATGCAGCAGGTCTGTCACCAAGGTGATCCTTTCCACCATCTCAGCATGGTCCGCGAGCCAAGGGTGGCGTTGAACAGCCGCTTCCGCGAGCCCCAGGTACCACAGAGCCGATTTTGGGGTGAGAGATGTATGAACACAAAAAATAAACCCATCGATTTCCATTAAAGCGCTGCAATGTTCCCACCCCAAGCTCATGGGGTACCAACGTCCGCCTGCTGAATCCCTAACAGGTGGCGTCATCTCGTTGGATCCTTTTCTGGCCGTGTCGTACCGTCAGGTTCCGCTGCCGCGGAGGCAGCAAGAACAACCCAAGCACAGAGATGACTTCAGCAGGTTTAATAATAAAAGATGCAGCACAGGGCTGGATAATTACTGACTGAACATAAATCATGGTTACCATCCAAGATGGCGCCCACAGCGGTCGACATGGTGCTTCGCTGCGCTCTTTGTTTGTTTTTGTTTGTCAATTGTGTGTCTGCTTGCACTTATACCCATGAAGAACTTTTAAATATCAGGACTTTGACCCCCACGGACCTCCTCCCAGTTTTTCTAGCCCCTGCCGCCGATCTGGTTTATTGTTTGGCTCGGAAAGTGAGACGGCGGAAGAGAGGAAGACGAGCGGGCGCTCTCGTACGACTTCGCAGGAGAGGCTCGCGAACGGCGCTGCCTGGCATATTTCTGTCCAATACCAACTCTCTCTCTAACAAGGTGGATGAACTGAGACTGCTGATGCGTTTTAAGGACCTCGCCTCCTCAGCTGTCCTCTGCTTTACTGAGACCTGGCTCCGGGAAAATATACCGGACAGCGCGCTGCGCCTCGACGGCTTCCAGCTCTTCCGTGCTGATCGTGACACAGAGCTTTCCGGCAAGACCACAGGAGGCGGTGTCTGCTTCTACATCAACTGTAGCTGGTGCTCTGATGTAACGGAAATTTCCAAACACTGTTCTCCTGCCTTGGAATTTCTTGTTATCAACTGCAAGCCTTTTTATTCCCCACGGGAGTTTGCTTCTTTTATACTGATCGCTGTGTACGCCCCTCCCGACGCGGACACGCGCGAAGCTCAGCGCGTGCTCGCGGATCACATTCAACACACAGAGCGGAGTTTTCCAGACTCGCTGATTATTGTGGCTGGCGACTTTAATCAGTGCAATCTGAGCCACGATCTCCCCCGCTACAAACAGTTTATTAAATGCCCCACCAGAGGATTAAACACACTGGATCACTGTTACACCACAGTGAAAGACGCATATCGCGCTGTCCCTCGAGCTGCGCTGGGATTATCTGATCACGTGATGGTTCACCTCATTCCCACATACAGACAGAGATTGAAGCTCACTAAACCTGTTGTGAGCACTACGAAGATACGGACCAGTGATGCTGAGGAGAAGCTGGAAACGTGCATGGAAATATCTGACTGGGGCATGCTTAAAGGAGCCACGCATGATCTGGATGAGTACACGGACACTGTGAACTCATATATCCACTTTTGTGAAGAGAACATTCTTCCATCACGCACCAGGGTGAGTTACTCTAATGACAAACCCTGGTTCACAGCTAAGCTCAGACAGATCAGGAAGGAGAAGGAAGCAGCGCTGAAAAGTGGAGACAGGGACTGCTACAGGGAGGTTAAATACCGGTTTAACAGAGAGCTGAAGAGAGCTAAATCTGTGTACTCAGAGAGACTCCAGCAGCAGTTCACTGCTAATGATTCGGCTTCCGTGTGGAGAGGACTGAGGCAGATCACCAACTATCGGCCTCAGGCTCCTAAAGGTCAGGATGACAAAGCCCTTTGTCAGAGACTGTCCCAACACTATGCCCGTTTTGACACCTCGTCATCTGTGTCCAACTCCCCCCCTCCCTCCAGCTCCACAGCCTCCACATTCCCTACTTCATTTAAGGCACCCCCCCCACCTCCCCCCCTCCCCTTATCATCAGTGAGCAGGATGTGCTCAAACAGTTCTCCAGACTGAACCCGCGCAAGGCCCCCGGCCCAGACGGCGTGTCTCCCTCCACCCTGAGACTCTGTGCGAAACAGCTGGCTCCTGTATTCACAGACATTTTTAACACCTCCCTTAAGTTATGCCACGTGCCGTCCTGCCTCAAATCCTCCACCATCATCCCTGTCCCCAAGAAGCCACGGATCACTGGACTTAATGACTACAGACCTGTAGCGCTCACCTCTGTAGTCATGAAGTCCTTTGAGCGCCTGGTCCTGTCCCACCTCAAGTCCATCACCACCCCTCTCCTGGACCCGCTGCAGTTTGCCTACCGAGCCAACAGGTCTGTAGACGATGCAGTCAACCTGGCCCTCCACTCCATCCTGCAGCACCTGGACTCCCCGGGAACCTACGCCAGGATCCTGTTTGTGGACTTCAGCTCCGCATTCAACACCATCCGCCCCGCTCTGCTCCGGGACAAGCTGTCCCTGCTCAACGTGCCTGACTCCCTCTGCAGGTGGATCATCGACTTCCTGACGGACCGGAGGCAGCATGTGCGGCTGGGAAAGACTGTCTCAGACTATACTAGCATCAGCACCGGATCACCCCAGGGCTGTGTACTTTCCCCCCTACTCTTATCCCTTTACACCAACTCCTGCACCTCCAGCCACCAGTCTGTCAAGTTGATCAAGTTTGCGGACGACACCACCCTCATCGGGCTCATCTCCAACGGCGACGAGTCCGCCTACAGGAGAGAGGTGGCCCAGCTGGCGTCCTGGTGCAGCAATAACAACCTGCAGCTGAACGCTCTGAAGACAGTGGAGATGATTGTAGACTTCAGGAAAGTCACTACTCCTCTGCCCCCCCTCACCCTCTCAGGCTCTCCCATCACCACTGCTGATTCCTTCCGCTTCCTAGGCACTACCATCACCAGGGACCTCAAATGGGAGCTGACCATCAGCTCACTCATCAAAAAAGCCCAGCAGAGGATGTTCTTCCTGCGGCAGCTGAGGAAGCTCAAGCTACCCACCAAGATGTTAGTGCAGTTCTACACAGCCATCATCGAGTCCATCCTCACCACCTCCATAACCGTGTGGTACGCAGGAGCCACTGCCAGGGACAGACTAAGGCTGCAGCGCGTCGTGCGCACTGCTGAGAAGGTGATCGGCTGCAAGCTCCCATCTCTCCAGGATCTGTACATCTCCAGGACCCGGAGGCGTGCTGGCCGGATCATAGCCGATCCCTCACACCCTGGTCATGTACTGTTTGCCCCCCCTCCCCTCTGGTAGAAGACTTCGGTCCATCCAGACTAAAACCTCCCGTCACATGAACAGCTTCTTCCCCTCTGCCATTAGACTGCTGAACACTAAGTGACTCTCGTGCACCATGTACAGCAGCTCAACCAGACTCATGTCAATCATCACTGTTTTCTTCCTGCATTACCGACTGCACTATATAGTTCTCCACAGTATCTGCTGCTGGCTAATATATATTTTAACTGTTGACCAGTATCACTTAATCTTATCCTACACTTTATTACATGTATAGTTTATTTCTCTTATCTTATCATGTTTAATGTTGCAGCATTGTACCGAGACAAATTCCTAGTTTGTGTACTACATGAACAATGGCAATAAACCTGATTCTGATTCTGATTCTGATTCTGATTCTGATCATGAAACAAACCGGACAAATGCGGGTGAGGAACACAACAGGTGTTTTACGACACGACAGTGAGCAGAAAACAGGGTGGAACGTGTATACGCAGAACACTAATGGCAAATGGCTGAGGTTAATTCGGAGAGGAGGAGACGGCGGGAATGAGAGAAACACAATCAAGAGCAACCGTGAGGAATTAACAGAACCAATAATGATGGGCAGAGCGCTGTTGCAAGGACAAGGACACAAGACACAAGGACACATAACAAGGGTGATCTTGACACACAGAATGAACTGAAAACTAAAGGTGAGGACAAACTAACCATACTGACAACTGGAGAAAAACATAAGAGTGCCCCCATGATATATTCTAATGCAGCAATTGCATTAGCTTTGTGTGTCTTCAGCTCCTATGTAAATGTAATGTATATCTGTGTGAAAAAAGACAAGACTGATGAACTGACCTAAAGGAAATATATTAAGAATAAAATGGGATCCAACATAGAACCTTGGAGTATTTTCAAAATTCTGATGATTTTAGTTGTAATATCTGCCACACGAGTCGGCTGCCTTTTTGCAGCAGCGGCTCAATTCTAAGTTTCCTTCTCATTTTTTATTTATTATCCGTTTTTTCTTGCCACAACTTTCTGATCATGTTACCTACACATACAGTGGTGTGAAAAAGTGTTTGCCCCTTCCTGATTTCTCATTTTTTTGTATGTTTGTCACACTTTAATGTTTCAGATCATCATCCATCCATCTTCTTCCGCTTAATCCTTTTCAGGTCACGGGGGCGGGGGGGGGGGGGGCTGGATCCTACCCCAGCATCTTTGGGCGAGAGGCAGGGTACACCCTGGACAGATCACCAGTCCATCGCAGGGCCAACACAGAGAGACAGACAACCATTCACTCTCACAGTCATATCTAAGGACAATTTAGAATCCCCAGTTTGATGCCAATTAACCTAACTTGCATGTTTTTGGCATGTGGGAGGAAACCAGAGAAATCCCGGAGTAAACCCACGCAGATACGGGGAGAACATGCAAACTCCACACAGATCTCTGTTGGTCGGGGGCTGGGATCGAACCCAGGATCCCCCAGCCAAGGGTGAGTTGCTGTGCTGCTGCAGTGCTAACCACTCCACCACAAACAAATTTAAATATTAGACAAAGATAACACAAGTAAACACAAAATGCAGTTTTTAAATGAAGGTGTTTATTATTAAGGGTAAAAAAAAATCCAAACCTACATAGCCCTGTTTGAAAAAGTGACCCCCCCACTCGTTGAAACATAAATTAACTGTGGTTTATCACATCTCTGGAAAGCTGTTCAATTTCTCTAGCCACACCCAGGCCTGATTACTGCCACACCTGTTCTCAATCAAGAAATCACTTAAATAGGATCTGCCTGACAAAATGAAGTAGACCAAAAGATCCTTAAAAGCTAGACATCGTGCTACGATCCAACAAATGAGAAACAAAGTAATTGAGATCTGTCAGTCTAGAAAAGATTATAAAGCCATTTCTAAAGCTTTGGGACTCCAGCGAACCACACTGAGAGCCATTATCCACAAATGGGTTTGGATTTTTTTTCCCTTAACAATTAACACCTTCATTTAAAAACTGCATTTTACTTGTGTTATCTTTGTCTAATATTTAAGTGTCTTTGATGATCTAAAAACATTTAAGTGTGACAGACATACAAAATAATGAGAAATCAGGAAGGGGCAAACGCTTTTTCACACCACTGTATATCGCCGCACTGGTGTGGATATTAGCCATCCTTCTGCTCATTTTGTCAATGACTACTGACCCAGTGAGTGGAGGAGTTATTGTTTACAGTAGGAGCCAGCTGTTAGCATTGGACTGCTCCGCGGTGCTAATGCAAAGACCCGATATCCCACGAGAAATCAGGCTAAAACAACGGGGATGTTGAGTTGGAGTGAAGTGATGCATGAGGAAAACAAGGTAGAGACCCATCCTTCCATCCATTATGGGAAATGTGAGATTGCTGCTTAACAAGATGGACGAACTGGTGGCTGTGTCTCGGTATGAGAGCGTCTTCAGAGAGATTACAGGGTTTCCTCTGGTAACATTTCTGGGTGGTGGCCCGCCGCGCCAGAAAAATTTTCGCCACGCTTATGAGGATATATAAATTTAAGAAAAATATATGAAGCAATGACTTTCCGCAAGTGCACACACGAACAACGCACATGACCATCATCCGCACAGAGTTTAGAAGCGCTCCGCCCATGCGAGCTTTCCAGTCAGTCACCAGGCAATGTCTCGCTAGTGTGACTATCCAAGAGAAACATGAGTTAATTAAAGTACTTTAAACGTGGAAAAAAATCAGAAGAGGTATGTAAGCACTGGCGTTTTTCATGGTTTTAACCCGCTGGAAACGGGAGCAATAATGGATGAGTCACTTAGCTAAGAGATGTGGTTAGAATTCATATGCAGCCGGCTTCATATGAAGGGAAAGGCAAGGGATGACTTGCTGAGGATATATTTCACCAGCCACTACAGTATTAAATTATGTTGCTGCTGCCTTGTTTTCTTGCTGTACAGCACTTTGTATAGCGAGTGTTGCTTTTAAAAGTGCTTTATAAATAAAGTTGATTGATTGATGTTCCCTATTATGTACCTGGCAAATTAAAATGACTGAAATTCACAAAGTCAATGACTTTAATCCGTCAGCAGCCTTCAGACAAACTAAACGTGCCAACATTTGGATTTCAAAATAAGGGAGGTTTTTCCTGCTGTCTGGGTGGTGAGGAGATTTCTAAAAAAAAAACAAAAAACTATAAATATAAAGAAATATTATAACAGAAATAACGGCATCCATGGTCATTTAATTTATTTCATTAAATACAATTTTATTATTTTTTTTTCATTGTTATTGTTCTGTTCTGACTGCAAAGTTGTGGTCAAAATGTAAATTGTTATAAGGAAAAAGTAAAAAAAAAAAATTACCACCGTCTGTTTCAAATTTATTTAAAAAAACAGCAGTTTTATTTTTAAAAAAAACAGACGAAAATAAGCCATAAAATAATCCACAAATTTATATTAAAGTCTCAAATGTACAAGAGAAGTCAATTTTACAAGAGGAAGTTACAAATTTGAGGAAAATGGTTTCAAATTTAGATAAATTTACAGAGAAAAGTAGAAAACTATAAGAAAATTGTTATAAATTTTGGAGACAAACCTCAGACCTTCAAGACTGAAGTCATTACTCAAGTTTTTAAGTTGGTGCTCTTTGTACCAACTCAACTAGAAATTTTTGGTTGTCTACTTTTAATTTTTAATTTCAAAGCACTGCTTTTACATGAGTAGAATTTCTGGTTTCTATACCCACTTCTGATCATATAATTTAAGTATGTATGATTACATTATTATTGTGAATGTTTTCCCTTCCCTACTCATGCAAAGTGATGCAAAGTGTTAAAAACAGACGCTGACAGAAACTAACAAAAACTCTGGCGTACAGTGAAAGGTCTAGCGGAAAAGGCCGCTGATGACCGTCAAGATAGGGCCCAATGATCCTCAGGTTTATCTACATCCAGGTTGAGATCATGGTCACGGTGAGGAGATGTGGTCATTAATGATATCACAAAAATCATTATTCCTCCTAGGCAATTGCCCCAATGTTCATCAGACCCATGCACAATTATCCTCATGTGGGTCTACATCTACTGTATGCTGTGCTCAAATTAAGGTCAGTGGTCAGGAGATCTGAGCACTCTTGGGATGATTTCAGCAGTCCGGAATGAGTTACCCTGTCATTGACGGCCAGGTTGTCAGGGCAGTGGTGGCCTAATGGTTAGGGATGTGGACTGGTGACCGGAAGGTCGCTGGTTCAATCCCCAGCCCGGCAGGATCAGATCTGGGTGGGACAGATAACATAGCAGTGTTTGCCCACCCTCCTAAAACCTCACTGTGGTGCCGTTAAGTAAGGCCCTTAACCCCAGCTGCTCCAGTGGAGCTGCTCAGTGACCACAGGTCAGTCTGTGATTGTACTGGGCAGCTTCCAGGTGTGAATGTGAACAGGGCACCCTTGAAAAAGAGAGGTTGCCTCTCAGTGGAACTTCCCTGTATAAATAAATGTTAAATTAAAAAAAGTTTAAAAATGGAGTCAGATCAGATATTGACATTTAAATGAGTCCACCCTCGTAGCAATATTCCAGTACATGTAAAAATAAACCTAAAATATAGCAGCAGTTCTTCAAACTTGCAGTGACCTCTATCACAGTTGATTCTCACAAGAAATGTGGTTAAATTATTTTTTTTCTCCGAGTAAAAGTGTTGGTAACTTTATGTTCACATTCATCTCTCTCTGATTGATCACACAGTCTGAACAGATATATTGATCAGTTTCTGTAAGACTGACTTGCTGTAACTTTGCTTTGAGGCCTACATATATTCTCATCCCCCCCCCCCCAACTCAGGCTCACGTTATATAAGCATGATGTAATGCTACACACTCATGACTCCACCCTCATGTCCCCCTAAAAAAAAAAAACAAAAAAAACTTTCAGTTTGAAACACCCGGTCAATTTGAGGAGTTACACAACAGCACTGAGGAGACGCATTAAAGGGAAGTCCAGACAAAAGTGTGTGTTCCTGAGTGCTCTGAAACTCAACAAACAAATGCAGTTACTATACACAGTTCAAAGACATGGTTTCTGAGTGTCTCAGTCTGACATACAAATCACCTCGTTAAATTTCCTTTAATATATTTTAGAATCATAAATCTGTCTGTTTCCTGGCTCCATTAGCCTCCACATAAACAATCTTTGTGCCCATCCAATGTTGACATGGTTGAGGTTTTCAATCAGAAGCTCTGTAATAAAAGTATTTTTGTTAAACAAGTATACAAACTTAACAGGAACATATGCAGCCACACTCTTGCTAAAATGAACATAATCAAATTCATGACAAGAAAAATCACATCTTAAGAGTTTGCTTGCTAATAAACTTACTTACCCTTACTGAAGCGCAGCAGGCCAGTAGAGAAACAATTCAGGACTTGGCCAGAGGGTGCAGCCTCAGCACTGCAGGACTGTTTTCTGCATACAGACTGGGAGGTTTTCAAAATAGCAGCCTGAGTCTCAAGGAGACAGGATTTATGTGGAGGAGTATGCTGAAACGGTCACCAGCTACATCGCAAAGTGCACAGAGGATGTCACTATATTGAAGACCTTCACTGCACGGGGCAACTACAAACCCTGGATGACTGCAGAGGTGCGCTCGCTGCTCACAGCCAGAGATGCAGCCTTCAGAGAGAAAAACAGGATCGCCCTCCGCTCAGCCAGGTCTGCGCTCGCAAAGGGAATTAAGACGGCGAAACGCGCCTACGCAGAGAAAATCCAGGGACATTTCTGTGACACAGGGAACACCAAATGGATGTGGCAGGGAGTACGGGCGTTGACGGATCATAAGTCTAGGCAGGGGGTCGATGATGATTACACTTTGCTTCCAGACAGGCTCAATAACTTCTTCGCACGTTTTGAAGCATCAAACCCGGCAATCAGAGGGAGGGCTGGCCCATCTTCACCATCTGTGGGGCCAGCTATCACCATCAATGCAGCAGACACATGGAGGACCTTAATCAGGGTTAATCCACGTAAAGCTGCAGGTCCGGACAACATCCCAGGACGTGTGCTCCGAGTCTGAGCGAGTGAGTTGGCGGATATCCTGACTGACATATGTTATGGGGAACCCATGCTGGGATATTCATCTCAGACTGGAAGTAAAAGAGAGGCAGTAAATTCCTCTGCCAGAAGAGCATGGGGGATTAAACAACTGGGAACAATAGGAATTGTGATGGGAAAATGTATTGTGATGCAAGACCCCAGGCAGCAGGAATAAGCAGCTGCAGGGACAATAGGAATTGTGATGTGTAAATGTATTGTGATGCAAGACCTCAGGCAGCAGGGGGAGAGAGTGTGGTGATATAAAGGAGAGACCCTGCGGCATGAGAGCTATGCTTTTTCTGGTTCTGAGAAAAGTGAGAGAGTGAATAAAGTTTGTCTGCTGTGAATGTCTGGTCGAATTATTGCACTCTCCTCACTGGTGACCCTTGACAAATAATGGAACACGAGGCAAACACCCCGGAGACAGCCCGGACGGGAAGCCCCAGCAATGCGGCAAGCACCCCGGAGACGGCCCGGACGGGAAGCCCCAGCAACGCGTGTGCTGTTTCGGTCAAACTACCAGACTTTTGGCTGCACGACCCGAAGTCTTGGTTCCTCCACACCGAGGCCCAGTTCGCGCTCCGGGGAATAACGGCAGGTGACACCAGATATTACTATGTGGTCACAGCGCTGGACGCTCACACGACTCAGCAAGTAGCGAGCCTGCTCTAACAGCCCCCAGCCCACGACAAATACGGGGCTTTCAAAGCCGCGCTGACCTGGCGCTACACGCTCTCGGACTGCGAGAGAGCAGAGAGGCTCCTGAGGCGCTCCGAGTTAGGAGATGGGTCGGCGGTCGAACTGATGGAGAGGATGTTGGCGTTGATGGGCACGGATGACGGTCATTTTCTGTTTGCCCACCTTTTCCTCCGGAACCTCCCAACGGAGGCCAGAACGGTCCTTGCCAGCTCGCCATTGCTGGCTGCGCGTGACTACCGTGCGCTAGCCCAGGAGGCAGATCGGATCATCCTCACCACCAGAGCCCTCACAGTGAACGCAGCGGCGTCAGAACCCAGCGAGACGGCCAGCGGAAGCGAGGAGCCGGCGATGGTAGTGGCAGCGGGGTCCAGGAAGCACCAGAGAGACACGCTCTGCTCCTACCACCGCCGTTTTGGAGAGGACGCATGCCGATGCGTGCCACCGTGCCAATTCAACCGTCCGGGAAACGCCAAGGTCGGCAGTCGGTAGCAGCTGCAACCGCCGGTGAAGAAAACAAGCTGCTCTACATGACAGACTCGCGCTCGGGGAGACGGTTTCTCGTAGACTCCGGCTCCCAAAAGAGCCTCATCCTGCCATCCTAAACTGACCGGCTAGCGGCCCCGAGCTGACGGCTGCAAACGGCTGAGACATTAGGACTTTTGGTGAGAAGACACTGACTGTATCCCTACACGGCCGTACGTACGAGTGGACATTCGTCATAGCGGCATGCAGTTTACCTATCTTGGGCGCTGATTTTTTTGTGCGCACACGGGCTGCTAATCGATGTTGCTAACAGACGCCTGATCAATGCAATGTCTTTTGATTCCCTCCCCGTACAGCTCGAGGAGCCGGGCCAACAACGCTAGCCAACGTCACAGCTCCAGATGGTAAGTTCCACACACTGCTCACTCATTTCCCAGCACTCACGGTCCCGACGTTTTCGGCGGCCATCATTAACCACAGGGTGGAGCACTTCATTATCACCACCAGGCCGCCCGTTTTCGCACGACCTCGGCGCCTGGACACAGCTAAACTGGCCATAGCGTGCGAGGAGTTTGCCAACTTGGAAAGGTTGAGTATCATCAGGCGCTCAAACAGCCCATGGGCATCCCCACTACATATGGTCCCTAAGGCCGAGGGATCATGGCAACCATGTGGAGATTTCCGCAGATTAAACAACGCCACAGCACACGACCGCTACCCGATTCCCCATATTCAGGATTTTTCCGTTCACCTCGCCGGGGCACGTATTTTTTCTAAGATAGACCTGGTCCGTGGTTACCACCAGGTCCCGGTGCGCGTGGAGGACATACCCAAAATGGCGGCAATAACCCCATTTGGTCTGTTTGAGTTTTTATGCATGCCCTTCGGATTAAAAGGTGCGGCACAGACATTCCAACGCATGATGGATGCGGTGTTGCGCAGTCTGCTGTTTGTGTTCGTCTACCTGAATAACATCGTGGTGGCCAGCGCGTCTGAGGACGAACACGTAACCCACCTCAGGACAGTTTTCCGAAGGTTAGAGGAGCACGGGTTAATAATCAACCCAGCGAAATGCCAGTTCGGTGCGACGGGGATCGATTTTTTGGGGGGGGCACCGCATCTCACCGGAGGGAGCGATACCCGTGCCGGACAAGGTGCACGGTGGCGAATTTCCCCCGGCCTCAGATGGTCAGGGCGCTGCAAGAGTTTTTGGGGATGGTTAACTTTTATAACCGTTTCCTCCCCCGCACAGCTCAGCTCATGCAGCCATTGTACGCCACACTCAAGAAACGGAAACTGGCGGACAGAGTTGACTGGACTCCTGAGCGGGAGCAGGCATTCACTGAGGTTAAAACAGCCCTGGCAAACGCCGCACTGTTGGCGCACCCGGACCCGGCAGCTCCGATAGCACTCACTACTGACGCCTCGTACGTGGCCATAGTGGCCGTCGTGGAGCAACGCGTCGCCTTCTTGGCAGCCGCTTGCTTTTTTTAGCAGGTCTTTGCGCGACAGTGAGCATAAATACAGCGCGTTTGACAGAGAGTTACTGGCTCTCCACCTGGCCATACGCCACTTCCAGTTCTGGCTGGAAGGGTGCAGCTTCACTGCGTTCGTGGACCACAAGCCGCTAACGTACGCGATGGCCAAGGTTTCGGAACCATGGTCGGGCCGGCAGCAGAGACAGCTGGCCGCGATCTCGGAGTTTACGACCGATATTCAGCATGTGTCGGGTAAACTGAATGTGGTGGCGGACTGCCTCTCGCACGCAGTAGTGGCCCCAGTCTACGTAGGGATAGATTACACGGCCATGGCTGCAGAGCAGATTGGCGATGCGGACGTGTGCGCACTCCAGTCTGGACCAACAGGGTTAAGGCTGGAGAGCAGAGTACTGCAAGATGGAGGGGCCCCCCCTAATCTGTGACGTCTCCACAGGACGTCCGTGCCCGGTGGTCCCAGGCGCTTGGCGTTGCCGCGTGTTTGAGTCCGTTCACACCCTGGCACACCCAGGAGTGCGCGCGTCAGTCAAAATGGTGGGAGCGAAGTTTGTATGGCCAGGCCTGCACAAACAGGTGAAAGAGTGGGCTGCAGCCTGCGTAGCGTGCCAATGAGCCAAAGTGCGCAGGCACACAAAGGCCCCTTTGGAGCCGTTTTGTATCCTGGCTAAGAGGTTCGACCACGTTCACGTGGACCTCGTGGGCCCCCTCCCGCCATCGCAGGGGTTCACGCACCTTCTGACAGTGGTGGACCGCACCACACGATGGCCAGAAGCAGTCCCGCTAGCTGCAACCGCATCCGCGGACGTGGCACGCGCGTTTTTGACAACATGGGTGGCACGTTTTGGCATGCCTTCGGACATCACGTCCGATAGGGGCCCTCAGTTTGTTTCCGACCTCTGGTCCGCGATGGCCCATAGCCTGGGTGTCACAATTCATCGCACGATCGCGTACAACCCACAGGCCAATGGGTTATGCGGGCATTTCCATAGGTCACTGAAAGCAGCACTCAGGGCTTCGCTTACGGATGCAAATTGGGTAGACCGGTTGCCGTGGGTTCTATTAGGGTTGCGTTCTGCACCAAAAGAGGATTTGGAGGCTTCCCCAGCAGAGCTGGTTTTTTCTCAACTGCTGCGGCTCCCCGGGGAATTTTTACCAGATAATCCCGCGCCGAACAACCATCCATCCCCGCGTTCACAGCATAGCGCAGATGCAGGCACGTGACCGGGCCCAGCCCACCACTGTTTTCCACGCGCTTTTGTACCGAAAACTTTGAAGAACGCGGCGTTCATGTTTGTCAGGCACAATGCCCACCGCCCCCCATTGCGCCCACTCTATGATGGCCTGTTTAGAGTGCTGGAACTCGGGGACAAACATTTCGTGTTAGACTTGGGGGATCACCGGGAGAAAATCTGTATAGACAGGCTTAAGCCCGCCTTTGTGATTACAGACGAGCAGGTGATGTTGGCTCGAGCTCCTCGGCGTGGAAGACCCCCACTGAGAACTCCCCAGGTAAACGATTCATCAGAGCAGTCACACGAGCAGGCTGAATGCCCCCCCACCACCATTGTCCACCCACAGACGGACACACCCCCAGGAACCCCCCGCCGGCACAGCAGCGCCGCGGAGCCGAAGACCCCTTGTTACAGCAGATATGGGAGGAGGCTGAAGCCAAAAGGACGTGAGGGTTAACGCTCAGTCTGAGACTCTGGGGGGGGGGGGGGCGTATGGGGAACCCATGCTGGGATATTCATCTCAGACTGGAAGTAGAAGAGAGGCAGTAAATTCCTCTGTCAGAAGAGCATGGGGGATTAAACAACTGGGGACAATAGGAATTGTGATGGGAGAATGTATTGTGATGCAAGACCCCAGGCAGCAGGAATAAGCAGCTGCGGGGACAATAGGAATTGTGATGTGGTGTATTGTGATGCAAGACCTCAGGCAGCAGGGGAGAGAGTGTGGTGATATAAAGGAGAGGCCCTGCAGCATGAGAGCTATGCTTTTTCTGGTTCTGAGAAAAGTGAGAGAGTGAATAAAGTTCGTCTGCTGTGTGGTCTAATTATTGCACTCTCCACAATATAACATTTCCCTGAGTCAGGCCATCGTCCCCAGATGCTTTAAGACCTCTATCATAGTACCGGTGGCAAAGAAAGCGGTTGTGTCCTGTCTGAATGACTGTCGTCCTGTTGCACTGACACCAATTGTGATGAAGTGTTTTGAACGGCTTGTTAAACCACACATCACAGCCTGCCTCCCTGCATCACATGACCCGCTCCAGTTCGCGTATCGTTCAATCGCTCCACAGAGGACGCTATAGTCACCACCCTGCACTCTGTCATTACCCACCTGGATCAGAAAGACACCTATACCAGACTCCTGTACATTGATTTCAGTTCAGCATTTAACACCATTATTCCCCAGGGACTGATGGAGAAATTACTCCTCCTCGGTCGGAACACCGCCACGTCTCTGGATCCTGGATTTCCTGACCGAGAGACCTCCGTCTGTCTGGGTTGGAAACAACATCTCCATCTCCATCATGCTGAGCACTGGATCCCCTCGAGGCTGTGTACTCAGTCCACTGTTTACACTTTTTACACATGACTGTGTGTCCAGACACGAGGGGAACCAGATTATTAAGTTTGCGGATGACACCACAGTGGTGGGACTTATTCAGAGTGATGAGGAATCAATGTACAGGGAAGAAGTTAGAGACCTGGAGGGCTGGTGCAGGGAGAACAATCTGGTGCTCAACGTGGACAAAACGAAGGAGATGATTATCGACTTCCGGCGGTCACGGCCTGAACACGTCCCTCTCTGCATCAGCAGCCATTCGGTGGAGAGAGTGGAGAACATCAAGTTCCTCGGAGTGCAGATCTCGCAGGACCTGACCTGGAGCAAGAATTCCTTGGGGATCAGGAAGCGGGCCCAGCAGAGACTGCACTTCTTGAGGAAACTCAAACAGGCCTCTCTCCCCATCTGCAACCTCAGGACCTTCTACAGAGGTGTGGTGGAGAGTGTTCTGACGTACTGCATTGCAACATGGTACTCCAGTTGCAGTATGTCAGACAAAAAAGCTCTGCAGAGGATAGTTAAGGGAGCTGAGAGGGTAATTGGAGTTTCCTTTCCCTCTGTTCAAGAACTTTTTCAGAGCCGTTGTAGGAGCAGGGCACTGAACATTGTTAAGGACCACTCTCACCCTCTGCATAAACACTTTGAACTGCTGCCATCTGGCAAACGATTCCTGAGCATCAGAGGCAGAACCACCAGACTGATTAACAGCTTCCTTCCACAAGCTGTCAGGATGCTGAACAGTTGATCCGGAATCCTTTACACATATTACTGCACTTTATGGACATTATGTATATTATATGTACTGTTAGTTTTAGTCAGTTTTAAGTATTTATTTCTCTTAGCTACTTAGATTCACTTAGCCATTTTAATTGTTTTATATATACATAGGCAGTTATTATCATTTTAACTGCAACTGTACTGTTAACATTACTGTAATATCCAAATGTGTCTCAGGTATGTGTGAATGGCTGTTGGGGTGGGGGGTGTGAGTGTGTTTTTAAATGATGTTCTTTTTACAATACGGATGTCTAGAGAAATGCAATTTCACCTTGCTTGCACTACAGTTGTATGCATAGCATCATGACAATAAAGGTTGATTGATTGATTGAAACTTTAGTAATTAATACAGCAAAAATGTACATTGGTCATTTCAAAGCACAAACAATAAAGTAAAATTAAAAAGAGGAAACCAATAATAAATAAATGATATTAAAATCAAAAATGAAAATGAATACACTTTGAGTGTGTAGAATATGGTGTGGATCCAAAGAAAAATCTGGATCTCTCAGATTTTACTGTTGTGGTTTTTGGAGGGTGGTTTAGTCAACGTACATTTAGGCCAGGCATATAAAGCAGTGCATCTCCTTAATCCTATTCAGTTTTTAAGGTGCATATATGAAATGGAGACATTCATTCATGGGTAAATAGAGTGCTTTGGCAAATTATAAAAAATGTTCTTTGGCGTTACTATCCCACTCGGGTATAGTGTATATATGTATGTGAGAAAACTCTCTGCTCACTCATCTGCCAATGAAGCAGTTTTATCAAAAGAAAGCCATAAAAGAAAAGAAGACCAAAATATCAGAGGTTTTGATTCACATTAGTACTTATACTGTTAAAGAAACTCATTGATTAGTCAAATATAGGAGGAAATTAGTTGTCATAGACAACCTTTGCAATTATTATTGATATAAGAAGCTTTAGGAAATAAGAGAGAAGAAAATCTGAACTCCAGGAGCCTCGTGTATAAAGGACTGTGCAGCTTTCATATTGAAAGATGGCATAGTCACAAAAGTATGTGCGCACAGAAATTATTAAGGGTGGGGGAAAAATAGATGCATCGTAGTATTGTGATACTTTGATACTGTGTCAATTCAGAAACAGCACCATGATAATTTATTCAAAATTGTTGATAGACGTTACAAATACAAACTTACTTACTTAAACTTATTTAGGTACCGGAGTAATAAAAACCTAATAAAAACCATTTGACTTTTCAGTCCATTAGATGGTGCTAGGGGTAGGACCAAAGACTGATTCAGCATAGTATCACAATACTTGACACTCGTGATGATGCACCGATCCCTAAACACAGATACAGATTATTAATTACTTATATATGGTATTGCAATACTTAGGAATTGTAGTATGATGATAGTATTGAATCGTGACCCAAGTATAGCAATGCGTATCATATCGTGAGATCCCTTGCGATTCCCACCCCTACAAATGATCAGATGTACAGTATAACACTGTTCGCATGCCAGGGTCTCCACTCCTTTTCTTTATGCACACCCAATCACCATGAAAATGAGTGTACATGCACGAGCTCTTTACCCTGCCTTGGTTCTTCCCATTAATGGCTATCCAAATGACACTAAATACCCCTTTCTGCCACTCTCCAGTCAACTGACAATCGCCAATCCTGTGGGAAACTGCAACATAAAAAAGAAGATCTTCACAGTGTGAGACTGAGGTGCTGATAACTGAGGTGGAGGTCAAAAATATTTTATTTGGTTCTGACCCTCTAGAATCAGCAATAAATGTAAGTTCACGGAGTGGACCAGTGTTACAATGGCAGACAATGCAGCCGGCATCCTGCCCGCATATGAGGGAGACTCAGACAGGTGTGATGTTACCCCAAATAAGTAGACCAAACACCCCTGCAAACCACTCCAATCTTGAAGCTGAATTTTGACTAGTTACAAATAGTGCTGCAGCGATTATTCGACTAATCGACTAGTTGATTGTCAGAAAATTAATCGACAACTAATTTGATAGTCGACTAATTGCCTGTGTGCCCTTTTCCAAGAAAAATTCTAAAAAATATGAACCTTTCAGGCTCTAAAATATGAAAAAATGCCACTTTTCTTGCTTGTGCATTATGAGTTTAAATGAATTATGGTTTTGTGATGTATGACAGTTGTGTTGTTACAGACATCCTAGATTAACCTGTCAAGTTCAGGTCTCAAACTCATGTTTGATGGGTCATTATTTTTTTATTTTATTTAGCTATGGGGAGCGTTTATAAAACATTATATTCAAGATTTAACATTCAAGATTTCTTTATAGTCATTTATGCTTGTGCATAAAAAATGAAATTACATTCTCCCAGCATAACACAGTTTGTATATTAAAGGCAGAGACTGAGAACAAGGTGATATTCTCAGGTGTGCAGACCCCTTAGCATTCCAGCCAGTTTCCCTAAATTTAGTATACACAAAGAAAATCAGATTCTTTCTTCACTGAATGGCAGTAGAAAATTTAACATCCCCCCCTTGGAACACTGGAATTATCAGAGATTAAACAGGTGAGGTTAAACATGACCTGGAGCCCTGAACAGGAGCCATGCCAACAGGAAGCAGAGATGGCGGACATGACAGAAATAATCATGATTAGTCGACTAATCGAAAAAATAGTCGTTAGATTAGTCGACTACCAAAACAAGCATTAGTTGCAGCCCTAGTTACAAACCAAATCTGTCAACGTCACGGTCAAAATCCAAATTACTCAAGATAACCAGGCAGAACACACTGACTTACACAATTTAAATGCATTTTATTTTCAGACTCTAATCTCAAAAGTGAGCTATCTCACACCAGGAAAACATCCCCCACACTCCACAGGAGATGGGGATCATGAGTTTGGGGCCAGTGTCTCCACTGCAGCTGACCGCACATACCCGCAGGGATCTGCCGGTCCTCTGCCTTGCTGCAGTCTGACCGTGTCCTCACAAACGCTGTGCTGGAGCTGCAGAAAGAATTCATTAATATGAGGAAAGCCATCTCTGGCAAATTGTCACAAATGAATAATGTTTCTGGTGACATAAGTACAGCAGTAAAAGGAGTGGATAAAAGATATACAAAATCTCAGTTTGAAACTTTGTGTTCCACAGTCTGTATCACATCCAAACAGTGCTGCATACATAGTGCATCTAAAAAAAAGAATATGATTCATATTTTAATTCAGATAGCTAAGTGATTAAAATGTAAAAAAAAGTTTTTAAATGGCTTACGTTATGTATGAATATGGAATACATTTTATAAAAGTTAAACTTTTAAAATTGAAATATAAAATAAACATTTTCACTTTTTAGGTGCAGAAGCAGACTCAGATTTGGCTCCATGTTACTGGACCTTGGTCAGGTTCCTCATTCCACAGCGCCTGCTGCAGATATAATCCACATTTGTGTGCCACATTGTGCAGCGCATGCATGTGCACTACAACTGTGTGCTGCGGCATGCCATCACTAGCCATGTTTACATGGACACAAGTAACCGCATTAAACGCCTGATTGGAATAAAAATGCTTCATGTAAACACACCAATCTGAATATTCTGACCCGATCACACTCATTCAGATCAAAATTTCCTTCCGATTGAGACTGGTGGGTTATGCCGATTGTTAATCCGATTGGTGCGCATATAAACACTTACTCCGAAGTTTGGGTAGAAAATATGTTTACTGCGCATGTCTGTATGTCAGCTACACATCGACGTGACGTATTTCCACCTTTACCGCAGCTAGCGGAAGACATGGTGGGAGTAAAACCAATTTGGTCTGTATTGTTCTGCTGTCTCCCTTTGTTGGTCATATGCAGAAGTATGTACTGCTGGGCTTGTAGCTTCATTATGGAGACCAGCAGAAGCAAAAGTACAGTCTGAATAACACAATACAGGTCCATTACAAAAAGAGAAAGACACAAAGCAGGGTTTGTTTACACTGGAAGTTGCTTCTTCTTCTACTATTTCCGGAATGTCGGATAATTGTGTGCATGTCAAAATGATTTAGTCCATTCAAATGTGTGACACATGGAAACGCACGTCCTAATCGGATCAACTTTTTCAAGATCCATGTAAACAGCAAAGTTCTGATCTGAATTGTAATCAGATTGAAGAAATTTTGCACATGTAACCATGGCTACTGATTTTGTCTTAATTACATATCATTAGGATATCAGTTTAATTTTTTAAAGTGCATTTTGCAAACCCAAATTCCTCCCAGTAGATATGGATCTGTGCGTGTTGCCTCATACGTCATGGATACCTACGCTCCTCAACAGCTGTAGTCTGGTAAATTTTATTATCTCTAGGTCACATTTACAGAAACTGGATCCAGTTTACAGCAGTGTTGGGTGTGGTCCAGTGAGTGATGCAGGTTATGCGAGGGAAGTAGTTATTATTCATCAGGTTTTTAATGTGCTCAATAAGCCAGGTTATGGAGATAAATCATGACATAATAATCACATTTTTCACTAACTAATTTATAGATAATTTATTTTAACTTAAGTGGAAACTTTATTTTAACACATTTTGTGAATTTCAGTTGTTTTGTAGTTTGGAAGACCCAACTAATAGAGCCAGAGAGAATTTTGCAGACAGCCTGCAATTTCTCACAGCAGCGGAAAACTTTGCAGCTCAGCTCACACATTCTCACATCTCAAGTTAATTTCTCTGTGTGTGTGAAAATCAGCGTACAACATCTTTTTGTGCGTGCACACTGCTTATACATGAGGCCCCTAGTCCGGTTCAGGTGGTTATGAGTACTGCTGACTAAAATAGTGCGAATGCCAGAGGAGTTTGTGTTGCTCATGTTGGAGCTGAATGAGGCTGTGAAGCATACATGCTTGTTGCCTAGCAACAGGTGATTGGGTGGCTGGCTGTAAACAGATGAGGGTTGAACTGATAAGAGCTCAGACGTGGAGGGGTGGATTTATGGCAACCATTCAGAGTCTTTGGTTGTTTTAATATCGTGTTGGCCTTTGTATGTTTAGGTGTCACTTAAGTCATACCTTCAACGAGAAGAAGCTGACAATAGGCCTGTCCTTAAAAATCTGAAGCTGTACTGTCAACATATGTAACAAAGAGGAAGGCCATGATCAGCACAGAAATTGATCTGTGAGTAATCTTAAACAAACAAAACAATAAAATTTCTCATTTTTGTCTCAGGTGGTTTCTCTGAGTTCTCCCACCTGTTTCCGGGTCTCTGTGAGGGGAAGTCCACCCTGGTACCCTCTTGCATCTCTCAGCCCTGCCTGCCCGTCACCAACATTGGACCAACCCGCATCCTGCCTCACTTGTACCTTGGCTGCCAGAGAGACGTCCTCAACAAGGTGACACAGCTTACCCGCCTCATCCTGTTCAGTCCACAGTCTGGACCAGATGTGATTGTGCTTTTATCACACAAATGCTGGAACTTTCTTGAAATAAATTTATTTTGGCTTGGAAAGAATTATTTTAATTTGTAAGATTTTTTTTTAAAGTCTTTACGTAAACAAGTCCCCTAAAAAAAAATAAATGAAATTTGAGGCTGCTGGTACATCAGGGGTGTCAGAGTCAATTTCTTCTTGGGCCACATTAGCAGTGTGGCAGCTCTCAAAGGGCTGGTGTAGGTACCACAGCTGCTCGGGGGCCTGCGCCTGCTTATGATGTAATGGCGTAGTGCATTGTGATTGGTCCGTTTGACAGTTTGTTTTTTTCCTATCAAACTAATAAAAACTTGAACAGCACAAATGAAAGAAGAAAGGAGATTAAATATTATTCTCCAATAAGGCTATGGTATAAATAACAAGACATTTAGTTAATGTATCAAATAAATCTATGATGGAGTGATTTTCCTTAAGATTTTTAAAGAAAGATAACTTTATTTCATTGTTAAACCCAGCTAAGGAGGGTAAAGTGTTTTTCCATTTATTGATGTGAATATGGTGTTTATCCAAAATAACAATAATGTTGTTCTTGTTTGGGATATTGTATAGATTTAAGAAATTGTTAGATAAATAGATAGATTTCAGGAACTAATACCAATCAAAATTAAATCTGCTTGGAGGCCTGCTCGTGACGTTACAACGTTTGTCTTTTTAAATTGCATTGTTAAAAATTCACCAACTTTAACACAATAATATTAACTTACTGAGATTCACTAGTATGTTGTAAAAAATCCTGTTAATGTTAAAACAGCAGCACAACCCACTGTCGGCCATTGCCATGGAAACAAAAGAGAAACTCTGTTTATCCAGTCCATGTGGGAGTCTATGGAAATTTTCACCCTGAAAGGAATTTTTTAAAAAGTCCTTTTTAGCACCTGAAAACAGTGTTTTGTTTGTGAATAAACGGTGAAACCCACTTATAAAAAATGATGTTTAATAAAATACCTGTGTACTGTATGTCTGGCCATAGGTAGATGGTTAAATAGTATTTTATTTGTAAATTATGAAAATAACACAAAAGTTCTGGTCCTTGTGGAAACAAAAGTAAAATATTTAAAATGAAAGACATATTTTTCTTTTAAACTACAAACACGGAACAATCACAGTGTGCTGCGTCATCAAAACAACTGTAGAGCCAGTCATATTCTGCAGTGTCATAAACAGGCCCCGAGCAGATCTGGCAGCCCAAGCACATCTGGTACCCACACCAGAAGGAAGACTAGGTATCAGGCCTCCCCTTCGTTTTTCCCCAGGAACCAGACTAAATGTGTTCTCTAATTCATTCATTCATTCATTCATCTTCTTCCGCTTAATCCTTTTTGGGTTTGGGGGGGGGGGGGCTGGAGCCTATCCCAGCATCTTTGGGCAAGAGGCAGGGTACACCCTGGACAGATCGCCAGTCCATCGCAGGGCCAACACAGTACTTTATTTATATAGCCCTTTAAAACAACCTGTAGGTGACCAAAGCGTTTTACAGAAAATTAAACCGCATTAAAAACACACACAGCATTAAAAACAAATAACATAAACAACTGTGTTAAACTAAACTGTGTTAGTTATAACAAGAATGGAGATCAGCGAATCATCTCAGAAAGGTTGTGTTTCAGAAGTAAAGATGTGGAGGGCTTCAGCAGACTGTGGAAGTCTAATATTTATAGAAATCATGAAACACCCATCCTCTGAGCTAAAGAGGCGAACGAGAGATCATCCAGCTTAGTGTCAGCACACAATTCAGGCATGATTAGCATTTACATCTGTAAAGACCCCACTAATGCTAATATAAGTTTTAGATCAACGTTTGCTCCAAGAACAGCTTTTTAAACCTGTAAGGCAAGGCAAACCCCATGCTCATGAAATAAATTTCAGGTACAGACAAATGCTATTGCCATTCATAAAGGCTCTGTTATTCTTAACCCCAAATCTTTTTTAATGCTATTCTAGCTGTGAGGCAGCTATGTCTTCCTGAAATGACCAAAACTATTAAACCACAAAGTGTTTGCTCATTTAATTTCGTTGGGCAGCACGGTGGTGCAGTGGTTAGCACTGTTGCCTTACAGCTAGAAGGTTCCAGGTTCAAATCCCCAGGCTGGCAGGGGTAGGAACCTTTCTGTGTGGAGTTTGCATGTTCTCCCTGTGCTGCGTGGGTTTACTCCAGGGGCTTCGGTTTCCTCCCACAATCCAGAGACATACATGTTAGGTTAATTGGTTGTTCTAAATTGTCCCTAGATATCTGTCTCCTATAGGCCCTTAGAGTAGAGGGTTAGTGCTAGTGAAGCGCTTTGAGTGGTCTTTGAGACTAGAAAAGCGCTATATATGTACAGGTCCTTATCCCTTAATTTCAAATAGTGGTGCTACAGGACATGCAGACTGGGCCTGGTTGAAAATTCAGTACAGATCTCTGTAATACTTTACATTATCATTTTTTGTATAATGTCATAATTATTGTTTCTAATTATCCATCCATCTTCTTCCGCTTAATCCTTTTCGGGTCGCGGGGTGCTGGAGCCTATCCCAGCATCTTTGGGCGAGAGGCAGGGTACACCCTGGACAGATTGCCAGTCCGTCGCAGGGCCAACACAGAGAGACAGACAACCATTCACTCTCACATCCATACCTAAGGACAATTTAGAATCCCCAGTTTGATGCCAGTTAACCTAACTTGCATGTTTTTGGCATGTGGGAGGAAACCGGAGAAATCCTGGAGTAAACCCACACAGACATGGGGAGAACATGCAAACTCCACACAGATCACTGTTGGTCGGGGGCTGGGATCAACCCTAGGATCCCCCGGCCAAAGGTGAGTTGCTGTGCTGCAGCAGTGCTAACCACTCCACCACCGTGCTGCCCATGGTGCCTGTGCTGCCCATTGTTTCTAATAATAATTTAGATAATTTTAAAATATTTATAGCAGAAACACTACACTATTATTTGGAGTTGTCTTGCTAAACTAAGCAAACTGTGACATAAACGCCTTCCCAGACAGGGAAAAAGGCACCAAACGCTGGCTGTGAGTTTGCAAATTTATTGACAGAACAAAACTGAATAACAAAAAAAATTGTGGTAAAAAAAGAAACACAGGTCAGCAAGGATAACTGAAGCTAAGGCGAGGGCATTGCCGGCTAAACCTGGAGACTAATCTCAAAGAACAGGCAAGCAAAGATAGCCCAGCTAAGGCAAGGGCATCGCTGACTAACCTGGAGATTAATAGCAAACACGTAGCACAACAACAAACGACTTGCGTGTAGGAGCGAGAAGAAAGTGGTAGTTTGAAGTAGGGTGCCACGCTGGACAAAAATGCGCAGCCCCTTAAATAGTGACCAGAACCATTAACATAACAACTAGCAGGTGTGGGTATCTGAACGGGCAGGAGAAGGGGATGATACGTGATTGGGATCAGCTGAGGCAGTGAGAGGGAGGCAAACCCACACTGACAGCTGACAGGGCATGCCCATGTGAAGCTTCACGCCCCTGACAGCTGTCAACAGTAAAAAGGACTAAACTGGGATATAAAGAATAAAAATAACATGTCAAGGTATAATTATAAATAAGTACAGAAAATAAAATCATAACATTAACACAAACAGAAAAATGGCAAGTAGGACAATAATACAAAAAGGGCATAAGTGCAACAGATAAGTAAACTGGCAGAAAATGCCATGAGACCGAGTCTGGGTAAATCTCCAGCACTCGGCTCATGACAAACTGTCATTACCACCCTACTTTGTTTTGGTATTTGGTAAAGAAAAAATTAACTCATTGTTTAGAGTAGCTTTTCTTAACACCTGCTTCACTACTATTTTATGTGAGAATGGGTTCTTGATCATTTTATCCAGATGATGCCAAACCAGAAGGATCTGAATCAAAGTCGTCATTTTGATTTAAAATTGTCTGTTTTTATTCAGGATCTGATGCAGCAAAATGACATTGCCTACGTCCTTAATGCCAGTAACACCTGCCCCAAGCCTGACTTCATCCCAGAGTCTCATTTCCTCAGAGTTCCTGTCAATGACTCATTCTGTGAGAAGATCCTGCCCTGGTTGGACAGATCGGTGGAGTTCATAGGTCAGCAGCCAGGCCTTCTTCTGTCATGTTGTCAGTTTAACGCCATCTTGTTTCTTCCAGCTTAGTCTGAAATCTGCTGTCTTTCAGAAAAGGCCAAAGCCTCCAACGCACGGGTCCTAGTTCACTGTTTGGCCGGAATCTCCCGCTCAGCCACCATCGCCATAGGCTACATCATGAAGAGGATGGACATGTCGCTGGATGAGGCGTACAGGTCAGAGTCAGCCTTTAGCTGAACAAAGATACGAGTATATCCCTACAATCTGAAACTATTGATTCATAAATGAATATTTTCAAGGGTCCACTGTGACAACAGTCAGTCTCAGCTTTATCAATTTTCAAGTTTTACATTCTTTTCAGTTACCACTTGGGATCACAGTTTTAGTTTAACCCTCAAGCTACCTTTAAAATTAATATACACGTTTTACCCTTAGAACCCAAAATGGTTCCTCTCATAAAAGTGTAATAAAAATGTTGTGAATAATTTTTTTCACTTTCACTGCATCAAATCTTTTTATCAACTTCAGACCTAACCATACATATAATTTTTTAAAATAAATTTTTCAATTTTTTTATGTTTTTATGCCGTTTTTGTTATAAACCCCCTAATTTTTTTCACTGAGCCTTGACTAGGTCAGTAATTAATAACAACATTGAATCTGATGCATTATTATTTTTGAAGCAATGAGTGTTTCTTAAAAAAAACTTGCAGTTTTTACCCTGACGATCCAAAATGGCCCCATCACCATGTATAAATATTTTTTTCACTTTCACTGCATCAAATCTTTTCAACAACTTCAGACCTAACCATATAGTTTGTTTTTATGCTGGTTCTGTAAAACCCTTGATTTTTTTTTTATTAAAAAAGACAAAATGTGCATTTTTTTCCAGAAATGCTTTTATTCCCTTTTTGTCATAAGATGCCATGTGCTTTGTCATGTGCTTGTGCTCACAATGTAAACCACAAATTACTGTGACGTGCATTTTACATGCATGTGCACATTTGGCACACTGGTTCCACACTTTTCTGCACTGTGGGCACAAGACACACTGCCTCCACTTTCTGGGCCCCACCTGTGGCTCCCCCTCCTCCTCCTGACCGCGGACCTTGCCTCGGGCTTGTAGGGCCAGGCTGACTGCAGACGATCCTCTGGGCAATTGGCTCCTCTCTGCCATGGCCAGGGTGATGGAGCTCTACCAACACGCTCCAAGAAGAGACGCTGCCTGAAACACTTGGTGCTGTTCCAGCTGGGATCCACAGAGGTCAGCAGGACGTAGGCATTATAGCAGGATCTGTCTATCATGTGGTAGAGCAGGCACACGGGCCACCTACGTGTCTGCCGATCACAGGAATAGGTGCTGCAAACCTACAAAAGAAATGATCAGATCTTCTTTTTTCCCTCTAACCTGCTCCCTTGAGAGGTTTTTAGGGTTCTCCACAGGTCTCCACAGCAGATCATCTGCCTCCATCTCACCCTGTCCCTTCATCTTCCTCTGTAACACCAACCCTCTCCATGTCCTCCTTCACTACATCCATGAATCTTCTCTGTGGTCTTCCTCTTTTCCTCTTGCTGGCAGCTCCATCTTCAACATCCTTTGTCCAATATATCCACTATCCCTCCTCTGCACATGTCCAAACCATCTCAGCCTTGCATCTTACTTTGTCTCCAGACCGCTCAGTGTGAGCTGTCTTTCTGATATACTTATTTCTAAACCTGTCATTCCCATTGGGAATCTTAGCATCTTCAACTCTGCCACCTCCAGCTCTGCCTCCTGTCTTTTTGTCAGTGCCACCATCTCCAAACCATACATCACGATGGGTCTCACTACTGTCTTGTAAATAAGGTAAAGACAAAAAAAGGTCAAATGCAGTATCAGGGCTGTTGATCCCGGCAAGTGTGGCATAAGTCAGCCCTGGGGTCAAGATAGTAGGGGGAAAGAACAGCAGGGCCTCTTCATGTGTGGGGGACCACAGGATTTCCCCATTTCTGGATCTCCATGGAGAGGTGTCATCCTCCATTGCCTGTTCCTCCTCCTCCCCTTCGTCATTCTCAACCACATTTACATCACTCTTTTACATCAATCCCAACACACCCAAGACCATTTTTATGGTGTTCAGCTTTCTTTATTGCCATGCATTTTGCAAGGAAAAAGAACCAGGCCTCCATTGAAACTTTATGTGATGAAGCTCTGCTGCCCCTGGTGGGTTGGGGGGGTCATCACACCTAAAACCTATTTTCCCTGTATTTTGAAGGTGGCAGCTTAGATTCATTTGGTAATGCTGGGAAAAGCAGAATCAGAATCAGAATCAGAATCAGGTTTATTGCCATTGTTCATGTAGTACACAAACTAGGAATTTGTCTCGGTACAATGCTGCAACATTAAACATGATAAGAGAAATAAACTATACATGTAATAAAGTGTAGGATAAGATTAAGTGATACTGGTCAACAGTTAAAATATATATTAGCCAGCAGCAGATACTGTGGAGAACTATATAGTGCAGTCGGTAATGCAGGAAGAAAACAGTGATGATTGACATGAGTCTGGTTGAGCTGCTGTACATGGTGCACGAGAGTCACTTAGTGTTCAGCAGTCTAATGGCAGAGGGGAAGAAGCTGTTCATGTGACGGGAGGTTTTAGTCTGGATGGACCGAAGTCTTCTACCAGAGGGGAGGGGGGCAAACAGTACGTGACCAGGGTGTGAGGGATCGGCTATGATCCGGCCAGCACGCCTCCGGGTCCTGGAGATGTACAGATCCTGGAGAGATGGGAGCTTGCAGCCGATCACCTTCTCAGCAGTGCGCACGACGCGCTGCAGCCTTAGTCTGTCCCTGGCAGTGGCTCCTGCGTACCACACGGTTATGGAGGTGGTGAGGATGGACTCGATGATGGCTGTGTAGAACTGCACTAACATCTTGGTGGGTAGCTTGAGCTTCCTCAGCTGCCGCAGGAAGAACATCCTCTGCTGGGCTTTTTTGATGAGTGAGCTGATGGTCAGCTCCCATTTGAGGTCCCTGGTGATGGTAGTGCCTAGGAAGCGGAAGGAATCAGCAGTGGTGATGGGAGAGCCTGAGAGGGTGAGGGGGGGCAGAGGAGTAGTGACTTTCCTGAAGTCTACAATCATCTCCACTGTCTTCAGAGCGTTCAGCTGCAGGTTGTTATTGCTGCACCAGGACGCCAGCTGGGCCACCTCTCTCCTGTAGGCGGACACGTCGCCGTTGGAGATGAGCCCGATGAGGGTGGTGTCGTCCGCAAACTTGATCAACTTGACAGACTGGTGGCTGGAGGTGCAGGAGTTGGTGTAAAGGGAGAAGAGTAGGGGGGAAAGTACACAGCCCTGGGGTGATCCGGTGCTGATGCTAGTATAGTCTGAGACAGTCTTTCCCAGCCGCACATGCTGCCTCCGGTCCGTCAGGAAGTCGATGATCCACCTACAGAGGGAGTCAGGCACGTTGAGCAGGGACAGCTTGTCCCGGAGCAGAGCGGGGCGGATGGTGTTGAATGCGGAGCTGAAGTCCACAAACAGGATCCTGGCGTAGCTTCCCGGGGAGTCCAGGTGCTGCAGGATGGAGTGGAGGGCCAGGTTGACTGCATCGTCTACAGACCTGTTGGCTCGGTAGGCAAACTGCAGCGGGTCCAGGAGAGGGGTGGTGATGGACTTGAGGTGGGACAGGACCAGGCGCTCAAAGGACTTCATGACTACAGAGGTGAGGCGAAGCTGGAAACGTGCATGGAAATATCTGACTGGGGCATGCTTAAAGGAGCCACGCATGATCTGGATGAGTACACGGACACTGTGAACTCATATATCCACTTTTGTGAAGAGAACATTCACACGGAATTCAGCACGGAAGAGCTGGAAGCCGTCGAGGCGCAGCGCGCTGTCCGGTATATTTTCCCGGAGCCAGGTCTCAGTAAAGCAGAGGACAGCTGAGGAGGCGAGGTCCTTAAAACGCATCAGCAGTCTCAGTTCATCCACCTTGTTAGAGAGAGAGTTGGTCCATCCATCCATCCATCTTCTACCGCTTTTCCGGAGGTCCGGGTCGCGGAGGCAGCAGTTCAAGCAGAGAAGCCCAGACTTCCCTCTCCCCAGCCACCTGCTCCAGCTCTTCAGAGGGGATACCAAGGCGTTCCCAGACTAGCTGGGAGACATAGTCTCTCCACCGAGTCCTGGGTCTGCCCCGGGGTCTCCTCCCAGTGGGACGTGCCTGAAACACCTCAAGTGGGAGGCGTCCAGGAGGCATCCTAATCAGATGCCCATACCACCTCAACTGACTCCTTTCAATGTGGAGGAGCAGCGGTTCTACTCTGAGCCTCTCCCGGATGACTGAGCTCCTCACCCTATCTCTGAGGGTGAGTCCAGCAATCCTACGGAGAAAGCTCATTTCAGCCGCTTGTATCCGCGATCTCGTTCTTTCGGTCATTACCCAAAGCTCGTGACCATAGGTGAGAGTAGGAACGTAGATTGACTGGTAAATCGACAGCTTTGCCTTAGAACTAAGCTCCCTCTTCACCACAACAGACCGGTACAACGTCCGCATCACTGCAGATGCTGCTCCAATCCGTCTGTCGATCTCTCGCTCCATTTTCCCCTCACTCGTGAACAAGACCCCAAGATACTTAAACTCCTCCACTTGGGGCAGGAGCCTGTCCCCAACCCGGAGAGGACAATCCACCTTTTTCCGGCTGAGGACCATGGACTCGGACTTGGAGGTGCTGATTCTCATCCCAGCCGCTTCACACTCAGCGGCAAACCGTCCCAGCAAGAGCTGTAGGTCATTGCTGGATGAAGCCAACAGGACAACATCATCTGCAAACAACAGAGATGAGATCCTGTGGTCACCAAGCATGACACCCTCCATTCCCTGGCTGCGCCTAGAAATCCTGTCCATAAAAATTATGAACAGGACCGGTGACAAAGGGCAGCCCTGGCGGAGTCCAACTCTCACTGGGAATGACTCCGACCGAGTGTTGGCAATGCGAACTAAACTCTCACAACGGTCGTACAGAGACCGAATAGCTCGTAACAACAAGCCCGATACCCCATACTCCCGAAGCACCCCCCACAAAAATCCACGAGGGACGCGGTCAAATGCCTTCTCCAAGTCCACAAAACACATGTAAACTGGTTGGGCAAACTCCCACGAACCCTCAAGAATTCTCGAGAGGGTAAAGAGCTGGTCCGATGTGCCACGGCCAGGACGAAAACCACATTGCTCCTCCTGAATCCGAGGTTCGACCAACGGCCGGACTCTCCTCTCCAATACCTTGGCATAGACCTTCCCAGGGAGGCTGAGGAGTGTGATCCCTCTAAAGTTGGAGCACACCCTCCGGTCCCCTTTTTTGAAGAGAGGAACCACCACCCCGGTTTGCCATGCCAAAGGCACTGCCCCCGACCTCCACGCAATGTTGCAGAGGCGTGTCAACCATGACAACCCAACAACATCCAGGGCCTTGAGGTACTCGGGGCGAATCTCGTCCACCCCCGAGAGAGTTGGTATTGGACAGAAATATGCCAGGCAGCGCCGTTCGCGAGCCTCTCCTGCGAAGTCGCACGAGAGCGCCCGCTCGTCTTCCTCTCTTCCGCCGTCTCACTTTCCGAGCCAAACAATAAACCAGATCGGCGGCAGGGGCTAGAAAAACTGGGAGGATTGCATTGTATTATGTCAGGATTACAGTATGTCAAAAATATGTGGTTGTAATGGGAGTCAGTGGGACCAAATTGGGCCCGAGGGTAAAGAGTGTAGGCATATATGAAATCTCCTATTCTATACACCTTACAATAGAGGGGGTCATGGAATTTTAAAAATCATCAGAAAAGAAAAGTACTGGGCAAGTTTTATACAGTTAGCCTTTAAACTGACCGCTATATTGAGAATCAACAAAAAGCAAGCAAAATGTACATGTTTGGGCCCCAAGGTTCAATTCAATTCAACTTTATTTACATAGCACCATTTCACAACAGTCATCTCACAGCACTTTCAAACTGTAGGGGAACCCCCACAGTTGCAGAAAGATCCCAGCAATCAGGCGATCCTCTGTGAGCAAGCACTTGGCAGTGGTGGAGAGGAAAACACTCCCCTTTGGCAGGAAGAAACCTCCAGCAAGGTGCCTTGAGGGTTAAGGGTGCTGAATCAGCCTAAATGCAAGAGTGGCATACGCTGTAATTTTATATGTGTAGGTCTTTAAGTGACCACTAGAGGTCACATCAAGACATGACATTGGGACATGTATGACTATGTAAAAGATGAATGCCTTACTTGCTTTCTGCCTGTGAAATCTCATTTTTATGACAATCACCATCCCATTTTGGGGGATCCTAAAGCAAAACCTGTGTTTGCATCAGCCACAGTTGAAATCATGCAAACTTTAAACCATAATGCAGTTTAAACAGTTGATTTATTTAAAAAAAAAACTGTAAATATGTTTATTTTTGCCTGGATGCTGGATATTTGAACATGGTATTCTTTTGGGATTGAGTTGACTTGGCTCCACTAGCGGTTGGAGACACCCTCTAGTGACTGTTAGAGGAATTGCAGTCTTTACTTAGACTGTAGGACCCATCGGAGGATTATGATGTGCTGCCATATCTTCAGTCCAGGGGTTAGAATACTGTACTGGAGCAATTCATATCTAATCAATTTTCCCATAGACCTGAACTTATTTAAGCCTGAGTTAATATAGAACTGTAGTTATTCTTTCATAAGCTTGTGACTTCCGATGTGTTTTTTGTTTGTTTTTGTTTTTGTTTTGTAAATTTGTGACTTTTTACTCAGAAATTTGCTATTTTGGGAGGGTAAATTTGTAGGATTTTCTCACAAGTTTTAACTTTTTCCTCAAACTGTGCAACTTCAGTCTTGTAAACTTTTGAGGATTTAACTTTGCAGTTTTTCTTGTAAAAGTGACTTTTTTCCTGTAAATTTGTGCTTTTTCACCATAAATTAGTTTATTTTTGTACAGTGAGTCAGTAGTTGAGGAGTAGCACTGAGGAGCTCGTTTAGCGGTAGACTGTGCCATCCTAGGTGCTCGACGGAGAGGTCCTGCAGGTCTTTCCTACCTACGGCTGTCAGACTTTATAGCCTAACCAGGGCTGCTCATAGAGGTCGTATTGAATGTACTAAACGCAACAACTTTGCACAACAGAGATCGTCCCCTCCATTACACAACTAAGATCGAGGATGGCAACAACACTGTTGATTCAAATGTGAAATATTCTGTCTGGGTACATATTTATATTCTGCAGGGTAATTTAACAAACTGTAATGCTGTTGATACCATCTAGCTGCAGTGCTCGTGCACTGTGTATATAACTGTGTACATACTGTATGTACATGTATATTTATTTACTGCTTTGGCTAACCAATTCTTATCTTATTATGTTATTTACTATTGCTCTGAGTGCTGCTTTCCCTTTGCTGCTGCAATTCTGGAATTTCTCCATTGTGGGACTAATAAAGGCTTGTCTTATCTTAGTTATGGGCAGTAGCACTATAGTCTGGGTGAGTCAGTGATCCCTCAGATGAAAATAATTCAAAGTTCTACCCTGTTTAATTTTGTGTGTGTGTGTGTGTGTGTGTTTGGTTCAGGTTTGTGAAGGAAAAGAGGCCAACCATCTCTCCAAATTTTAACTTCCTGGGTCAGCTGCTGGACTTTGAGAAGAAGATAAAATCTCCACCAGGTACTGACACTAAACTGAAGTCCCTCCACCATCTAGAGCCTAGCAGCGAGCCCCCCACTGAAGTTGAGGACCCGGAACCAGCCTCATCCATGGAGGTCCCTGCCAGCCCTGACCTGACCCTGTTGGAGCCCCTCACCCTGCCCTGTGTTTTAGCTGATGCCCCAGAGGAGCGCCTGCTGGCTCAGGCTCTGAGTGGCCTGCAACTCTCCGATGGGCCTGAGGACAACACCCGGCTAAAGCGTTCCTTCTCTCTGGACATAAAGTCGTATGGTGAGCAGAGCGGGAGCACCACCCACAGAGTTTTTGTTCCTCTCAGTAGATCAGGGGATGCAACAGACTTTTACAAACAGTCTTCCTTTAAAGAGACTACCAGTAAGCCCTGCCAGTTCTCCCCGGTGGAGGAGGTCTCAGAGCAGTCCACTCCAGAACAGAGCCCTGATAAGGAGGAGGCAGACAGTCCACAGCGAACTGTACAACCAGCCTCCAATGGCTCCACCAAACCTTCATCTGCTGCTCCGAACTGCTCCCACCAACTTCACCGAAGTGGCAGCATGGAAGAGAACACGACCAGCTTTCTGTTTGGGCTGTCTCGTAGCCAGCAGCACCTGGCTAAGCCAGGACCAAGTAGTGCCTTGAAAGGCTGGCACTCGGACATCCTGCTGGGCCCAGTCACCGTCTCCACCTCCTCCCTGGCCAGCGGTTGGTACCTGTCTTCAGAGTCAACTCGTTTTTACTCCACATCCGCCATCTTGAGTGGTGGTGGGTTTGCTGCATACAGCTGCAGCCAAGGCCTAGAGGCGGTACGGCGGCGTCAGCGGACGGGCGACCGTGGTGACTCCAGGAGGAGCTGGCACGAAGAGAGCAGCTTTGAGAAGCAGCTGAAGAGACGCAGTTGTCAGATGGAGTTTGGCGATGGGACGATGGACAGTATGTCCAGAGAAGAGATGGGGAAGGTGGGGAGTCAGTCAAGCTTCTCTGGTAGCATGGAGGTCATCGAGGTGTCCTGAGTAAGGTGGCGGGATTTCAGATGCAGCCAGACGATCAGGATGAAGGCAACTGCTTGGACACAGACTTCAGAGCAGAATTGTTTCCATTCCAGCTGAGTTAAATTTGTCTGGAAAAAATGAGCAACACACATTGGTTGTGTTACAGAGCATTGAGTTCCTTGCAGCTGGCAACACAAGACAGATGTGAGTGGCCACAGAGGGATGATGATGATGATGATGTAGGGATGAAGAATCCAACAGTATAAAACCCATGTTTTAACAGAAGAATTTAACTGGTTGTATCACAGACAGCTCACCATTCAAAGCCTTGCATTCAGTGATAAATGTCTTAAAAAAATGACCATCACTCATTAATTGAGACTTAAATATTGCTGCACATGAGAGTTCATTTGATTGATGTTCAGAGTTCTGGATGCTGTTTTCTTGGTGTGCTGGTCCGACGATGTGAACAGAACTGATTAGATTCATGGTCTTTTATTTGTGTTTTATTTGGCATGGTCTTTTATTTGTGGTTTCAATTGTAATAATTTTGAAAATACCACCTGGGAGCTCATCATGTCAAAGGGAGACTTTTATTTTGAAATTACATAAATTATCCAATAATTTAATGGGGGAGTTTATTCTGAAAAGTGATCCTCCAAGCTTCCTAATAAAACTTCCAGCAACTTGGAACTTTAATTTTGAAAATGACAGAATTGAGTATACTGAAAATCTTGTAATTGTGAAGACGTTGACATTTTTTTCTAATGATCCTGGTATCTTCATTCAAGTAGCTATGGGCTTTTAATTTCAAAATTTTACAGATTTATTTACCTCTAATAGTGTCTCTCACAACAAACTGGACAAGAAGTTATTAGGCTGGTGAATTATTGGGTGCTGAGATTTTGCCAATGTATGTTGCAGTCATGAGTTTGTGAATGAACCTTTTTTTTCTGAGCGATTCTGAACCTTTGTGTTAAGTCATCCCGATATGGACGAGTCTGTTGGGTCCATCTGACTGATGGAAGGAACTGAGTTTCATTTGTATCTCGCCATCCAAAATTTCACGGCATTTGGCAGGTTAAGCTCTCGGGTGTTCTGAGGCCAATCTATCCTCACCCGGACGAAGAATTGCTGAGGTCATTAGATGAAATGGATGACAACGACTTGGACAGGTAGTCAATGTTGCACTACTGCAGGTTTGGATGTTTTGATTCACAATGTAAAAAAAAAAAAATGTTGAAAAATAAAGGTGACTTTACAAAGTGGCATAATTCATGATGTCAGCTTTGTTTGGAAAGAAACATTAAACAGTGCTGTTTTCATTGGCTGAGTGACACATTTATTATGTTTGTCTAAATTTGTGTCTTTTTATTTCAGTATGGAAGACCTTTTGACTGCTCCCTTTAGGGGTCGCCACAACGGATCATCTGCCCCCATCTCACCCTATCCCTTGCATCTTCCTCTGTAACACCAACCCTCTCCATGTCCTCCTTCGCCACATCCATGAATCTCTGTGGTCTTCCTCTTTTCCTCCTGCCTGATAGCTCCATCTTCAACATCCTTTGTCCAGTATATCCACTATCCCTCCTCTGCACATGTCCAAACCATCTCAGCCTTGCCTCTCTTTGTCTCCAAAGTGCTCAGCTTGAGCTGTCCCTCTGATATATTCATTTCTAATCCTGTCCCTCCTAGTCACTCCCAATGAGAATCTTAACATCTTCAACTCTGCCACCTCTAGCTCTGCTTCTTGTCTTTTTGTTTGTTCCGTCATCTCCAAACCATACAACATAGCAGGTCTCACTACTGTCATGTAAATCTTCCCTTTCACACTAGCCAGATGCTAGAAATTCAGTTTGTGACAGTTTGCATTTTTTTCTGTTTGCAAATTAACATAATTCAGAAGTCCTATTTCATACAGGAGACACTGACAGAAACTGTGCCTTGCATACAGTGTTAAATCCTGTCCAACCACTGAGTAGTCCGTCACCTAACTGGTAAATGGTTTAAGTTACAACCCATGGGAATGTATATGTTAGGTGCATTTTGAAGTCTCAGGGCAGCTTACTGACTGAGATGATTAAGATAAGATAAGATAAGCCTTTATTAGTCCCACAATGGGGAAATTCCAGGATTGCAACAGCACAGGGATAGCAACACTCAGAGCAACAATCAGAAGGCAAAAAAAAAAACAAGCAAGCAAGAGCAGCTAATATACATATGTACATATTACTATAAAATATATATATACACACACACAGACACACAGTGCAGAGCATTGTAGCTGGATGGAATAAATATATGAATATGTAAACACACAGTGCGGAGCAATGTAGCTAGATGGAATAATATGTAGATATATAAACACACAGTGCGGAGCATTGTAGCTAGATGGAATAAATATATAGATATATAAACATAAACACACCCAGTGCGGAGCATTGTAGCTAGATGGAATAAATATGTAAATATTATTAAGTATTATTAAATATATTAAGCAGTCAATAATAGCAGATCAGTGGTAAAGGTCAACCCATCAAGTAAAGGTCCAAAACTATAGAACATCTCATAATACTTGAAAGCGTTTCTTAAAAAAAATGAGTGCCGGTACAATTTAGTGCTGTCATTCCTGTGAACCTCCTGTAGGGGGCAGTCTAACAATAATATCTGACATAATTGAATTCAGTCGTTTTTAAAGACAACAAATTTAAGTTTTTAGGGTAAAACGTTTAATATTTCTGAATTTTAATCTTATTTAAATGTGCACCAAACACATGCCATTGTAGCTATAATTATAGTTCTATGACATATAGTAATTCCATTTATCCATTTTCTTACTAAAACCCTAATTCCAGTAAAGCTCAGAGGCTGTAGAAAATTAATTAAAAACATGATTGAAAAATCTCATGAATTTCACTTTCATGAAAAATATTTGCTAATCTTGAATTTGATGGCAGAAACATGTCTCAAGTGTTATGACAGGGACAACAAAAAGCTGAAAAAGTAAGTGGTACCAAAAACCACGGCCAGAAGAAGATGATGCTGTGGAGAGTTGTGAAGGACGAGACTGAGTGTATTCCTCAGGTTCAGCTTTATTCACAATAACATTCTTCAACATTCAAAAGCAGAAAAAGAGGATGAATCTTCTCACATTTGTCCTTTTATACCAGGACATCAAACATACAATCACATGGTGCTTAATCAAACATACAGTCACATGGTACTTAATCCCAGTCACAATGTAACTTCCCCCGATCTTAACACCATCCACCCCCTAGTCTCCAGTGGTCAGGAAATCTCTCAAGGCCATCTCCTTGAAACAAAAGGCCAGATCTCACACCCTCCCGTTACCTCTGGAAGGCTCAGTCCCTTTGTTCCCCTGAGACGTGAAGTATACAATAAGCATACAGAGATATATCTGTGGAGCATCTGAAACCAACATATGTGCATATATGTGTGCCACATGACCCCCCCCAAACGTCTAAGATGGAACAAACGTAATACAGTTTGCAAGTCATGGTTACATTATTACACATCAGTCCAAATGTTGCTTGGGCCTCAGTCGCCTTCCATATCTGCTGTAAGCGGGCTTTACCACCCCTGCGGCGTCTTCCCGCTGTGGAGCCGCTGCTTGAGGATTAGAACTGTTAGTCAATCTCTGTGGGTGTTCTGGGGAATGCTCTCTAGGGGGTCTGCCGCGCCGAGGAGCCTTCGCCAACTGCACCACTTCGTCAGCCAGCACAAAAGCGGGTTTGAGCCTGTTTATACCAATCATTTCTTTCCTGCCCCCCAAATCTAGCAAAAAATGCTTGTCCCCTGTTTCCAGCAGTCTGTATGGTCCATCATAAGGTGGGCGTAAGGGTGGGCGGTGTGCATCATGTCTGACAAAAACAAACTCTGCATTTTTTAAAGCTTTAGGCACAAAAATGCTCGGGAAGCTGTGATGAACTGGGCCAGGAAGCGTGCTCGCTCCCGTGTCGCTCTGCAACTGCTGAGTAGGGGGGCACTCTGGCGCAGGATTATCCGGGAGAAACTCCCCGGGCAGCCGGAGTGGCTGCGCAAAAACTAACTCAGCTGGGGAGGCTTTTCAATCCTCTTTAGGTGCAGAACGCAACCCCAATAAAACCCATGGTAGCCTGTCCACCCAATTTGTATCCGTAAGCGACGCTCTGAGGGCTGCTTTCAATGACCTGTGGAAACGTTCGCAGAAGGGGCAGTTCCGCTGCCGGATAAGGTGCACGCAGTAGCAGATTTTCCCCAACCACAAACAGTCAAATCATTGTAGGAATTTTTAGGAATGGTGAATTTTTATTACCGTTTCCTACCCCACGCAGCGCAGCTCATGCAGCCATTATACGCCGCGCTCAGAAAGCAAAAACCCTCCAATACAATCGAGTGGTCCCCGGAGCGGGAGCGCGCGTTCACTGAGGTAAAAAAAGCCTTGGCTGAAGCCGCGCTTCTAGCTCATCCGGACCCATCGGCCCGCATCGCGCTAACTACCGACGCATCAGATTTGGCCATAGGGGCAGTTATAGAGCAACACGTTGCCAGTGTTTGGCAGCCGCTAGCTTTCTTCAGCAAATCCTTGAGTGAAGCTGAGCGGAAATACAGCACGTTTGACAGAGAGCTGTTAGCGCTCCATTTGGCCATCCGCCATTTCCACTTCTGGCTGGAAGGTCGGCGTTTCACCGCTTTTGTTGACCATAAGCCGCTCACTTTCACGATGTCCAAAATTTTAGATCCGTGGTCGGGCCGGCAGCAGAGGCAGCTAACCACAATTTCGGAATTTACCACTGATATTCAGCATGTAGCGGGTAAACTCAACATAGTAGCAGACTGCCTCTCTCGCACGGCCACAGCACCGGCGCACGCAGAGGCAGATTATACTGCAGCAGCCGCGAAGCAAAATAGCAGTGCGGAAGCGCACGCGGCCCCAGTTCACGTGGGGATAGATTACGCAGCCATGGCAGCGGAGCAGGGCAGAGATGCGGACGTGCGCGCGCTCCAGTCTGGACCAACAGGGTTGAGGCTGGAGAGCAGGTGTTTGCAAACCGGTATGCCCCCCCTCATCTGTGATGTGTCCCGGCTGCGTGGCGCCGCTGCGTTTTTGACTCGGTTCACTCCCTGGCACACCCAGGGGTACGCGCTTCTGTGAAAATGGTAGCGGAGAAGTTTGTTTGGCCGAGCCTGCGCAAGCACATGAAAGAGTGGGCGAGGACCTGCATGGCTTGTCAGTGGGCCAAAATTCATAAGCACACAAGAGCCCCTTTAGAACCGTTCCACATTCCGGCCAAAAGATTCAATCACGTGCATGTCGACCTTGTGGGCCCCCTACCGTCGTCACAGGGGTTCACACATCTTTTGACAATGGTGGACCGAACCACACGCTGGCCGGAAGTGGTCCCACTGACATCGACCACGGCCGCAGAAGTGGCTCGCGTTTTTTTGACGGCCTGGGCAGCGCGTTTCGGGGTCCCGTCCGATATTACGTCCGACAGAGGGCCTCAATTCGTCTCTGAGCTGTGGTCAGCGATGGCCAGCAGCTTAGGAGCGAAAATTCACCGCACTACCGCTTATCACCCTCAGGCTAACGGTTTGTGCGAGCGTTTTCATAGGTCTTTGAAGGCAGCCCTCAGAGCGTCGCTTACGGATGCATATTGGGTAAACAAACTACCATGGGTTTTATTAGGGTTGCGTTCTGCGCCTAAGGAGGATTTAAATGCCTCCCCAGCGGAGTTGGTTTTTGCTCAACCTCTCAGGCTGCCCGGTGAGTTTCTACCAGAGCATCCGGAACCGGGACGCCTTCCGGCTCTTGGACCACCGATCGGCACAGGAGCCGACATGCTCCCGGGCCCCGTTCATCACACTTTTCCGCGCGTTTTTGTTCCCAAAGCTTTAAAAAATGCTGAGTTCGTTTTTGTCAGGCACGAGGCTCTAAGACCAACCCTCCGACCGCCATATGATGGGCCATATAGGGTGCTGGAGACAGGTGATAAGCATTTTGTGCTAGATTTGGGAGACAGAAAGGAAACAGTCAGTATTGACAGACTAAAGCCTGCTTTTGTGATGAACGATGAGTCTGTACGGGTAGCGAGGGCACCTCGACGCGGCAGACCCCCCAGGGAACGTGTCCCGGAGCCCCCGCAGGGATCAAATAACCACTCTCTTCCTCAGTCAGCAGATTCTTTGCAGGATGGCGCTGCAGGGACGCCGAGACCTGCTTACAGCAGATTTGGAAGACGGTTGAAGCCCAGACAGCGTACGGACTGACTGTTTGGTGTTTGATGTTTGATGTTTGAAGCGATCATGTGGTATAGACTATGCTATTGATGTTATCACTGATTTTTGATGTGGTCATGTGGTATAGACTGTGCTGTTGATATTAACATGTTCTCTTAATTTTAATATATTGTCCATTCTTCGACGTTTGGGGGGGTTATGTAGCCCATGTATTTTTGCGCCAATTCAGCTTCGTTATTTCACGCTCCCCACACCTTTCAATATTTCATGTTGTCTGTGTTGTGCACAAAATGGCAGTTTGAGATGTGCAAATCAATACATGCTATTTTTTATTTAGATTTCATAATGCAAATTCTCATTTGCAAACACAAATCACTAAGCTCTTTACCAAACAAAACTTTTTTTTTTTTTAATTGGAGTTGTGTATTGTTAAAGAAAATATTACAATATGCAGCTTTAAAATGAGAACAAAATTTTTGTCATCCTTTTCCTCTTTCATCCTCACAGTAGGCATGATGCTGCTTCATTTGTCTGATATGAGCTTGTAAATCTCGTCTTAAGTTCTGTCTTAAGAATTTGAGTCTATAACATGTCACGTGATCAAGTTTACGTTGATACCGAGGGGGCGTGGCCACCAGCTGTCACTCAAAAAGCCACACCCCTGTCCCTGCGTGCAACCCTCTGCCTTTAATCCGGATCTGGATCAGGTGTATCTCAGTACGGGTGTCTCCGCGGAGCTGCTGGGAGTCCTGCTGCCGAGCTGGGGGTCAGTTTATCGGCTACACAGTGCCGAGAGGAGCGGAGTGGGACCAGACTGATTGTGCCATGTTTTTCTAACATTACCGGGATTACTTGCTGCAGGTAAAACCGCTAATCATTTCTGCTCAGACACGTGATCCGGTAACGGTGTCACCAAAAGCCGTTTTAACCCCTGAATTAATCAAATGACTCTACATATCTGGGTTCTAGCTTTCAATTGAAAATCTAAACTCAAGCCAAAGGAACTTGATCCGCCCTCTGAGACTCCACCAGACTGCCTTAAGAAAACGAGCTGAACTAAAGCTGTTCTCATTAAAATGCAAACACGATTATTGTGGCTACTGACTAACGCACACATTACGGCTTCAGTTCAGCATAGATCCAGAGCTCAAACGCGTTTTAATTGGAATAAATCTCACTGCTCCTTGTCTTTTTTTTAAGACTGTACAGGTGGTTGGAAAACCAAATCAACTGTATAAAATAATCCAAGATTTGAACTTGACGGTGATTTATATCTGCGCCGAATTTGCCGACGCGTACAGTACAGCTCATAACCATCTTTTTTATACCGCAGGCTGTGGCGTTTTCTGTCTAACAGCCAGTTTAAGGCTAAATTCCCTGGATTTGGCATGGGTCTCAGTATGCTGTGTGTTGCTGAGAGGCTGAAGGGGAACTCCTAGTCTCATGCCTTCGCTCTCTGACTTGAGTGACGGGTAAAAGGATCCAGCGGGCAGGTGTCGGTGGGGTCCTTTTGTCTGGCCTGAATGCGGCTCTGTTTGCAGGGATGATGGAGGCAGCGCGGCTCCGTTCGGGCGGGGTTAAGCCGAGGTCTCCGGCGCTGTTTTAAGCCGGTGCTCTTCACCTGTGCCCTTTATCCTTACAGCGGCTGCTTGACCCATAGATTCACGTTGGTGCTGTATTATTTCTGGGCCAGCTGAAGGGTGAAATAGCAGCAGCCCCCATGAGATGAGACCTCAGACTTGAACCTGCGACTGTTTTCATGCTGCAGAAGAGAATAGAATAGAATAGGCTTTATTGTCATTGTACAGTACAGCGAAATTGTGGCTGCTCCACCGGGCTACTGCGCAATAAAGTAAGAAAAGGATTTGATAAAACACAGTTACAGAATACACGATTAAACACACGCCTGAAATAAAAATAGCCCGCAGGTATAAGGTCGTGAAAAAAAAAAAAATAGGACACCCTGTATAAGCCTGGGTTTTTTAAAACATATTTGGACATATAGATATTTAATATCAATGTTGAAAATACTGGGAGATTCATTTAATACAACTAAACAATTAAAAAGGAATTAGACTTTTTTCAAATTTTCTGTAAAGTGTAATTCTAAACAAATAGTGAGGAATAAATTAGGACACCCCCACATTCATTCCCACTTAAAATGGCTAAAATAAATGTTTAAAAAATGCAAATAAAAACAAAAACAAGGTTAGACATAGATATGTGAACATTTCTTAATAAAGAACTGAATATTTAAAGGGGTGTCCGGATTTTTTCACAGGACTGTATACACAGATATAGTAGTGGCTTCACGGATGGAACTGTGTGCATAAGAGTGTGGAGTGCAGAACACACGATTGAATAAAATGGCCCAAGGATTATGGAAAATAGACACAGGAATGGTAGTGGTTTCACGGATGGGTCAATATACATGAAACTGCGGAGTGCAAAGACAGGTGTGTTATTGTGATAATTAAAAAGGTCAGTTCTGTGCATGTGAGCGTTTGGAGGGAGGGGTGGTGGGGCCTCTGACTGTTTGCAGTCCGGATGGCTCAGGGGAAGAAACTGTTTGTCAGTCTGGAGGTGTGGGACATGGTTGATCTGAACCGTCATCCAGAGGGGAGCAGGTCAAACAGGTGGTGGGTGGGGTGTGAGGGGTCTACTGTGATGGCCTTGATCTTTGAGACAAGAGGATCTGGAGATGTCCTGCAGGGAGGGCAGAGGGCCACCGATGACTTTTTTGGGCGGTGTGGATGACCCTCTGCACAGCCTTCCTGTTTTCGGCCATGGAGCCGGCGTACCACACGCCCAGACAGTAGGTGAGCTTGCTGTCCACTGAGCAGTGATAGAAGGCGAGCAGCAGCTTCTGGTCGAAGTTGTTCTTCCTCAGGACATGGAGAAAGTGCAGCCGCTGCTGGGCTTTCTTTACCAAGGGCCTTTGTGTTGACAATCCAGGAGAGGTCAGAGGAGATGTGGGTGCTCAGGGACCTGAAGGTGGGGATGGTTTCCACATGGTCATCATTTATGGGGGGGGTCCTGCCTGTTCTTCCTGAAGTCCAGTATGGGTTCTTTGGGGGGGGGGGCATTCAGTTTCAAGTTGTTTGCTTGGCACCAAAGCAGCAGATTCTCTACCTCCACCCTGCATGTCTTCTCATCGTCATCGGTGATGAGCCCCACCAAGGTGGTATCGTCCGCGTACTTCACAATGACAGTAGTTGGGTGGGTTGGAATACAGTCAGAGGTGTACAAGGAGTACAGTAGTGGGCCTAGCGCACAGCCATGGGGGGAGCCAGTGTTGACAGTGTGGAGGAGTGGTGGGGGTCAAGTCTGACTGTTTGTGGGTGGTTGGTGAAAAAGTTTTTTTTATCGAGGAGCAGGTGGGGGAGGGGATCTGGAGGAGGTTCAGTTTATTGATTAGCATGTCCGGGATGATGGTGTTGAAAGCTGAGCTGTAGTCCACAAAGAGCATCCTCACATAGCTACTTGGGTTCTCCAGGTGGCTCAGCGCTCTGTGGAGTGTGGTGGCCATGGTGTCTTCCATTGACTGGTTTTCCCTGTAGGCAAACTGGTGGGGGTCGAAGGAGGGGGGAAGACGGTCCCTGATGTGCTGAGACACCAGTTGCTCAAAACACTTCATGACTACAGCTGTGAGTGCTATGGGTCTGTAGTCATTCAGGCTGTCAATTGCAGACTCTTTGGGGATGATTGTGGAGGCCTTGAGGCAGGAGGGGCCGTGGCGTGCATCAGGGAGAGGCTGAACAGCTTGGTGAGGATCTCTTCCAGCTGGTCTGCACATGCTTTGACCGCTGCTCCTGTGATGCCGTCAGGACCAACAGCTTGCCTCCTCACCTCATGCACCTGTAGAGAGAGAGGGAAGTTGGGGGGGGGGGCACAGGTTGGAGGGCAGTGTGCTCAAACTGGGCGAAGAAGCTGTTAAGCTCCTCTGCCAGCATGAACCTAACAGAACCACAGGATGTTTATTCGGTATCCGGTGTCCAGTGGTGAACACCTAGCTAGTGTTCATCTTCACCAGAGTGCTACTGGTGCCAAGGGTAGCACTCTTGTTACAAACATTTGGGGGTGGGGGGGTGGTTTGAGATCTCTGCCTGTATACAGATTTTCATTTAGAACCGTTTTATTATAGGACTGTCAGTACACCAGTACACGCAGTTGTCTCCAATGTCCTCTTTTTCCTTTTTTTTTTTTTTTTTTTTTTTTTTTAAAGGAGGAAGATTTTTTTTTTTTTTTAAGCAAAAAATGAAAGTATATGTAACCCAGTATTGAGGAAGAGCACAAAATAGTTAACTTTGCTAAAAGGGCAAGTCTAATTTACCTTTTTATTTTGGCATTCCCATATTAGTAACTGTTGTAAAAATTATTTCCTTGATTTACTGAATCTATATTCAGCCATGTAATAGTCTATGCCACTATAAAGCAGCAGGACTGCTTAACTATAATGTGTTATACCGGAGTGGTGGCCTAGTTGATAGAGCATCCGCCCCGCAACTGGGAGGTTGGGGGTTCAAGTCCCAGCCGGGTCATACCAAAGACCATATACAAATGGTACTTCCTGCCTTCTAGCTTGGTGCTCAGCGTAATAGAATGGGGGAAGGAGAAGTTGTTTGTGGATGTGCCTTGCATTGCAACGACCGCTCTGATTCTACATGTGAATAACATCGTAGATAGGAGAAATGTAATTTCGTTCTACTGTACATGATTGGCTGTATGGACTGAATGACAACAGATATTGCTTCTTCTCAAGTATTTCAGAACTGACAGAAATCAAGTTTTGACTATTGTTACCTTGTCATGTGTGCCTCCTCTCTCTCTCTCTAGTCATCAGTACTGTCTCTCCCTCTGGACACCTGTGCTGATTCTCTAGTTGTGCTCGGAATGTTCACTCACTCCCTCCCTACTTGCTATATAGTGAATTTAGGTATAGTGGACTATATAGTAAATTCTATAACAATACAGTTAACAGATTTTGGACACTACTGAGCTTGTTTTCGTGGCGCAGTTAATGACATCATGGTGAGACCGTAAAACGTAAGAGACTAATTGTGGTAAAAAGATGAATACCTGCATGTAATTTGTAGTAAATATGTATTAAATTACATAATTTTTGCTGAATTAGTGAATATAAATACCTTAAGGTAGTTTATGTTGTGATGTGAAGCTCTTCTCTCACTGCTCCGTTGGCTGCACATTGCATGATGGGATATATTGGCTAATGTAGTGACCGTCTGTTGTACACTACTTTTCAAGATGCATTGTGGGATATTTTGAGTGTATTATATAGTGAATGAAATTTTCAGTTGAGATTTTGAACAGCACTACAAAATGGCTGATTCACAATATAGTACACTATATGGGGAAGGAGTGGGCATTTCGAACACGGCGTCTGGTTACCGCTGCCTCCTCTCTCCTTGGTTCACCCTGCTGCTGTCACATTCTTGCTTCTGATATATCCTAAAAAAACTTGGTTAATGCTCAAATGGTTTCAAAGAGGTACTTCATGGACAGTTTTGGAGGATTTCTCACAGAAATACAAGCTCCATGACTAAACTTTAAGCTTGATGTGTTTTATAGTTGGGATTGGGTTTTAAAAAAAAGGCTCTTAATGTTTTTTTCTTTTTATACAATAGATGCAGACTTACAAAGATAATCATCAAATTTATAACCAGGGAGGATTTACAGACTGAAATACGTTCTTAAAATGTTGCTTAACTTTGCTGAATGATGAAAAAATCGCTGTGGAGCAGCCGACGTTTTCAGTCCAGTTTTGTGCAGCTGCTCAGCCAGCCGACATCACATCACTATTTTTTCTTACTTCCCAGATAGCCAACAAAATCGGGCTGATTCTGGTTGAGTTCTGGCACCTTTGGCTATGCTCTGGCAACGGCTTGCCAAAACCCAGCCAGATCTGGGCTATTAACGGTTGCCGGATCTGGCTGGGTTTTGGGTGCCCAGATCCGGGCCATTGACAGCTGAGTTTTGGCACATTTAGAACGGCTGTGGTCACCTTATTTGACCAAAATACAGATCTGATGATGATGTTGGGAGGGGAGGCTATTTCTCTATACTGAATTTATGTACAATTATACACATTAATGAATTTAATCAGTATTTATAGTATGAATTATTAATTAATTAGTCAGTGAATAGCTCATTGGGTAAGGTGCCAGTCTAAAAAGCAGGATTCCTTTACTGGAGTGGTGGCCTAGTGGTAGAGCATCTGGGTTCAAGCCCTGGCCAGGACATACCAAAGACCATATGAAAAATGGTACTTCCCACCATCTAGCTTGGTGCTCAGCATAATAGAATGGGGTAAGGAAAAGTTGTTTGTGGCGGCGCCTTGCATGGTAGTGGCCCCTCTGTTTCTAGATGTGATTGACATTGTAGATGGGAGAAATGTTTGTTCTACTGTACATGATTGGCTTTATGGATTGAATGACAGTAAAGTTGGCTTGTTCTTCTTAATACTTGCCCACCAGATGCAGACAAACTTGGCTCGCATCTGGTCAGGTGTGTCGGACAGATTCTGGCGCATCATTCACTCCCGCATCTGGCGTGACTCTGGCCTTCTGGCCTGCCAGATTCAGGACAGATTTGGACCAAAACATTTTGGCTTCCTGGGTTGTAATACTTTTGTATGTTATGACTGAAGGCTCCTTATCACATATTCAAACCAGCTGTCAGTAAGTTCGATTTTTTTTTTTTTTTTTTTATTGCCTGCAATTACACAGGTTAGTTATTTATGACTCCCTCATTCTTTCAACTTAACTAAATTTAAGTATTTGTTGGAATCTGGCATTTATAGTTGTAGTTTTATAATCCAAAGTCCCTAGTAAAACTTCCAGCTGTCATCTTAGTTACAACAGCAGATTTAACACGTTTGACAGATCCATGTGCACGCATGGTTGCTTCTGTGACATGCAGTGTTAGGCAAGTTACTAAATGGTAACCAATTACCGTTGCTAGTTACTTCTTTTCAAAAGTAATTGAGTTACTTTATCAATTACTGCATGATTAAAGTAACTAGTTACTTGGAAAAGTACTGTTCATGTTACTTTTAAATGCATACTTAAATCATCTTGCACACATAGCAAGATGGTTTAATTAATGGATTACTAATGGCTTATTAATGTTGGGCTGAAAACAGAGTTTTTAGAACATGTTCAGTCTGCTTTATCCTGCCTTGAGGGCTCTTATTGTGGGAAAAATCTGAAGAAAATAAACATGAGATTGCCAGTAATTTCCTCATTTTGGAGTGAGAGTTGGCAACACTGCATAAAGCTGTCCATGTTTATCTTATCTTTACGATTATGGATTTAATCTGATGTGCAGTGATCCAAAGAAAATGTTCATTATCCACAGGCCAAATGTCTGCTGTGACAGACATGATCCAGTCCCTCAAATTCCTTTTGGTGATCAAAATCCATTTTCTATTTCCACAAAAACAAAGTAGCTTTATCTCTTCCTCCACTCAGTAGTGAAGACTCGGCTCTCTGCAACAGGTCACGTCAACTGACGACTCATCTCAGCTATGGTAAGGTCAGTTTGTATATTTATTTATTTGAGCTAAAAATATCTATCCATATTAATAAAACGAGTAACGCATCTTGATCAAATTTCAGTAACTGTAATGCGTTACTGAATTTTTAAATGGTAATTTCATTACACAGCACGTTACTGCCAAAGTAGTGGCATTACAGTAACACATTACAGTAACACGTTACAGTAACGCGTCACTCCCAACACTGGTGACATGTCTTGTGTACGCAGATATTTCTCTCCAGGTCTAACCAAAAATGTTGTCATGTGCACTAGACCAAAGTTTAACTAAATATGGAGCTTACCTCAGCTTAGGAGTGGATGATTTCACCTAGAGCCCAACTGATACAGATATTTAGTACTTTAAAAATCTGAGACATATGTTAATTTATCACAGATGTACACACAAAACGTGAGCAGATTTCCCTAAAATTGTGGTATATGTAGGTATTTGTAAGTCCTAAGATAAAATGACAATTCCCTTTAAAAACAAACTTGTTTTACCATCACCACAAATAGAACTTTGACCTGAAGTACAACAAAATATATAAAAAAAATTGGATGAATAACTGTAAACTATATAAAAATCCAAATTTAACAAGGCTTTTGATTCAAAGATTGGGAACAAAATTACAACAAATTGTAAACTACCCATTAAAAATAAGTTTGTCTTTACGAGCATGGTGAAATGAGTAGAATCACCTTTACTTTTTCACATGTTTATTTATTGGCTGATATGTCAGACGAAGATATTGGCCTGCAGTTACTGGGTTCTATTTTCATGATCCAGTGTGGTTTTATTCTCAAAAGCTTGTTATTCTTGGTGGAGGTATGCAGTCTCTGAATGTTTTTTCCTCCCCCATCGCTCTCTTTGGGGAGTTGTTTTGCTTGGAATAAATTTTGTGGTTGTTTTATGTTTGTAAAGTTTTCACTCTTAGTTTTTTGTTTTGTTCCTTTTTTGAGTTTGCATTGTTTTGTGTCTTTTGTGGGTCATCATTATTCGTTTTCTGTGGGCAGAGTTGGTCACCGTTTTTATTTTAAGACATCTTTCTTTTCTTTTTGTTGTGTGCCAGTAATGCTTTGATTTGAAGCGTTCATCTTTGCAAACACACCGATAACACTCTGTGGACTCCTAAACCTGAGCCTCTGTTGTACCAGTTGGGTGTTTACTCTGCAGACTGGAGATGTTTTTCCTGCAGGTCAAAGGTCTGTGATCTCAGAAAAACCACATTTGCTGAAGCTGAACAGTCAGAGGAACTTTGATCGAGTCATTTGTGTAATCAGAGCTGCTGTTTTTCTGCAGCTTTGTCCCATTTTAGGAGTTTTGTGTTGGACGGGGGAGGATTAAAGTCCACAGCTGGTCCTGGATCTGTGGTCTTCATGGGAAAAGTCCCTCCAGCTGCTATCCTCATGAGAGCCCAGCAGTCTATTTCTGGATGTTTTCCAGCCTTCAGTCTCTGCTGGATTTTTTTTTTTTTTTTTTTTTTTTTAGTTCTTTAGCAGAGAAGAAGAGAGATTGAGATCCTTTAGAAAATGACAAACATTCAAAAGAAGCTGATAACAAAGAAGTTTGCAATCGTTATATTTTATTCTGAGTTATAATAAAAGGGCTTTTAGGCTCTCCAGTATTGCACCCTTCAGTTTGGGTTTATTAACTGCTGTTTTCACATTATTTTGTAAATGTTTAACTGTCTTGTCAATCTGACCGCCTCCATTCTTATGGTGCATTTTTTTTATTTTTTGTCTTTCGGTTGCTCCCTTTTGGGGTCGCCTCATTGTATCAATCCTGTCCATTTATCCGGGCTTGGAACCGGCACAGGGACTACACTGGTTTGTGCCTCTCGTGTGGCTGGTTAACCATTCTTGTGGTGTAAAAATAATTTAGTTAATGTTGGCATTTCTTGATAAGATAAGATAAGCCTTTATTAGTCCCACAATGGGGAAATTCCAGGATTGCAACAGCACAGGGATAGCAACACTCAGAGCAGTAATTAAGAAGATACGAAAAATATAAATAAGAGCAGTGGATATACATACGTACACATAAATATATAAATATATATACAAAGTGCGGAGCATTGTAGCAAGATGGAATAAACAGCATAACCGTCTTAGTTATCCTACATAGTATGAATATGTACCCATACATATTGTCACCCTCCGTAGCGACTGATATTATCCTAGTTGTATACTGGAGGGGACCATTTGTGTAAGTCTGTTGCCTCTTTTGCATTCAATACTACTAGGTCGTCACGTTTTTTTTGCTATCTCTGCGAGCAGCCCTGCTTAGGTTATACAGTCTGACAGCCATAGGTAGGAAGGACCTGCGAAACCTCTCGGTTGCGCACCTAGGATGATGTAGTCTGCTGCTAAATGAGCTCCTCAGTGCGTTCAATATGTTCTGCATAGGGTGGGACTCAGACTCCAGCAGAGATGACAGTTTAGCCACCATCCTTCTCTTTCCTATCTCCTCCTCTGGGTCAAGGCGTTGCCCCAGGACAGAGCTAGCTTTCTTGATCAGTTTGTTCAGTCTCTTCCTATCAGCTGCTGTAATGCCGTTGCCCCAGCAGACCACTCCAAAAGTGATGGCTGATGTCACCACTGTGTCGTAGAATGTCTTCAGCAGCACCCCTTGTACACCAAAAGACCTGAGCCTCCTCAGTAGCAACAGCCTGCGCTGTCCCTTCTTGTAGAGTGCGTCGGTATTGTGTGACCAGTCTAGTTTATTGTTCAGATGAACACCCAGGTACTTGTAGGATGTCACCATCTCAATGTCTGTTCCCTGGATGTTCACTGGTGCTGTGAGGGGTTGTCCTTGCCTGCATCAGTCCACCACCAGCTCCTTAGTTTTCCTCGCGTTGTTGAAGAATGATGTCGAAGAATATCTTTGAATCCATAATTTTCACTTTTGTATTTAAACTTTAATACTTTTGCAAGAGATAATTGGTACTTATGATTGGGAAAGGCCATGATACCCAGCACAATATTCAGCGGTAAATCCACCCAACTGAACACCTTTCTCAGTCTTTTAAAGATCATCTTCATTGCTTATTGAATATTTTGCCCATGAAATAAGAACTGAAAATCCTTTCTCACCGTCCTCCGCACTGTGATTGTTAACAGGTGTCTCCAGGGAACCCGCCCTGTTGATGTGTATAGTGGTTACCAGGACAACGGCGTGACGTAACCATACCTGCCAGGTGTTGCTTTGATCTACTTGACCAGCCCTGTGTAGTATTATGGGACTGAAATTGGAAACTGCCATCAAGGGTTGAGTTTCTGACTTGGTCCGGTGTGATTTTATATTTTTTATTTTATTTTATTTTTTTTTTTTATATATAAGGAGAATTCTGATGTTAATGGACCTTTTTTCCCATAGCTGCAATACTCGCCTTTAACACTCGGTGATAAATGGCAGCTGCAACACGTCTGATCACAAAGAGCCAAGACACACACACACACACACACACACACACACACACACACACCCACCCCTGCTCCCTATTCAGGGCGGCTACATCGGATCATGTGCCGACATACTTGATTTGCCAAGGATTTTACACCAGATGCCCTTCCTGATGCAACCCTCCCCATTCATCCAGGCTTGGGACTGGCACTAGGAGTACACTGGGTTTGTGCACCCCCCCCCCCCCCCCCAGGCTGGGTAACCAGCTTTCCTTTCCCCATTCCATTTATGCTGAGCGCCAAGCTAGAAAGGTAGGAATTACCATTTTTATGGTCTTTGGCATGACGTGGCTGGGACTTTATTGCTTTTCAGAGCATGTCATCATTTAGAACTGTTTTACCTTTATTTTCACAATAAAGTGCCCTTTGAACATTACAAGAGTTTTTTACCTCTTAATTTTGCATATTTTTTTCCATATGAATTTGAGTTTTTACTTGTTTTTTTTTTTAAATAAATGTGTAGCTTTATTTGTGTTCTCAAAAAATATCATACCTTCTTTGTCCCAAATTTGTAAGATTTTTCATTATTTGCAACTTTTTTAAAATTTTGGAACTTTTCTCATAGTTAATCAAGCATTCTTCCTCACAAAATCATAAATTTGTAACTTGATTACAGTAGACTTGAGTTTATAGTAAACATCTCCCTTTTGTTAGGGCTCCAAGCAACTGTGTTACAGGAAACCTATTGTAATTGCTCCGATTCTACTTCTGATTATTCTTTTCTCCGCTAAAAGTGCATGGAGATCAAAAACAGTGACATGTAGATGTCACTACAGTGTGAAATTTTACAGTGTGATCAAAACTTCTCCCCACTACTCAGTGACCAAAAATCAAAATGCTGCATTCGTAGGTGGGTCTATAATAAACAGTTTTATGTTTTCGCAAATATCTCAAATGGCTGGGTCTAGACTCAGAATTCTTCTATTCTCTGAAATCTTCCACAACTTTTTTCCACTGGTCTTACGCTCTAAAAATGAAGTTTTCTTCACCATATATTCAAAAATGTTGAAGTAAAGTCAAAATGAACTCCTCCTAGGCCATTTATCCAAATTGCTTGAAATTAAACAAAGATCATCTACACATCTTAATAATGAAAAGTTGTTAAAATTATCCAAAAATGTTGATTTATTTTGATTTTATAGACCAATCAAGTTGTACAGTTTCTCTTTGGCATGTACAGTATTTTAGGATTTAACTTTTTGTAGTGGTCCAAACTTGATGAAATTTCACAATCACAGCAGTATTTTTCAGCAAAACTCCATATTTCATCCTGTTTTGTACATGTTCCAAAAATCACATTTATGAAATGGCTTATCGGCCTTTGTGTCTTGTCAATGGAACATTTTGAGTGTGAGAGTGTCAGTGTGTGACCCAAAGCAATCATGTGGTGCAGTGATTAAGGTGATTGTTTGCCATGCTGGAGACCGGGTTCAAACCCTCCTGGCACATACCTCTCCTGTGCACTTAAGCAATGTGTAACACACATTAGGTTTTAAATGCTGACTTAGAGCTGCTTGGAATCCCTTTCAATTGAGCATTTATCAGTTGAGAAAGATGGGGTGAGCTGAAGCAGTTGTGGTGGTGTGATGAAGGTGATTGCTAGGCATACCGCAGGTCCCAGGTTTGAATCTTGCCAGGGAAGTCTTATTCTTCTGAACAACTGAAGTATAGCATGCCTCTCCTGTGTACTTTAATGTGGCACTATCTAAGATTTTTCCACTTTAAAACAGTGTTTACAAAATTATTTTGATGGTTCACCAATGCTGGACCAAGTGAATGTCACGTCCCCCATGGTCTGAGTTGGGCCCTCATTAACTTGCAACAGCTCTCTTTTTTTTGTCCTTTGGTGGGATCACTGAAGAGATGAAAATATTGTGACTATGACCTCAGTCCCAACAGCCAATTACAGAGCACAACTTTAGCCACAACAACAAAGCACCCTGTGGTTGGCTGTTGGGACTGAGGTCATAGTTGCCACATTTGTAGTCTTTTCAGTGTTCATAGCTGAAACAATTCACATAATGCTGCTTTAAAAACTAATGTATATCAGACCTTAGGTTTTAATGGTACAATAATAATACAAGACATGTGAGTCTACTTTTGCTTGGAACCGGATAATTGGCTGTATTCTTAAATTTGTGACTCTACTTGTAAAATTGCTATGTTATCCTATTTTTCTCTGTTTACTTTTTTTGTTAGATTTGTGACTTTTTTCTAATTCTGATTGTGACTTTATCAATTAATTCCCAACTTTTTTTAATTGGTGCATTGGGTTTGTCACTTAAGGTGACTTGGAGTGGCATCAAGCTGCTACCGAATTCCACAGGCATTTGGCTAATTTGTCGATTGTATAAGTCAATAAGAATAATGGGTAGACAGTGTACATGTCAAGTGTCAAGCATGCTGTCCTGGGGCGAATGCGATGAGAAATGGGCTTCCCGGAAAAACCAATTAACCTTCTGGCTATCCTGTATCAATCACAAGAAAGCTCTGGACGTCTGGATCTTGGAATATCTGACTGGTTTTCAATTACAAAAGGAGTACAACAAGGTTGTCCTGTATCGCCAATACTGTTCAACGTGTATACAGAGAACATCTAGCGCGAAGTAGAAGAAAGGCCGAAGGGCATGACTTTAATGGTCTGAAAATTGGTGGCCAAACCTTTACAGAACTGAGATCTGCTGATGATGATGTCCTAATGTCCAATATGCCGGAGGGCTTAAACTGCACGCTGCAAAACAATAAAGATTGTAGTGAACAACGCAGATTTTTTTATTAACACCAAGAAGACCAAAGTAAAGAAAACAGACAAGGGAACGCAAGATTTGAATATCCACATGAACTAGGGATGCAAGTTATCAATTAATTCATTAATTGTTGATTCATCTTATTGATCGATTAACGATTAATTGATAAGCAGCAATTTTCCTGAGAATCTGAATTTCCCTCGGTACAATACGGTCTTTCTATCTTTAACATACAAAAAGTTAATTACTGTTTTTGATATACTGAATAAAACATGAACATCCTATTTCTTAATAATTTATTGTACCATTTGCATTTTTTTTTTTTTTTTTTTACTTCAGACAATGACATTTTTTGTAGTTTAACCTCTTGCACTCCGGTGTACCGTGGACGGGCAGGTCTCTGCGTCCTACAGCGCAGAGGGCGCTCTCGTGCGCTCTAGGACGCACGAGGGCGCTGCGTCCTAAGGGCGCACTGGAAAAAAAAGCTGCATTTCCGTTCTCTCACTACAGACACAGCCGCGGACAGATCGGATCTGATTGACCTCTCATTCGACCAATAAGAGCCTTGAATTGGGTTTCTGAAACCTTGAAGAACCAATGACTGAAAACCTAGCAAGAAGGACCCGCCTACCAACGCTGTGAATGCAGCAAGCCAATTGAAGCACAGAAGTTCGCGAGCTGTTTTGTGTAAGGCTGGGTGAAGAGAGACTGACTGCTGCAGCAGATGGAAAAAAAAAAAAAAAAAAAAGGACCTGCAGGAAGAACCGTCACAGACCCAGCAGCATGGAGACCATCTACAAGTGCTACCTGTGTGACAGGGACTGCCATTCGTGCATCGGCCTGTTCAGCCACAGGCGGTGCTTTTTTGTTTTTATTCCAGCAGAGTAGATGTTTAGGATTCTCTTCCATGGTCATCATAGGCCGACGGAGGCCAACGACAAAGGCTGAGTGACACACACGCGTTCGCCAGTCTTTTTTTAATTACTACTGTTATTTGTTTTGAAAAATCGTTCGCCAAAACTGCAATCATGGAAGCTCAAAACCGCAATAATGGAATTATGTTTTGATCGGGTCGCGAGACCAGCGTCGCGTTCGTCTGACAATGAGGAAGAAGTTCGCCAGCTCCGCTTCTGCTGTGAAGAGGTAAGTGTTATAAGCTAAATTATTCTTTATCCCTGAAAATTGTAATCAAAATGACTTTTGACCGATCGGCAAATTACAGCTGTGCGTCATCGCTGCATGACGGATCGTGGCACAACTGGTGATGTCCGTCCTCTGTAGTGAGGGAGGGGGGACAACCCCCCCCCCCACACACACACACAGCCCTGAGTGTCACCTTTCATTAGAGCCCAAGATGAAGCTTCTATATTGAATCATTCAAAAGTTAGACGTTTTTCCAAACTGTGCCATTTGGCACAATTTGGCACAGTTCAAAAACGCCTGGGAACTACCTGAGGAAAAAGCTGTGTAATATATTCATTTTTTGTGGTATTGTTAGAAAATTTGGACCTCAGCTGGATAACACTTGGTTCTACATTTATGTTGCATTTTCCAGCTCGGATCTGAAGCTGTGTGTTATTTGCAAGCATTTGTATCCAAAAAAACACCCAGGCGAAATTTATTTTCTTCAAGTTCACTATGTTTAGATGACTGTAACTCAGTGGCCGGAGCACTTAGAGAGATTATGACTATTTTGCCAAAAAATTCAAAGTGTTTTCTTTTAAATGAGACCAACCCCATGAAGATGCTGCAAAGGGTTGGGCTGCACGGTGGCGCAGTGGTTTAGCACTGTGGCAGCACAGTTTTACCCTCGGCCGGGGGATCGCGGGGATCATGAGATCGTGGGTTCGATCCCAGCCCCCGACCAACAGTGAGCTGTGTGGAGTTTGCATGTTCTCCCCGTGTTGCGTGGGTTTACTCCGGGATTTCTCCGGTTTCCTCCCGCATACCAAAAACATGTAGGTTTAGGGCGCTCGCGCACGCAGCGACCAGCAGCCGGTGGCTTGTCACCAGACTGCAAACCAAATCTACCTACGGGTACAAATAAGTAACAAAAAAAAAAAGGGTTGAAGAACAGCTTTCGATTTACTTTGGGCACGTTATTTTTTGCCGTTTTTAGGGAAATTGACCGGAGTGCAAGGGGTTAATAAATTTTGTGCTGTATAGTGTGTACTATGTGCTGGCACATCTCAGTAAAGCACAAATGCCATGATTTTTAATTTATTTTAAAAACTATTACCAATATCATAAATTTATCTTTTTTAGTTGTATTACAAAAAAATAACTTTCACGCTCTAATTTACTGAGATGCACTACTAGACTTAATAGGAAAATAAATTTTGAGCTGCTTCATTTGTACAGTACCCCGGCAATCCAGGCAAACCCAGAATGATCTGGGCTCCGCTATTGTCTGTTTCCTCAATGTTAACTTGAGTCTGGTCTGCTTTCCCATCCTGCAGCAAGTTGAAGGCAGGGATGGATTTTTGCGCTTGTGTAGTCTTTTTCTTTGCTCTGGTCAGTTTCTCCACAATGTTAATTTGAAGCAGGTGGACCTTCAAGTTTGTGTGCTTTTTGAACTTGTGGCATTGAGGTGCTCCAACGTAACCCGGAAGGGTGAGTTTTTTCACTCTGCACAGCGCATGTGCTCTAAGAGCTTTGTGTTTTCTGCTTTTTCGGTTGAAATGCAGCAGTGGGTGACCATGTGTGCCCCCCCCCCCCGCCTGGATGGTGTCACCACTACATTTCATAGAATAAGCTCCCATTGAAAAGGACTGCTGAGTTATCAGTTAAATGACAGGTAATTTCATTTAGTCGACTAAATTCTTATCGACAATTGATCGAAAGTCAATTAATCACTAACATCCCTAACCTGAACGAAGAAAAACTGGAAGACAGACAAGTTTGAATATCTGAGCACTTTGTTGAGCAAAGATGGAACAATATCTCCAGAAATAAGAAGGCGAGCAGCAGTCGCGTTGAATAAACTGTGACCTGACCACTTGTGTATTTTTCCATTGGTCACCTATGGCTGTGAAAACTGGACAATCAAAAAATCTGATGAGAGGCAAATAACAGCTTTTGAGGACAAGTGCTACAGGAGAATTTTGCACATGCCATGGACTGCCAGAAGAACCAATGAATCCATCTAACAAGAATTTGATGTTGAGGATGACTGGCTGGTGATCCCCATAATGAGACTTAAGCTGAAATACTTTGGTCATCAGAATCAGCTTTATTGGCCAAGTATGCACAACACATACAAGGAATTTGACTTTGGCTAAAAACTAAAAACTTGCTCTCGTTGTTCAGGTGGAGGATTTAAATAAGATTTAAATAAGGATTCAATGACAACAGAGTATGTACAGTAAATTACAGTCTGTCCACGTTTCTATAAAAGGATGCAAATATATACAGGAATATATGCAGTTATTTACTCAGACTATCCACACTTTGCAGAAATATATGAAAAAAATATACAGTCATACAGTATTTCAATGTGAACTCAGATTCAGTGATATAATGTGAATTGAAGTAAAAAGCAGTGTGAGAGTTATGTGCAATGTAAGAATGGATGAAAAGTCATGAGTACAGCAACAGGTAGGACTAGGTGAATGTTAGTTCATCAGAGTGATGGCTTGAGGAAAGAAACTGTTCCTGTGACGGGTGGTTTTGACCTTCAGTGATCTGTAACGACGACCAGAAGATAGACGTTCAAACAGTTTGTGGCCGGGGTGTGACAGGTCAGCACAGATGTTTCCCGCCCGTTTCCTGGTTATGGACCGATATAAGTTCTCAATGGAGGGTAGGTCTGTACCAATGATCCTCTCCGCAGACTTAATGATCCGCTGCAGTCTGGTCTTGTCCTGTTTAGGACAAGTGCCTCTGAAGAGGCACGATAGTATGGGCTAGAGAATGCCCGAGGAGACAGTGGGATGACTGCTTCAAGGAGCGGCTGGAGATGACTGCAACAGAAGTGAGCTGGCTGTGGACAGGAGACATTTTCAAGCTGCCATAACTGCTGCTACCTCCTGATCTGAGGATGCTAAAGAGAGAATTTTTTTTTTTTTTAAATTTTTTTTTGAGAGTGTTGGGTTGCTTTGGCTGTGCACAAAATTTACTACAAAGGCAGAATAAAGCTGAGCTCTGTGACCTGACCCTGATCACTTGCGTGTTCAGAGAGATTTAACTGAAGCTCAGCAGATGCTGTGTTAAAGCCTGTTTTCTTCAGGAGGTCATACTCTGTGCTATTATCTCTGCTCTCGGTTTTCTAATCTTCACCCTGATTTTATTTTCCTGCTGCTCCATGAGAGAAATGCTTGGTAGAAAACACATGGCCCTATTGTAGCCGTAATATGTTAATTTTATACTATTTTTTTTTTTTTTTAATTTTGTACAGTAACTTTGCATATGGGACTTAGCATTTGAAGTATTGTACAACCAAGGCTTGAATGTTGGAATATTGGGCCAGTTAGGGTCCCAAATAAGACGTCTTGTGTTTGGACTTTTTACTGGTGTCATCCTTCTCTCCTTCCTCTGCTCTCACTTCACCTGGACCCTCTGCCTGAACACTTCCCTCTCCTTGGCTCCTCTCTTCTGTCTCATCTTGCCCTCTCTGAGCTCTGTCTAAGTCAGGTTCTCTCTCTGTCTATGGTGGTATACAAACAGGTTAGAAAATATCAAGTGTCATGTTTTGTCCTGGAGAGGAGAGTCCGGCCGTTGGTCGAACCTCGGATTCAGGAGGAGCAATGTGGTTTTCGTCCTGGCCGTGGCACATCGGACCAGCTCTTTACCCTCTCGAGAATTCTTGAGGGTTTGTGGGAGTTTGCCCAACCAGTTCACATGTGTTTTGTGGACTTGGAGAAGGCATTTGACCGCGTCCCTCGTGGATTTTTGTGGGGGGTGCTTCGGGAGTATGGGGTATCGGGCTTGTTGTTACGAGCTATTCGGTCTCTGTACGACCGTTGTGAGAGTTTGGTTCGTATTGCCAACACTCGGTCGGAGTCATTCCCAGTGAGAGTTGGACTCCGCCAGGGCTGCCCTTTGTCACCGATCCTGTTCATAATTTTTATGGACAGGATTTCTAGGCGCAGCCAGGGAATGGAGGGTGTCATGCTTGGTGACCACAGGATCTCATCTCTGTTGTTTGCAGATGATGTTGTCCTGTTGGCTTCATCCAGCAATGACCTACAGCTCTTGCTGGGACGGTTTGCCGCTGAGTGTGAAGCGGCTGGGATGAGAATCATCACCTCCAAGTCCGAGTCCATGGTCCTCAGTCGGAAAAAGGTGGATTGTCCTCTCCGGGTTGGGGACAGGCTCCTGCCCCAAGTGGAGGAGTTTAAGTATCTTGGGGTCTTGTTCGCGAGTGAGGGGAAAATGGAGCGAGAGATCGACAGACGGATTGGAGCAGCATCTGCAGTGATGCGGACGTTGTACCGGTCTGTTGTGGTGAAGAGGGAGCTTAGTTCTAAGACAAAGCTGTCGATTTACCAGTCGATCTACGTTCCTACTCTCACCTATGGTCACGAGCTTTGGGTAATGACCGAAAGAACCAGATCGCGGATACAAGCGGCTGAAATGAGCTTTCTCCGTAGGATTGCTGGACTCACCCTCAGAGATAGGGTGAGGAACTCAGTCATCCGGGAGAGGCTCAGAGTAGAACCGCTGCTCCTCCACATTGAAAGGAGTCAGTTGAGGTGGTATGGGCATCTGATTAGGATGCCTCCTGGACGCCTCCCACTTGAGGTGTTTCAGGTACGTCCCACTGGGAGGAGACCCTGGGGCAGACCCAGGACTCGGTGGAGAGACTATGTCTCCCAGCTGGTCTGGGAACGCCTTGGTATCCCCTCTGAAGAGCTGGAGCAGGTGGCTGGGGAGAGGGAAGTCTGGGCTTCTCTGCTTGAACTGCTGCCTCCGCGACCCGGACCTCCGGAAAAGCGGTAGAAGATGGATGGATGTTTTGTCCTGCAGGATTTTTTTGTCATGGTTTACATAAATGCCGTCCAGCTTGGTGCTCAGCAATAATGGAATGGAGGAGGGAAATTTGTGGCGGCGCCTTGCATGGCAGCGGCCCTCTGATTCTGCACTTGGGGGGGGTGTGATTAACACAGTAGATGGGTAAAACACAATTTCGTTCTACTGTACATGATTGGTTGTACAGTTGAATGACAATAAGGGTGATTTAATTTTTTAATTTAATTAATTTTAAATGACAAAAATATGTGTATTTTTTTGTATTTTTATTCTAGCGTTTTTTTTCCATTGAGTAGGGAAGGGAAAAAACATTCTTAATAGTAATTTAGAAGAAGAAGAAGCCAGCTTTGTCATTCAATCCATAAAGCCAATCGTGTACAGTAGAATGAATTAATGTTTCTCCTATCTACAATGTTAATCATATCTAGAATCAGAGGGACTGCTGCCATACAAGGCACCACCACAAACAACTTTTCCTTCCCCCATTCTATTATGCTGATCACCAAGCTAGAAGGCGGGAAGTACCATTTTTTTTTTTTTTTTTTTTTTTTTTTTTTTAATATGGTCTTTGGTATGACCCGGCTGGGGCTTGAACCCATCACCTCTCGGCTGTGGGGTGGATGCTCTACCACTAGGCCACCACCGGCGCATACTTAAATGCATGCATACTTAAATTATATGATCAGGTGGGTACAGTAGCCAGAAATTCTACTCATGTAAAAGCAGTGCTATGAAATTAATAATTAAAAGTAGACAACCAAAAATTTCTAGTTGAGTTAAGGGTACAAAGTGCACCCACTTAAAAATTTGAGTAATGACTTCAGTCTTGAAGGTTTGAGGTTTCTCTCCAAAATTTATAACAATTTTTTTTTTATAGTTTTCTACTTTTCTCTGTAAATTTATCTAAATTTGAAACCATTTTCCGCAAATTTGTAATTTCCCCTTGTAAAATTGACTTTTCTTGTACATTTGAGACTTTATTATAAATTTGTGGATTATTTTATGGTTAATTTTTGTCTGTTTTTTTTTTTTTTTTAAATAAAATTACAGTTTTGTTTTTTTTTAATAAATTTGAAACATCCATCCATCCATCTTCTTCTGCCTAATCCTTTTCGGGGGGGCTGGAGCCTATCCCAGCATCTTTGGGCGAGAGGCAGGGTCCACCCTGGACAGATTGCTAGTCCATCGCAGGGCCAACACAGAGAGACAGACAACCATTCACTCTCACAGTTATACCTAAGGACAATTTAGAATCCCCAGGTATGATGCCAGTTAACCTAACTTGCATGTTTTCAGCATGTGGGAGGAAACCGGAGAAATCCCGGAGTAAACCCACGCAGACACGGGGAGAACATGCAAACTCCACACAGATCACTGTTGGTCGGGGGCTGGGATCGAACCCAGGATCCCCCGGCCAAGGGTGAGTTGCTGTGCTGCAGCAGTGCTAACCACTCCGCCACTTTTTCCTTATATTAATTTACATTTTTGACCATAACTTTGCAGAGCCAGAACAGAACAATAATTTAACTCTGATTTCAAAGAAAAAAAAAATTGTATTTAATGAAATAAATGAGCTTAAATGACCAAAGATGCAGTTATTTCTGTTATAATATTTTTATATATTTATAGTTTTTTTTTTTTAGAACTCTCCTTGCCACCCAGACAGCAGGAAAAACCTCCCTTATTTTGAAATTCAAACGTTGGCATGTTGAGCTTGTCTGAAGGCTGCTGACGGATTAAAGTCATTGACCGTGAATTTCGGTCATCTTAACTTGCCAGGTACATAATAATGAACATAAATTAGTTAATTAATATTAACTGAGGTAAAGGTAAAAACATCTCCTTTTTATTCTTGTCTGAAATGAGAAAAACAAAAAACTAATAATTATAAAGAAGACAAAATGAACCTACTTGAGCTCCTAACCACACCTGTTAGCTAAGTGACTCTTCCATTATTGCTTCTGTTACCAGCGGATTAAAATCATGATAAACGCCTTCACTGCTTACATACCTCTTCTGATTTTTTTTTTTTTTTTTTTTTTCACATTTAAAGTACTTTAATAAGCTCATGTTTCTCTAAGATGGTGACGCTAGCGAGACACTCTGCCTGCCAACTGGAGCGGTCATGCAGGCGGGGCGCTTCTGAACTCTGCGCGGATGACGGTCACACGGGTTGTTCATGTGCACGCTTGCGAACCGTCATTCCTTCATATTTTTTTCTTAAATTTATATTTCTTCTTAGAGTGGCGGGCCACCACCCGGAAATGTTACCAGAGGAAACCCTGATTCTGACACTACAGGACCAGTTTGAGTGGAGGAGCCCCTTAGTAGTAGATTAGTTTATTTGACAGGGACAGTGCAATAAACATAGACAATTAATCAAAGACAATCAATCTGATGTGTTGCACATAGAGTGTATAGCTATTAGCTAATTTGCAACTCTTGTCCCTGGATGGGCTTTAGAAAAAAAGAATCAAGATAAAAATATACACAATAACCACATACATCAATGCAGAAAAATTATAAATACACAATTATAAATATTATAAATATTATAAATACACAAATATAACAGCCTGACTCACCTTTAACATAAATATTATAAATACACAAATATAACAGCCTGACTCACATTTAACACATTTCCTTAACACTGGAAAACATGCCACATGATTTCCGTCCCTGAGGCACATATCAGATTCTTAGAAAGACACTTCCAAAGGCCTTGCTTATCAGTGTCTCCAATTTTGAAAGTGTTTAACTCAAAATTTAATCTCAGAATTACAGTTGGAGAACTGATACTCGTTTTTTAAATATCTGTAAGATGTGAGGAGCCACTGTAACAGGTTCTGGCAAGTGAAAGTGAGTCACAAACTGATTTAATCTTGTTATCACTGAAGCATAGAACCACCAGGAGGGCACAGCTACACAATGACTGGATCAATAAATTAAAGATCACAGGGCCAGGTCTAGGTTTTTCCTACAGTAAAGGGGCCAATGTCCAGTAAAATCAATTTAAGTCCAGATCGACTGTTGACTGATCAGTAACTGAAGCTAATGTGTTTCTCTGCAGGTTGAGCTGAGTGTTTTTCACATTAATTATGAATTTAAGATGCTTGATGTCACTGGGCAGCTCAGTGGTTAGCATTGTGGCAGCACAGCAAGAAGGTCACAGGATCGATTTCACCCCTCACCATCATAGGTTCGATCCCACACCCTGACCATTGGTGACTCTTCCGTGTGGAGTCTGCATGTTCTCCCTGTGTCTGTGTGGGTTTCCTCCTACAGGCCAAAAACATGCACGTTGCCTTAATTGGAGACTCTAAAGTGGCCCTAGGTGTGAAGGGATTGGTACCGTACTGTGGAGGCCTGGAATTTCCCTCTGGGATTAATAAAAAGTATACCAAAAAAACCAGTATGATTACAGTTGGTGATTAATGATGAACAGTTTTTTTTCCAAAACCCATCGATCTGACAGTAAAGTTCTTTATGCAATTACCAGTGCTGGGAATAACGCGTTACTGTAATGCCACTACTTTTGCAGTAATGTGCTGTGTAATGAAATTACTATTTAAAAAATTCAGTAATGCATTACAGTTACTGAAATTTTATCAGCTGCGTTACTCGCAGTACTCGTTTTATTAATATGGATAGATATTTTTTACACAAATAAATATAAACTGATCCTACGTAGCTGGTGCAGCCGTCGGTCTCCTCCGGGGGTCGGTTTCCTGCCCTGCTCACACCGCAACCAGGTGGGGAGAAATGCCGTGGCGGTGGCGACTTCTCATATCGAGCCCTGATCACCTGTTGTCCGAGCGGTAAGTAGCCCCCAACAGCTCCTACCTCTGTGGTTAAACATGAGTATTTTTAGAGCAAGAAGCTGCATTTAATGTCCGCAGTTGTGTAAATGTAAGTTGTGTAAGTTTTCTTACTGCACAGAGAAAAAGTGACTGTGATTTGTTGCAGTAAAGAACAGCTTCTTCTAAGGTGAACTTTCATTTATCTGTGCTTTCTGTTTTATTTTATCTCGTTCATTTACATGCTGTTGTGATCTGCAACTATTTCATGGAAGTAAATCCTCTAAATATGCATTTTTAATGGGCTGGTTCAGGGGTGTCAAACATATGGCCCATCAGCCAAAAACGGCCCACCCGGGGGTCCAAAATTTTCTGTGAATTTACAGCTTTATTTCTAGTAAATTTCTGACTTTCTACTGATTAGAGTAGTTTATGTAAATCTGAGACATTTTTTCTCTGTAAGATGAGACTTTTTTTCTCATCAGTTTTGTTTTTCTTCTTTTTTCTGAGAACAAGGGGTCCTTGATCTTGCTGTGTGTGCAAGATGATTTAAGTATGCATTTAAAAGTAACATGAAAGTTACTTTTCCAAGTAACTAGTTACTTTAATCATGCAGTAACTGGTAAGTAACTCAGTTACTTTTGAAAAGAAATAACTAGTAACTGTAACTAGTTACTATTTTTTTTTTTTTTTTTTTTTTTAGTAACTTGCCCAACACTGATAATTACTGACATTGGTCAAGAGATAAGGGTGACATCATAAGCTTATAGCTGCCATCAGATCTGGCTGCTGGTGGACTTGGTGTTTTATTGTGATCTCAGGGGAAAAATAAAGCTTTATAAAAGATAAAATGCACAGAAAGAAAATTGACAAAAGGATTCAATGACTTTTTATGATTATTCCTGATCATTGATCTCTGAGGGTGAGGTGGTTGTGGTGAGTGAACCGTGCTACAGTGAGAGGATTAAAGAAGTGTAACTGTCACAGTATAGGATAAGTGGACTTCTGAGGGTCATTTTGCTGATGACTGACATGATGGTAGCTCCATATAGAGATGAAGCTACGATCACAAAGATGGGTTCGTAAGAATCTCCCAGTTCCTACAAATTCTGGAGTTTGCAGGGATTCGTGGAGGAGGGCATAGTTTCTTACGGCTGCCGTTCAATTTGCAAGAGCAACTTGAGGCGTTCTTGAGAAATGAGGTGCTTTTCTGTCATACAATTGCTCTGGGGTTCTTACGCTCTTCATAAGAGTGCCTTGGGATCTTCCTATGGCATACTTACTGCCATGTTACCAAAATTTTTGTGCAACTCACGGCACTCAAGTCGTTGGTAGGAAGATCTTATGACTTTCAGCACATTTTGTCGGCACAAACGTCGCACAAATTGTGTACTTCCACCTTGTGAGCGTCTCACTACTGCCTTATGCATGCTATACGAACAAGGATTTGTACAGTGTTCCCTACGACCACTTTATTTAGCGAATGCAAAGTCCTTAAGCCAAGCAGTTGCCTCCTGGTTTGCTGTATGGAGGGTGTGTAATCCTCCTTCCAGTCTTTGGAGCGGGCAAGCCTCTATGATGTGTTCCATTGTTTGCTCCTCTCCACATGCGCACAGTGGGCTAGGGCTACTGCCCCATCTGTAAAGGCTGGCCAAGCAGGGGCCATGTCCAGTCCTGAAGCGATTGAGTGTAGACCACTGTCTCCTTGGGAGGTTGGTGCCCGGGACCTGTTGGTTGGGGTTTATCACCAGCTGTTTGTTTGGGACCTCCTTGGTCTCCCATTCCTCTTGCCAAGCTGTCTGGATGGTAAAGTCAGCTGGGGGAGGGTTTTTCCAAATCGGCCGTCTGGATGAAAGTCGGGCAGTGGGTGGAGTGTACCAATCCATGCAGATATCTGCATGGATTGGTAAGTGAGGAGAATCTTTAACTTTTTGGAGCATCCTTTGAGTTAATGCTGCTCGCCGGATGTGTGGAGGGGCTATGTTTGACAGTACAGAGAGCCAGGGGAGTGGTGTTGAGCGGATTGTTCCAGTTATAGTTCTCATGGTTGTGTTGAGCTGGGTGTCTACATGGTGTGTGTAAGATGACCTGGACCAGACAGGGGCACAATATTCTGCTACAGAGTATGAAAGGGCCAGTGCTGAGGTGCGCAGGGTGGAGACTGCCGCCCCCCATTTTGCACCAGCGAGCTTGCAGAGCAGGTTGTTTCGTACCTTCACCTTAGCAGCCGTCCCCTTTAGATGTTCCTTGAAGGATAAGGTCCTATCAAGGGTCACTCCAAGATAAGTTGGATTTGGGGCATGCTTAAGCTTGAGTCCGCTCAGGTGTATGTTTAGTTCTCTGGCAGCTTTTGCATTGTGGAGATGGAATACACTGGAGACGGTTTTTGCTGGGCTTGGTTTTAGGCGCCAGATTTTGCAGAACTGGTCCAGTTTGGCAAGATCTTCCGTGAGCACCCGTTCCAGTGGTTCAAAGTCTGGTGCTTGGAATGCCAAACAGATGTCGTCTGCATAGGTGAATTTGCGGGATTTTGTAGTAGGCAGGTCGTTTATGTAGAGGTTGAACAGAGTTGGAGCTAGAACTGAGCCTTGTGGGAGTCCGTTTTTCTGCATTCTCCATGCACTTGTCTTCTGACTGAGGTGGACTCTGAACCTTCGGTTGGTCAGCAGGGTTTTTATAATTGCTGTTGCCCAAGCAGGGATCGCCTTTATAAGTTTCAGGAGGAGGCCTTTGTGCCAGACCGTATCATAGGCGGCTGTAAGGTCGAGAAACACAGCCCCTGTCTTCAGTCTGCTCTCGAAGCCATTTTCGATGAAGGTGGTTAGGGCCAGTACTTGTTCTCCTGTACTGCGGTCCTTGCGGAAACCTGCTTGATCCACACTTAGAATATCCTCTACCTCTGGGGAAATGCGTTGCAGAATTAGGCGCTCCATGATTTTGTAAGGAACGCTGAGTAGGGAGATTGGGCGGTAGCTTGCTGGTAATTTGTGGTCTTTGCCAGGTTTTGGGATGGCAATGACCTTTGCTGTCCGCCATTTCTTTGGGATCGAGTTTGTTTGTGTGATCCTTGTGTAGAATTGTGTCAACCAGGTTAGGGCTCGGGGGCCAAGATTTTTCATGAATTCTGGGAAGATGTTATCGTATCCTGCTGCCTTTCCACATTTCAGGCTCTGTAGGACTTTCTCCAGTTCAGCAGCCTCGAAGGGTTCAGGGTTCGTTTCCTCTACAGGCATTTTTTGGTGTTTTTTTAGCTCAGTTGTAACTGCTCTTTTGGTGTCTTTGTCTTGGGGTGCTTTGGCGATAGTCAGTAGGTGGGATGCAACTTGGTTGGGTGTGACGGATGCTTGGCTTTGGCTAGGGGGCTTCTGTGCAGCTCCTAGGCGACGGATGAGGCTCCAACATTTCCTGCTAGAGTGGGTAAAGCTCCGGTCAGCAACTGTCTCCTCCCATTTCTTTCGCCGAGCTGTATTTAGCGATTCAATGAGATGGTCTGCTATCTCTGGGTCCCCTGATGTTTGATAGGATTGTAGGAGGGCAGCACTTTCTCCGTCCAAACATGGGACATAGAGGGGTCGGTAGCCTCGTGGGATTGCAGTATGGGCAGCCTTGAAGATTGCGCTGCAGAAGCGGTTGTATGCTTCATCTACAGTGATGGTGTGGAGTGGGATGGTAACAACGCTCCGGTCCAGAGTTTCACTGAATTTCTTCCAGTTGGCTTTGCGGAAGTTCCAGCGCATCTTCCTTGGGCTGTATATGACTGGAAGTTGTAGGCCAATGTGTACAAGCAGGGGCCGGTGTTGGCTGTGTGGAAAATCATCAAGAATGAGGATCTGTGTAGGATATGGCTCCCCATTCAAAGAGCTGACCCAACACAGGTCAGGAGAATAGTCCTTCTTCCACCTAGCAGAGTGGAAGGTTCCTCTTTGTTTGGGGTCGTATATCAAAGCGAGGTCATTTCTGGATGCCCAGTCTGAAAGTGCCTTCCCATCACTGTCCACTGCTGGGTACCCCCAGTCAGGGTGATGGCTGTTAAAGTCCCCCACATAGATGGCAGGGTGGGGTAGGGTGGGTAAGACCTGCAGATCCCAGTTGGCATTAGGGGGCTTGTACACATTGACAATATGGAAGCCACCAATGATTATGGTGTCTGAGAAATGTGTTGTTATCAGGTGATTTGCTTCAACTATGTCAGAACGCACATAGGTGGCACGTCCATGTTTAGCATGTAGAACATAGCACAGGAGGTCAAAGCCTTTGATGGTGAAGCGGCCAGCTTCCTCTGTGCCAATATGAGTCTCTTGGAGGCAGATTACATCAATCGAATGTTGGAAGGCGAGGACTTCGATAAGGCTTCGCTTGGCTGCAGATAGGCCTTCAACGTTTAGTTGTAATATGCGAAGGGCCGATCCTACCACAAAGTGCTCTTGGGGCTGTTTGCTTTCGGCTTTAGGACTGTGACTAGGATTCTTCTTTGACTTGGCACAGAGGCGTCGTCTCTTCGAATTTAGTCTGCTGGTAGGATCATTAGCTTCCCCAGGCGAGCCCGGGTACTGGCGGACCCTACGACCACTATAAGGGGCCCTCAAAAACAACTTAAGGTGTTCTTGAGGCATACTTACGGCCAACATATTGCGTAGTTCTTACGTTGTTCCTATGGCATTTGTACGGCTGCCCTACGATGAGGGGTTTTCGTGGGGCGTTCGTAGAAATCTTGGACAAGACCATCAACCTGGCCACAAACTTATGAACGTCTATGAATGCTTGATTCTTCTACGGCTGCCTTAAGAAGGCTGTATGAAATAGTCCAAAAATCATTCGTACGGTGTTCGCAACTATTCGTAGGGGTATTTGTGACCATAGCTTTACACAGGCATCATAGTGTATTTGAAAACCTTTTTTTTTTTTTTTTTTTTTTTCTAGGATCCCAGTTTTAGGGGTCCTGAGCACCCAGTAAGCTCCACCGTCACAACACACATGCACACCAACCTGTATATTCTAATAAAGTTTGGGATTATTAGTGTGCCAAAGCAAAGCATTGGAACACTTATCTCATCTGGTTCTTCCTTCACCCTATCTCTCTCGCACTCTCTCTCCATCCTCCTCTCTTTCCTTTTGCACTGACAGTCAAATATATTGATGAACCAGAAAATAAATGGAATAGAACAGAATTAGTGAAATTCAGGGCAGGAGCGTTGAGGTCAGTGTGTCTTGTCACAAAAATGTGAATAATTTAGATTGAAAACAGACCATGATAATCTTTTCTTGATGTTATGGAGACCATTTACAGATTCTAAGGATACGATCTAAAGACACACACGGGCATGTCATTTTCAATATGTTTTCAGCAGATGGAATGATCATTATATTGTTGGGCTTATGAACACAATTTTTAAATCAGAAATTCCTTTTACAGGAGAAGCTGTATTCTCCTTTGTGGGTTTAAAATAAATAAAAACCGGAATCATTTCCTACATTAGTAATTTGATACCACATACAGACATTTCTCCTCATAGCTTGCTTATGCTGTCTGTTACTACAGCTTCACACTTTTCAGAAGAAACCAGACAGAGTTCATCATGGACTGTCCTGAAATGTTTCCAGGACATCAGGTCACCTACTGTGGACAGAGAAGTCACATCATTTTGACCTCAGTCTCTCACCTGAACCTGGCTCTTTTCTCTGGGGAAAAAAAAATTCTTATGTCCATGAGGATGACACACACACACACACACACATGCTATTTTGTTAGTTATCGTCTTTCGTACATCTGCTCCTTGGTTTAGTGAACATGCTACGTGATGATACATAAAAACAGTAATAGCTTGGCTTTAATATTTTGCTCATACCAAAACAACAGCTTCTTTCTCTTGAATTCAAACGGCGCACAGTGGTTGATTGACAGTGCAATCAGAAAAAATGCCTGCTACTAGCTGTCTAAACTAACTCCTTCCTAACAATATGAAAAGTAATCTAGTGTTTGGTGCAGCAAAATGAGGAGAGGTAATCATTACAAAATGTTGGTAACGATGGGTAAACATAAAGAAGTGTGAGACACCCTTTGAGCAACTTAGTGGATCCACCACGCACCTGTACTCTGTGTGGGAGCGTCAGGGAGAGGGTGTGTGAGACGAGGGATCATACCATTTGCGTGGCGGGGGATGTTTTCATTTTTAAATAGTTTAAACTACAAATTACTGAATATGTTTTGGATATTATTTCAGCTTGTCAAAGACGAACTAAAATTTTATAATCACAACTTTTCTCACTCAAATTTTTAGGGGTGCTGAGTTTCAATTTAGGGGTGCTACAGCACCCCCAAAAAAAGAGGCCCAATGCCGCCCATGGACAAAGCAGAGCCACCTCAACTCCCTGCAGTAAAAATGCACAAATGGTATTTGTTTTTAAAAAGAGAGAATCTATCGGAGTAATAGTTATTGCAGTGATTGTTAAATCTAATAATTGAAATAAAGATCTGCAATGTAAGAGGAGGCAAAGAAACTTGTATTCCTGCCATGACGTAACTGTCCCCATATTTGTTTTCTAGGCAGTGAGGAAGCAGGAAGTGGATGCAATCCTACTGTGTTTAATCATTTTATTAATACAGTAATACAAAATGTGTTCAAGTATTAAAATGTTGTCGTGTTAGACCTTAACCCTTTCTTCCTTTTAAGGGATAATAATAAGGACCTGTGCTTATATAGCACTTTCTCTAGTCTCAAAGACTACTCAAAGCACTTCACTAACACTCTGTTTTCAGGGCCTATCAGAGACGCATACCCAGGGCCAATTTAGATTCACCAATTAACCTAACATGCATGCATGTCTTTGGATTGTGGGAGGAGACCGGAGCCCCCGGAGTAAACCCACATAGCACAGGGAGAACATGCAAACTCGCGTTCACTCATTCACACAGAAAAGTTTCCACCCCTGCTAGCCTAGGGGTTTGAACCTGCAGCCACTGTACTATGCTGCCCTGCACTCTTAGATGAAAACATTGCATAGAAATTACTTCACAGGTTTTTGGCTAAAAGTTTTACAACAAACTGTCAGAATGTATCTGGTGTTTTATAAATGCAATGGTTAGCATTCAGGAGGGTGATACAGGCACCACCCATTTGCCACAGAAATATTGTCACAGACACCCCCACACTGCAGGGTTCACTACCTTTTACAGTGAATTATAGCATCTGAGAAGCCTAGCATACAGTGTTGTGCATATTTTTGAAACTCTATAGTCTGTTGAGTGAGGGGAGATGCAGACTTACTGTGCTACTGTGATTATTTATTTTTTTTCACCTACACACTGAACCCTGACATGGCAGCAGCCAGCTAGCTGGCTGATAACAGAGCCTCTCAATTCTTGCTAACCAGTACTATTGTACTGGTGGTGGTAATAATAATGGTAGACTGAGACGTGTGTGCAGGTACTTCGGTCTGTTGCGGAGCATTAAGTCCAGTCAGAGTTTCCACTGTCAGTTTGCCTTTAAGCTCCACCTCCTGCCCCACCCACATCTGTCCATCATTGGTCATTAATGAGAGGCTTAGACTCGTCAATCCTGGACAGAGACGATACCAAGCTGCTGAAGCATGAAATCCTGGCGCTGCACAGACACCCGAATCGTCACTAATCTTCCACACACGAGGCCGAGTCGGAGCAGCTTCATTCGTACAGACTGCAATGTTTTAGACTTTGACTGTCTGGCCACCTGTGCAGGTAGGCTGTCTGTAGCTGTCAGACCATTCACAAACATCCAGAATAGAGATTCTAAATACTCTGCACTACATTTAATTTCTTAGTTAGATCTGCAGATGCTTTGGGCAGTGCAATCAGAGGCATTAAAAACACTTTGCTATCACCACTTTAACATTTCAGAATTCACTTGATCTCAGCTGCCAAATGTTTGACGCCTCTGTAAGAAAACAAACTTGACAGATTGGGCACCTGAAACTTGCCTTTACCCCGACTTTTTCTATATCAAACCAAACATGCGGAAAACATAAAGAAGCAAACAATTATGCCTGCACATTGGACATGAAGCTGACTCTACTGGATGAAAGCCCAATGACTGGCCCTGAGAATTCAGACTTATTTGCTTGTCAGCATGCTAATCTATAGCAGGATCCTTAAAAATGAGACCGTGACATGTTTTGTCCAGCTGATTTGGACTGGGACCTTATTTTAACACGTAATCAGGAGACTGTTGAGCATATTTCATCACACCAAAAAGGATGTAGTTGGATCGAAGCAAAATCTCTGCCTGATATAGTTGTTCTTTGGGATTATAGCAGGCCTTTCAGTCCGTTTCAATGTAGGAATATAGAATTTCTATAAAAGGCCTCATACTTTGTTGTTGAAAGCTTTGAGATTTCTGATTGATGTGGGCTGTCGTGGAATCGTCCCAATGCAAGTGGCTGAAGGGCAGAGAGAGTTTTAGCTTTCATTTCTCTACTTTTTGTTCCTCAGTCAAGGCTCCAGTTGCACGGCAGTGGTTCTTGTTTAAAATGGCACACTCAATTTGCACTTCAGTGGTCTTTGTACATCGTGGCAGCGTTCTGGGAGCCTGAAATTGTAAACATTTGAAAGCCTGCTTCACGTTGTAATGCCTCCTGTATCGCCACCTGTAAACTGGTAGTATGTGTCTTGTGAAAAACAGTCTAATAGCACGGGAGGGAACAACAGTCACCAATTACAGAGCTGTGTTTGTACTGTCGTTCAGTACTGTAGTTATTTCTGTTGTTGGCAGGGTAGTTTGTATTTCATTGCTGTCAGGTGAAAACCTTTGTATCTCCATATTTGGCCTTTTTTTAGGTGTCTGCATAAACCCATTCTACTGATCACCCGTCGTTGAATGATTTTTTAAAAAATAATATCAAACCAATTAGATGCATTAGAAAAGTCGAGTGAATAAATGTCGTAACTGCTAAATCAATCAGAAAATGCAGTTTTTCTCATTTGCTGAAAAATGTCTGTTCTGGAGATGAGTTTTGCACCTAATAGCGACAATATGAGTAATAAGTAGGGCTGCACGACAGAAGAATTTTTGCCAATATGCCAACAGTTGAAAGTAGTTATTGCTAATAAGATGTGTGTATGCACAGTTTTCCCACCTATTTACATCTCCTTTGTCTTACATTGATGATTAACTGACGCATAAAGTCACATTCTCCAAGGAAAATAAGACGACTACCTCAACTTAATATGAAAATAAATACATGTTATTTATATTAGTACCATGTTCAACAGAACTGTAAACTCCCTCCTTTCAATAGGCTTGGAGGATCCTGTTCCTTTGACAGTAATTCCAACAGCCACAACCAGGGCAAGAGGAAACATGTGTATAAATGCAACCTGTCCACAGGGACCATGTGAAAATGAAATGCATTCACTGTACAACACAGGAACTAAAACAATTTGCACCAACATAAATAGTGTAATATTTTACACTACTGAATAAAGAAGCACAAATAAGGCTGCATGTGATTTAGAGTCTTACTTAAACTTAGGGTCATATGAACTGGATCAAATAAATTGCTTCAGGAGCCTATACTAAGCAGCATCTTTTTCAAACAGTAACTTAGAACCACCTCAATATGTGAGGCTAAAAAATTACAGCTTGTAACTTGGGTAAGGCTGAATCTGAAAATTACCTGTGACTGGATGTGTGTCACCAGAGTGGTGGCCTAGTTGGTAGAGTATCCGCCCCACAACCAGGACGTCGTGGGTTCAAATCCCGGCCGGGTCATACCAAAGACCATATTAAAAAAAAAAAAGTGGTGCTTTCCACCTTCTAGCTTGGTGTTCAGCATAATAGAACAGGGAAAGGAAAGTTAATGCACAGAGCTACCAGAGGACTGACCCCTACACTGTAGCTTTCACAACTCACAGTAGCTGTGTGGCCTAGGGTCAGAGAAACAGAGATAGGCGCCGCCCCTCTATGCCACATGGTGTCCCACATGCTGTGTAAGGGATTAACTTAACTGGACGTGTGTGGTGGAGCTCGTTGGAGTCTGCGGTACGGGTCTGCCAAAGTTTTCACTGAGTGGGAGTGGCTGGTTTTCTGGAGCACCGGACTCTGTGGGGAACGGCTTTCTGGGTGGTGCCTTTGGCCATCGGGTGGTCAGTCTTGGTTTTGTCTTTGCTTCAGTGCTGTGGAGGAGGCTGCAGCTTAAGTTTTTTTTTTTCCTTCACTATTGTGTCTTTCTCTTGTTGAGCTTTGTGGATTAATTTCTTCATGTTGTCCATTCCTCGCATGGTTGTAGAGGCAGACATGTTTGATTATCTACGCTGCCTGACGTGATGATGTCATTCCCTCATGCCTCTTGAAAAGCGGAACGTCACAGCTGAGCGTCAGTCTTGACTGTAGACTGTACTAATATTATATTGGCTGCAAATATTAATTTTTGCTGATCCCTAATTTTAAATGTTTTATCTACCAATACCAGTGGCATGCTGATGCATCTCGTGCATCCCTAGGAATGAGTGTTTACAGAATAAATCAACAATGTGGGGAAAAAGAGAGGGAAGTGTAAAATGGGGCATGAACAGTGATTTTGTACCTTTCACACACAAATATATGGGAAGTGTAGCACACACAGATTGCAGAGGTGTGGTACAAATGAAACGTGTGTATATATAGCGCTGGAAAAAATTAAGAGACCAAAGAGACCACCGCAAAATTTTCACTATCTGGTTTTACTATTTATACACGTGTTTGAGTAAAAGGAACAATTTTGTTTTATTCTCTAATCTACTCACAGCAACTCACCCAAATTTCAAGTCAAAATATTGTCATTTAGAGCATTTATTTACAGAAAATAACAACTGGCCAAAACAACATAAAAATGTTGCTTTTAGAACAAATGATGCAAAGAAAATTGAATGACTGCCATACATGTAGAGATGCTAATGTAGAAAATATTTTACAGTAGTCTTATTTTTTTTCCAGAGCTGTGTCTGTGTGTGTGTGTGTAATATATATAGTGTGTGTTGCTTTTTAAGATCTTTTAGCCTACTCCACTGTGTCAGACAGCTTCTATTTCAGTGATTTGTTTTCAACAGGTTTGGCAGTAATCAGGCTGGGTGTGGCTCTTGAAATTGAACTCGGCTTTCCCCCCCAAAAAATGTAGTTAATCACAGTGAATTTATGATATAACACGGTGGACAGTTATTTTTTCACATAGGGCCAGGTAGGTTTGGATAGCTTTTTTTTTCCCCTTAATAAATGAAATCCTCATTTAAAAACTGCATTTTGTATTTACTTGGGTTATCTTTGTCTGATATTAAAATTTGTTTGCTCCGAAACATACATAAGCATGACAAATGGCATCACACAGGAGTCATGGACCTAAACAAATAGTAGGGATGAGCCAATCTGATCCGTGGTATTGGGTTCAATCCAGGCAAAATGGCTGGATCGGTATCAGTAAGGAATAAAAGTAATTTTCCAATACATTAATAATATTAAAATGAAGGTGTGGTCATGTTCTCAGCCACGCTGCATGCGGTTTCCGTAAATTGAAACGACTGTCACTGGAGCCTGTCTGTGGGACTCGTCTCAGTATGTTTGCTGTGTGAAATTACGGAACTGTTCCGCAGGGTGGTTCCAGCATTTACAATTTTAAGACCACCAACTTGATAAAACATTTGCAGAAGTATCACGGTAAAGGGGTATGCCGAATTCTGTCAAGAACCAAGCAGAAGGAAGTTTGTCACGCATCAGCAGTCGCTGCTTTTCGAGCTTGGAGACTGGAAGACGCTAAAACTGAAATGTAAACAAAAGAATAAAATAACGTATAAGCCAGACAGGAGCGTGGAAAATGACAGGAATGAAGACATAACATCGGGTTACCTTTTAACAGGAAACCTGGTAACAGGAAGCAGAACTACAACAATAAGGCTACAGGAAATGGAACAGGAATAACTTCAAAATAAGAGTAAACCTAAAAATTATGAGTGGACAGAGAATAATATCAGAAGCATTACTAAATAAACCAAGGACCAGGAGAATACTTATAACTAGAAAAGCACTCAGAGTGCAGACCTCCGCCAAGCGGTTCATTTCCCCCAAATGGCAGTGTTAGAAATGCAGCAGTTTTATAAATGCAATATTTCTGCGTGTGATGTTGATGAAAAATACTAATTCAAGTTTCCTTCTATAAGATTTACTGAAACAATTATGAAACGCTTGATAATGACAACAGGCAGGGCTATGATGATAAATTAGTTTTAATTGAGAAGCAGGCCCCCTATCTCATTCCAAAGCAAAACTGGCCAAAAGACACGGAGAAGTGGGCTAGCATCATGTATCCAGACATCCTTTATGTATTACTGCACAGTGCCAGTACTGCTTACACTCTTAAACAACTAAGATCCTACAAAGGTCTAGAAGCTTACAACCAGTTTGTAAGCGGCTGGGTCTGAGATAGGCAGTGTGTGAAATTAACAACCTTTGTGTGGCCAAAGGCAAGGTAAAGGAAACATTTGATAATTTTTATTTTTTTTTTTTATGAAAAGTAGAAGAAAATCGGATTGTTCACTTGCAAATATTTTGTAAAGCTTTACACAAAATAGGCCAAATGTCACGTAACAGGGTACTTTAAATATCTTGAAACTAGATATAAAAGGGAACCGATCCGTTCGGGTCTTGGTGCATATGCTTCAGTAACAACGGAATATTCGTTAATTTAAAACTGCCGCGCTTGGCCTGACAAGGCCCCTGGAATCGCCTGGGGAAGAAGGCGGAAGTGACGAAATCGATTGTACCCTAGTTTGATGCTTGGGGTATTTCAATTGATTGTTTATATGGAAACTGGAAGGTTGAAGTGAGCAACAAAGAAAAAATTGGATATTTCACCCATACCTTAAAACGGGACTATCAGGGACAGCTGGGTAATAAGGGACACTTCTCTGGGAAATGTTTTCATACCTGTCAAGTGAGACGTTTTCGCCGTACTTCAACACCGTAAAAAGCGGCTATAAGGAACGGCGGAGCAACAAGGCACACCTCTCTGGGAAATGCCCCAAATGCAACTCGTGTTGTTATTGTCAAATATTTTAAGGATTCATGGATATTTGACAATAACAACACAACTCAGCGTCCGGCGCTAAATAAAAAAAAAAAAAAAAAAAAAGCAGAATTCTGTATTTGTCAGGCGATCTCTGTCTGTTCCGCAACCGCTGCACAGCTCAACGTGTTAAACCATTGTCCTAATGACTTCTCATTGTAGTGAGAATAGCTCAAGCTGAGCGATCAGCCCGCCCCGACAATTAAACTAATGAGTGACTCCACACTTCTCATGGTAGTGCGAATAGCTCCCGCTGAGCCATCTGCCAGCACCAGCTGTGGGTGATCACACACAGGACGTGCTCCTCAACACACTCAGTTTTTTTTCAAGTATATTTTTTCTTTTGGGCGTACAGAAATGGCAATACGCCCGTTTTTGCTGAAATTGCATTTTCCCCGTATTTTCCTTAAAATATTTGACAATAACAACACGAACTACATTTAAAACATTTCCCAGAAAAGTGTCCCAAACCACTCCGCCGTCCCCCACAGCCACGCTTGGCACCAAAATACGGCGAAAACGTCTCACTTGACAGGTATGCGCCTCCATTTTCATATTGATCTGGTCAATTTCTTGACAGCAGCGGCTCTCCTCCACTGTAATAATAATGGCTTCCGAAAAATCAATATTTATGGGGCGCCCTCGACAGACCCCCTTCGGCTTCCCAATTCTGGAGGTGATTAATGTCCAATTCAATGACATTTTCCACTGGTTCTGCTCTCTGGTCATCGTTGGAACTGTTGTCATCAGACAAAGCATCTGATTCCGTCTCGGACGGCTCGAACCTGTAAGGTTCTATGCCTCTGTCACTGTCTGAACCACTGACAAAAAAAAAAGACAAAACTAAACTAATTTGTTCACAATCGCTGTCACTTTCCGTCATGATTGTCCAATGTTGATAAGTGTGAATGTGGATAGGCAGGGCAGCCAGGGTACAACTGGTGATGTCAAAAACATGGGCGTGGTCTGGACTGGCTGTCACAAGCCAGCAAGCAAGGTGGGGCCTTCACCTGGTGTATTTTGTGCAATTATGTAAATACAGGTGGGTGATATGGTCTCTGGTATGAATATTTGGTTTAAGCTATGTGTATTTTATCTAAATTCGTTGTCATTTAGAAAAAAAAATTACGTGACATTTGGCCTTTAAAGGCTATAAAACTGGGGCCTGAGCACCTGGTGTGTGTGTGTGTGTGTGTGTGTGTGTGTGTGTGTGTGTGTGTGTGTGTGTGTTTTTAATGTTAAATATGTAAAAATTAAGAAAACTGTCTAATTAAAATTAGACTCCATCGTGTTCCTGTAGGCTAGTCAACACCGTTTTAAAAACCAGAACAATATTTATATAAACAGTAAAATGTTCTCTTATCATGCATGTTTATCCATATATTAGCCCATAATTATTCAGAGCCCTCAACTTAATTTCTCCTGCTTGTTTTTCTCTCTTTTTGCTTTCAGCTTTTCATATGTAATTGTTCATAACTTTTGGAGTAATGGGACAGACAGACAAAAACATTACCTCCTCTTGGCGGAGGTAATAAAAATTAAAAAAAAAACACTTTTCCCACACCGTCCCTTCCTCCGTCTCCCCCGGCTCATCTAATCATCTGTTCCCTGTGCTATTACACACCTTTCCTGCAAATTTCATCAAAATCTGTTCACAACTTTCAGCGTAATGTGACAGACGGAGGCAAAAATATTAAATCCTCCTCTTGGCAGAGACCCACAAGGCTTACAACAGGATACACTCTGAACCGTCTTAAACCACACACTTTGCTTGCTTTTTGTTGATGTCTTCAGATGAACTGATGCCTCACATTTTGGTGCGTGACTATGCACCTAACGTCTTAAAGGGTAAGTACATGCAAAGCTCAATATTAATATATAGAAAATAATTTTCAAGAAATTCCTGGATCCAGATCGTGATCCAGATCACCACCAAAATCTAATCATCTGTTCCCCGTGCCATTACACACCTTTCCTGCAAATTTCATCAAAATCTGTCCATAACTTTTGGAGTAATGAGACAGACAGACGAAATAATAATGGATGACAAAAATACAACTTAAACGGTTAGTTCCTTTACTTTCAGATCTACAGCATTTTTTACCTCATGCATAAAGTGACACTTTGAATTTAATCAGAATGTTTAGTTAATACTGAGCTTTAAAGTTTTGCATGAATTTGCACTTAAAGCTTCAGAATACATGTTTACATTGTGCCGACCAGTGAAATGCTGCCAATGTTACAAAGTTTAAAATTTAAAAAAAAGCAGCTGTGTTGTTCAACTGAGTCAAATTTATAATATATTCTTTGACTTATAGATTTATGATTTAATATGTGTGCAAAATGCAACCAGTCATTACCAAAGTATGTTCTGTACTTGTATTGTTTTAAATAAGACGGTATCGGCTTTGGATCGATATTGACTGTTACACAAAGTAACAGTATTGATATCTGACTTGAAAAAGTGGTATCAGCTCATCCTGAACCAATAGTGCATTTCCACTTCTGTTAACATGTATCTCATCTGTGGAACTGGGGCAGACACAAACATGACTCTTTTGTACTTATGTAGTTTAATTGTAATTTCCAGTTTGATTTCAGTTTTTCATGCATCAGTTTTTCTTTTTTTTTTTGCCAGATAACTGTGTATTCACACTCTTGTGGTTCTCAGATTCTGCCATACCTTATTTAGTAGGGCAAATCCCTTTCTCTGCTGCACATGAATCTAATCAGTTTTCATGATTCAATAACCTATTATGTGCAGGTCAATCCCAGCCTGTTTGACTTCAGTGCACCATCTTCTCGCAGCTTCTTACTAAGATGAAGCTCTGCACCTCTGTCAGTACTAGAACCAGAACATCCTGTTATTTCTATTGGAGAAAAAAGTCCACAAATTGTCATATTTTATTATTTAAAATCATAGAAAAAAAATTTAATCATTAATACTTGGACAACAGAGACAATGATAAAAAGGGTGAAACTCGCCTCCCTTTGTTTTGTACATCGGCTTTTGTGCTTCTGATGAAGCTGTTGCCACCAATCTGGTGGTAAGAGTATGGTGAAGCTCTATACTATGAAGCAGGATTTGGGCTTAGCGGGGTAACTTCGCGGTTAATACTGGGTTTTCTGAACTATGAAGCTGGTTCAGTTCTTACCGGGGTAGATTACCATGGTAACTTATGCTGTGAAACTAACCTGGTCCGGAGCAGGTTAAGATCCAGATAAGAGCTCAGTGGGTGTATCGGCGCCACTCTCCAGTCAAATAAATCCTTTGGAAAATGACATCCACCTCCTCTGGAGTTTGAGACACCCCCAACCTCCCCTCCATTAACAGGAGACCAATGTTATTTATTTATTAAGGTAAGCTGTTCCACCAGGGCACTGTTGCCAACTTGGTGACTTTCTTGCTAAGTCTGGCAACTTTTCAAACCCGCTTGGTGACTTTTGGTCAAAAACGACTAGCGACAAATCTAGCGACTTTTTCTGGTGTCTTGTAGACTCTGACCTGCAGGGGTTGGTGGGTTGTAGTTTCCTTAGACGGCATCTAAAATAAAACCTATCTGTAATGTGAGACTACGAAACTACAACTCCTAGAAGCACTATTTGGTTGGTCTCCTGTCCTGCCCAGTGGAAAGAAATGCTGTGCCCGAGCGGTGAGTAGCCCCCAACATCAGCGCCTACCTCTGTGGTTAAACACGAGTATTTTTAGAGCAAGAAGCTGCATTTAATGTCCACAGTTGTGTAAATGTAAGTTTTCTCGCCACACTGAGAAAAAGTGACTGATTTGTTGCTGTAAAGAACAAATATGAAGCTTCTTTCTTTCATTTAGCTGTGCTTTCTATTTTATTTTATCTTATTCATTTAAATGCTGTTGTGATATGCAACTACTTCATGGAAGTAAATCCTTTAAATATGTATTTTTAATGGGCTCGTCCAAGGGTGTCAAACATATAGCCCGTGGGCCAAAAAAGGCCCACCAGGGGGCCCAAAATTTTCTCTGTGAATTTACAGCTTTATTTCTAGTAAATGTCTGACTTTGTACTGATTAGAATAGTTAGTGTAAATTGGAGATAATTTTTCTCTGTAAGATGACTTTTTTTCTCATCAGTTTTCATTTTCTTCTTTTTTTCTGATGAGAACAAGGGGCCCTTGATTTCAAAGACTAAGGGGTAGGCGAAGGGGAAAGGGTAGAAATGAGAATTGCGACGGACCCCAAATCTACCTGTACTTCACTCTCACATTGCAAATATTTTTCTCAGCTGTTTTACAGTATTTACTGCTGTTAATAACTACATAAACACAGTGTTTCTCTTGCTATTTTTATGTTATGTATAAGGGTCATTGCATTTAAAAAGGTTGTACATTTAATTCAACTACATTTTAGCATGCAAAAATCAAATTTGATCATATTAAACATAATTTTCCAACTGCAAAATTGTGGCTAGTGTAAAGGCTGAGTGGCTAGTAACTTTGGAAAATCATTAGTCACAGTGGCCGGTGAGCAAAAAAGTTAATGTCAAGCCCTGCTGATGTGAAAGCACTATTGGTCTGCAGTTACTATCCTCAACAAGCAGCGGGTGCTACCGTGAGCTTCTCCCCGTCCCAAAGCACTCACAAGCGGTCAGTCTCACAGAAGCCTCGTGCAGCAGTTAGTTGCAGTCAGAGAGGAGACCCATGCCCACGCCACATGAAAAATTGGCATGTTAGTTTGACTGCTGCTCCAAATTTTAATTTTAATTTACTAAAGGAAAAGGAGCCAATCTGCAGTTAATTTGCTTACTGTGTGATGAGTTTTCTAAAATCCTACGTGACCTGTGGTAACGTATCGTCACTTCCTGTGTTGCTGGCTGTTGGTGTGGTTTGCTCTGTGCTTAACTCTCCTCACTCTTCTGAGGATTAATGCCTTCAATTGTATTTTAATTGCTTTTTTTTCCCATCTACAGTCACCTCTCACTTCTGTAGAAGTGAGAGGTAGAAGTTATTACAATGGTAAATGTAATAAATGTTGTCTTTTTGAGGTGCTCGAGGCGAGGTTGTGTGATTTGGAATCCCGGCTCCGCTGCATTGAAACACTGTCAGCGCCAGTTAATAATGACGCACTCCCCTTAGCTACAGTAGAGCACCCTTGCATAGGGCCTGCTAGCCGTCCCTCGGCTTCCACCTCTTCTGAGCAGCCAGGGGAGAACGGTTGGGTGACGGTGAGAAGGAAGCATAGTCGCAAGCCTCTGGTTGACCACCAACCTGTTCATGTTTCTCATCGTTTTTCCCCACTCAGCAACACATCCGCTGAGGAAAAAACTCTGATCATTGGCGACTCTATAGTCAGAAACGTGAACCCAGAGACTCCAGCGGCCATAGTCAAATGCATTCCCGGGACCAGAGCAGGCGACATCGAGTCAAATTTGAAAATGCTGGCTAAAAGTAACTGTAAATACTCTACAATTGTTATCCACACCAATATTAACAACATCTGACTCCGGCAGTCGGAAGTCACAAAACTTAGTGTGGAATCGGTGTGTAACTTTGCCAAAATGATGTTTGCCTCTGTAGCATTCTCTGGGCCCCTCCCCTATCTGACCAGTGATGACATGTTTAGCCACGTGTCATCTTTCAACCGCTGGCTGTCTGTGTGGTGTCCTGCAAACGATGTGGGCTACATAGACGATTGGAACCCATTTTGGGGAAGACCTGGTCTTATTAGATGAGACGGTGTCCATCCCACTTTTGATGGTGCGTCTCTTTTATCTAACAATCTGGCATCATTTTTATCCAAATTTCCAAAACCTTGACAACTCAGAGTTGGGACCAGGAAGCAGAGTCACAGTCTTACATGCCCCTCTGCAGCTCCTCTTCATCCACCACCCCTCAACTTAGCCCCTGTCTTCCCCATCAGAAAATCATTGTCTGCTCCCTCCAAAGTAAATAAAAATCTAATGTATAAGCATCCCAAAGTGATTAAACAAAAAGTTAGTAAAACTCAAACATGAAGCTTCTAAATTTAATGACTTGGCCTCTGTTGCTCCTCAAAATTTAAAAATTAAATGCAGTTTGTTAAATATTAGTTCTCTAACTCCCAAGTCTTTGCTAGTCCATGATCTGTTAATTGATCATCAGACTGATTTACTATCCCTTACAGAGATTTTGTTAGGGCAAGAGGATTATGTTGGTTGACATGAATCAACTGCCTCTGGTTATTTAAACTGTCAAAATCCCAGAAGTTCTGGTCGTGGAGGAGGAGTAGCAAAAATTTTCCATTCCAAATTACTAGCTATAATTCCTTTGAGGGCCTGGTCCTCAGTATTGGGCATTTTAGCAATTTTAGGCTAAACCCAATTTTATTTGTCATAGTTTATCATCCTCCCTCAGCCTACTCCGAGTTTTTATCCGAATTTGCCAAACTCTTAGCAGATTTAGTGCTGAAATCGGATAGAATAATTATAGTAAGGGACTTTAATATACATGTAGCTGTAGATAGTGATTGCCTTAATATGGCATTTAATTCAATATTAGACTCAATGGGGTTTTCTCAGAAAGTAGGAAATTCTACCCATTATCTCCACCACACGTTGGACCTTATTCTGACATATGGTATAGAAATAGAAAATGTGGTAGTGTCTCCTCATAACCCTGTACTGTCAGACCATTGTCTGTTAACTTTTGATTTTACTATTTCTGACCATTTGGCTCCTAAGGAAAAATATTTCTACAGTAGATACCTCTCAGATGATGCCGTTACCAAAGTTAAGCAGATTGTTTCCTCACTGGCACATGTCAACACAACGGAGAAAAGCTATGGAGAGCTTGCCCCTTCTGTAATTGATAGCATGGTAGATAGTGTGACAGCTTCTCTGCATCAGACTCTAGACATGGTGGCCCCTTTAAAAAAGAAAAAGTCTAATCAGAGATTTCTAACTCCTTGGTTCAACACAGAAACTCAAAGCTTAAAACAGAAGACTCGTCAATTAGAAAGAAAATGGCGCTCCACTAAATTAGATGAAATCTATTTAGCTTGGCGAAATCATCTTCCAATTTATAAAAAGTGTCTTAGGAAAACTAGAACAAGTTATTATTCCGCATTAATAGAAGAGAACAAGAATAATCCCAGGTGTCTTTTCAGCACTGCAGCCAGGCTGACAAAGAGTCAGAACTATGTCAAATCTAGCATTCCCTTAGAGCTTACTAGTCAGAACTTTTTCAATAATAAAATTTCATCTGTCAGAGATAAAATCAGTCACATTCTTCCCACCGTTAACTTAAATACAGTAACTAGTACAACTCCTTCAACTGATATGTTTGGATGAGTTTACTCCAATTGACCTTTTAGAGTTAGATAAAATAATTTCCTCGTCCAAGCCTTCAACTTGTCTTTTAGACCCTACTCCTACCAGGTTATTTAAAGAAGGCTTCCCATTTATTGGTACTGTATTCTTCAAATAATCAATTCTTCATTAACATTAGGCCATGCACCGCAGGCTTTTAAAACTACTGTAATTAAACCCTTCCTTAAAAAGCCAACGCTGGATCCAGGAGTTTTAGCCAACTATAGACCAATCTCTAATCTGCCTTTCATTTCAAAAATCTTAGCGTTGCTGCTGCGCAATTATTTGACCACTTGCAGGGAAATGGTTTATTTGAAGAGTTTCAATCTGGGTTTAGAATCCATCATAGTACTGAAACAGCTTTAGTGAAGGTCACTAATGACCTCCTTATCACATCTGATAATGGACTTGTTTTCTGTACTTGGCCTTTTCAACCTTAATGCAGCTTTTGGTACTATCGATCATAATATTTTACTTGATAGATTAGAACACCATGTTGGACTTAATGGAACTTCGTTGCAGTGGTTTAGATCTTATTCATCTGATAGGTTCCAGTTTGTTCATGTCAGTAATGAGTTTTCTTCCAACTCAAAGCTCAGTCACGGAGTTCCACAGGGATCTGTGCTAGGCCCTATTCTTTTTAGTTTATATATGCTTCCACTAGGCAACATTATTAGAAAGCACTGTATACATTTTCATTATTATGTAGATGGCATACAATTATACCTGTCAGTGAAGCCAGATGATAGTAATCAATTAGCCAAGTTAGAGGCCTGTCTTAAGGAAATCAAAGCTTGGATGATTTGTAATTTCCTGCTGTTAAATTCAGATAAGACTGAAGTCATACTAGTTGGTCCAAAAAAACTTAGAAATTCCTTTCCAAATCAAACTCTTAGTTTGGATGTGCTTACTCTTTCTCAATAGTTCTGTGAGGAACCTTGGAGTTATTTTTGATCAAGATCTGTTTTGTAATTTGCATATTAAACTTGTTTCTAAGACTGCCTTCTATCATTTGCGTAATATTGCCAAGATTAGGAGCATCTTGTCTCAGAGTGAGATTGAGAACGTAATCCACGCTTTTGTTAGCTCTAGATTAGATTGTTGTAACTCTTTATTATCAGGCTGTCCTAAAGCATCTTTAAAAGTCTTCAGCTGATCCAAAATGCTGCAGCTGTGGAGTGTGTAAATGAAGAGGCAGATTCATGACAGACGATTTATTACACACATCTCACAAGCACAGAATGGACTGAATGGTTACAGCAAGCTCTCCTCTCTATATCCCAAGTCACACTTCACAAGTTTCATGGCACTTCACCTCATACAGCATGATATTTACACTACACTGCATTCAACCCCCTCTCTCCTTCCTGGGCATTGTTCTCCCATGCCTATTCTCTGTCTCTGTCTGAGGTGCTAAATAACCTGACTTCCCCAAGGTCCCAAACAGCAAGAGTTTTAACAGGTATTAGAAAGAGAGATCATATCTCTCCGGTTCTGGCCTCCCTTCATTGGCTTCCCATAGAGTTTAGAATTAAGTTTAAAATCCTTCTTCTGTCTTACGAAGCTCTAAATAATCAGGCCCCTTTTTATTTAAAAGATCTGATATTACACCCCTATTACACTGGTCAACACCAAATTTATTGTCAAAGTTTTTTTTTTTTAGCTGATTTAGGACAATTTTGATGTGCGTTTTGCTCAATCAGGTCAGCTTTTGGAACTATGGCCACATGTTTTTTACGTTTTTGTTTACATGTACTGTATAGATATTTTCGCTTTATATTATGCAAAATTCTTTATTTCTTGAAATTTCTCGAACTCTGAAGAGTTTGCATGTGCCAGTTTGACATGATGTCATAAATTGTCATGATGGCTGATTACTGTTGGACTCTGAAGAGAGACATCCCTGCCGCTGAGCTTTCTAGAGGTTCGAATAAACGGAAGTTGAAGCTCTGAATTTTGAACAATGATGATGTAACATTCAATTTAAATGTACTTACCTTTATCAGTGTCTACTATTCAATTTACAGTAATCAAAGTTTGTAACATTTAATCAATAAATTGTGTTAGAAAATGATTTTTTTCCTCTTAAAAATCTATTTCAGATGAGAAATATTAACAAAAATCAACCGATAATGTCACAAAAATGTAATCGATTTAGTCAGAAGATCAGATTTTTAAAAAAATCAACTTAGCATAAAAACCTGACCTAATTGAGAGAAATGGATGTCATTTTCGGATTCAGCGGTGCAAAATTGTCTTAAATCAGTTGAAAAAACACAACTTTCAAAAAAATTATTTTTGTAACCCTGTGTTATCCTAACAGAGCACTATGCTCCCAAAATGCAGGATTACTTGTAATACGTAGAATCTCCAAAAGTACAATGGGAGGCAGAGCCTTCAGTTATCAAGCTCCTCTCCTGTGGAACCAGCTGCCAATCTGAATTCGGGAGTCAGACTTGATCTCTGTTTTTAAGAATAGGGTTAAAACCTTCCTTTTTGACATAGCCTATAATTATGGTGGGATCATGTGTCTCTGAACCCTCCCTTAGTTATGCTGCTAATAGGTTTAGACAGCCGGGGGAGCGCCATCAATGCACTGAGCTTCACTCTTTTCTTCACTCTCAATGAAATATTTTTGCTGGTCATTAACATATGTTTGTTCTCTCCTATAGATTGAGTCCCTGGCGTGCTGTTTGCTCACAACATGTCTGTTCTTTTTTTCTTCTTCTCTATCCCCTCACCCCCCAGCCAGTCGCAGCAGATGACTGCCCCTCCCTGAGCCTGGTTCCGCTGGAGGTTTCTTCCTGCTAAAAGGGAGTTTTTCCTCTCCACCGTCGCCAAGTGCTTGCTCACAGGGGATCACCTGATTGCTGGGGTCTTTCTGCAATTGTGGGGGTTTCCCCTACAGTTGAAAGTGCTATAAGATGACTGTTGTAAAATGGCACTATATAAATAAAGTTGAATTGAATTAAAAGGGCTCAAAAAGTGAAAATGATTCTTTCTGAAAAAATGCGTACTGTCAGGTTTGAAAACTTAAAATGTGTAACTTACAAAAGTGCCAACCCACATAATACAAATATTGATATGCATAATAAAATCCTCATTTTATCATAGAATTATTACTGATGCTGATTTTTAAAAAAAATGTCAGCTGTTGGATGTAAATCTGCACCTGTGGAAAGTTTCAGGAAGTCTTTCATCAAACATTTTAACCTTCAAGATCAAATCATCTGTGCTAGGACCTCATTTGTGTGACATCATGGAGTTATTTTTGGTTTGGTTTGGCTTGGTGCTGCCCTGTATCTGTGTCAGTCAATGATGTGGCATGAGACTAAGTGGTAGGGGATAAACTGATCTGTTAAACAGCAAAAACAAGACTGTATTCGTGTGAATTATGTTCTGATCTTTAGGACCACATTACAGCATTTGGTGCGGCTGACTATAGATGCTGATCTTTTGCAGTACTCTGGTCATTTTTCTCTCACTTAAGTGGATGTTCTGGATCTATTCTCTCTCTCTTTCCAGTGAGGGTCATTTCTTTGTGCCTTTAATAAGCTTGGTGACCCTCGGAGTAGGACTGAAGGCTTCAGCACATTCAGGATTATTCTGGATTATTCTTAGCTTCCCTCATAGACCTGCTTTGAACGAAGCTACCAGGGAAAACGGGCCTTCAGATGCTGTTGTGGGCGTGAAATCGGATCAGCTGGTGAACATGTGCTGCACAGGCTGGTGTGTCGAGCTGCAGAATCGAAGTCTGTCGAGGCACAGTTGATCAAAGAGTGCCAGAGGCGATGAAACTCTGAATTAATCAGTGTGAGCCGCTATGATGTCACTGTATTGGGATAGATTTAATTAAGCAATATTACATGAGGGAGTACAGTATCAATGAATATAGTAACTGCGAGTGTGATACATATCACATCCGCAGTTACTATATTCATGATACCATAGTGACCTTGAGTGTAATGTTGCTTTTATACAACAGTTCCACAAGCACAATTTATTAAATGACAGCAATACTGGACAATATTTGCTTAACCAGTTATTTTGTGCAGCTGAGGGGGAAAAAAATAGTCCCTTCTAAATGTAGCCAGTAACTGTTGCTGAACATCTCAATCAGCATGAAGACGTCTGTTGTCATTTCACACACATGTAAACAAATTAAATATTGTCAAGTGCAAAAGTAATGTGTTTATAAAACATACCTGTTGAGTCGGTACTGCAGAAGACCCAAGATCAAAACGAAGCCAATGTAAAGCGAATGCCAATGCTGGTTGCTAGTAGTTGGGGACAACTGTGGTGCAGAGTTCGAGTTTGATTCCCGCTCTGTCTGCAGTCTACCTGTGGAAGTGTCCTTGAGCAAGACACTGCACCCCCAGTTGCTCCTGGTGGGTCAGACCAGCGCCTTGCATAGCAGCTCTGCCACCATCAGTGTGTGAATGTGTGAACAGCAAGATCTGTAAAGCACTTTGGTCATTCAGAGAGGAGTAAAAAAGTGCTATATAAGTGAATGCCATTTAGTAGTTAACATGCAAGCGATTTAGCACACTTCACACCCTTTTCTTGGCATTTTCAGATGAAGCGGAGTCCATCACCACAAAGGTATTGTGGTTTGTTAAGACAATAAATCCAACTCTACTACTACCTATTTTTTTTTTTTTTTAAACAGACATGAAATAGCTTCAGAATGCTTATACAAGGGCAGGCTGTAAGCTGAATAAAGCTTTCTTCAAAAGGGTGGAACTTCCGGGTCAGGTAAGAAATCTTTTCAAATAGCGCCTCGCTGTGGAAATTAAGGTATCCAACACAGTATTGCAATTGTCAGTAAGAGTTGACAGTAAATTATTTTTAGTAATTAACGGTTACTAGAACACCTTTGAAGTGGAGTGATACATATCCAGTGAAATGGAGTACAATTATTGTGGATTTTAGTAACTCCTGGAATCTCAAGTGTCCAATCAAATTGTTCAATCAGAACTAACTGTTGTATAAAGTAGTTTAGCACACATACTGGAAACGGGCGGAGATGGGAAATCCTGGATCCAAAAAGTTAATGTCCTGTCCCGTATACAGTGCATCCGGAAAGTATTCACAGCACTTCACTTTTCCACATTTTGTTATGTTACAACCTTATTCCAAAGTGGATTAAATTCATTTTTTCCTCAAAATTCTACACACAATACCCCATAATGACAACATGAAAAAAGTTTTGAGATTGTTACAAATTTATTAAAAATAAAAAAACTAAGAAATCACATGTACATTCACAGCCTTTGCCATGAAGCTCAAAATTGAGCTCAGGTGTATCTTGTTTCCATGATCATCCTTGAGATGTTTCTATAGCTTAATTAGAGTCCACCTGTGGTAAATTTAGTTGATTGGACATGATTTGACAATCAATGATTGGGACAGTTGACATGTCAGAGCACAAACCAAGCATGAAGTCAAAGGAATCGTCTGTAGACCTCCGAGACAGGATTGTCTCTAGGCACAAATCGGGGGAAGGCTACAGAAAAATTTCTGTTACTTTGAAGGTCCCAATGAGCACAGTGTCTTCCGTCTTCAATCTTCCGTAAATGGAAGAAGTTTGGAACCACCAGGACTCTTCCTAGAGCTTTCCGGCCATCTAAACTGAGTGATTGGGAGAGAAGGGCCTTCGTCAGAGAGGTGACAAAAAACTCGATGGTCACTCTGTCAGAGTTCCAGCATTCCTCTGTGGGGAAAGGAGAACCTTTCAGAAGGACAACCATTTCTGCAGCAAGCCAACAATCAGGCCTGTCGGGCAGACTGATCAGACGGAAGCCACTCCTTAGTAAAAGGCACATAGCAGCCCGCCTGGATTTTGCCAAAAGGCACCTGAAGGATGCTCAGACCATGAGAAACAAAATTCTCTGGTCTGATTGAAGTCTTTGGCGTGAATGCCAGGCGTCATGTTTGGAGAAAACCAGGCACTGCTCATCACCAGGCCAATACCATCCCTACAGTGAAGCATGGTGGTGGTAGCATCATGCTGTAATGTTTTTTTAGGGGCAGGAATTGGGAGACTAGTAAGGATAGAGGCAAAGATGAATGCAGAAATGTACCGAGACATCCTGTATGAAAACCTGCTCCACAGCACTCTTTTCCTCAGACTGGGGTGACTGTTCATCTTTCAGCAGGACAGTGACCCTAAGCACACAGCCAAGATATCAAGAGTGGCTTCAGGACAACTCTGTGAATGTCCTTGAGTGGCTCAGCCAGAGCCCAGACTTGAATCCAATTGAACATCTCTGGAGAGATCAAAAATGGCTGTGCACTGATGCTTCCCATCCAACCTGATGGAGCTTGAGAGATGCTGCAAAGAGGAATGGGCCAAACTGTCCAAAGATAGGTGTGGCAAACTTGTGGCATCATATTCAAAAAGACGAGGCTATAATTGCTGCCAAAGGTGCATCAACAAAGTATTGAGCAAAGGCTGTGAATACTTAAGTACATGTGAATTCTTTTTTCATTTTGTCATTATGGGATATTGTGTGTAGAATTTTGAGGGGAAAAAATGAATTTAATGCATGTTGGAACAAGGCTGTAGCATAACAAAATGTGGAAAAAGTGAAGCGCTGTGAATACTTTTCGGATGCACTGTATGTTCCAGCTACTCACTAATCCAGCTGATTCTAATGAGCACAGCTCTTAAAGATGGAAGTAATAAGCTCATCTCTCAGGCTGTTGAGCTGTGCTTATCTCTAGAAATGGGTGAAACAGCCTTCAAAGCAACTTCAGTTATTTAGTAAATTTCCAGCTGAAGTGGGGAAAAAATACCTCATTTATGCTTTTTAAAATGGTTTTAAACCTCTTCATTTTTTAAGTAAAAGAAAAATGTCATCTGCTATTCAGTGATAAGGACCTGTGTTTATACAGCTGTAGAATGAGCTTCTCCATCACTGACTGTCTGGTTTAATTGAAACTTAAAAAAGCAACCCCACCCCCAATTTTTTTTTTTTTTTTTTTTTTTTTTTTTTTTTTTTTTTTGCTTTTCTTCTGAAACAAAATCTTGTCTGCTTTCTAGCTGTGGTTCTTTGTTGGGGGAGGGAGGTGCTTCGGTCTCTGTAGACTCTGCTCTCATGTGGACTCAGCAGAGTTCAGTCAGTATGTAGGTTACAGAGATAAATGAGAATTGCCCCCAGCGGACCATTATGGCCTCGATGCTGCTGCAGAGTCAGAAGATGGTTAGACAATCGACATGCGATCACATAATTGACATGACTATTAGACCAAAACCAGAGCAGCAGTTCTCATTGACTCCATCGGTCAGTATTACAGACTTTTAGTGAGATATGATGAATAATGCAGGGAGGACAACTGGTGCCTAAAATAAAGTGGGGTAAAAGTACATTTACGTTTTAAAAGATCAGTGCAAAAAATTTAATTTTTAGGCTGTAAAGTTAAAAATAAAGCATACCAGAAGGAAGCTGTAGGATAAAATGTAAAGATTTTTACAGTGACAATATTAAATTAGTTAAGATAAGCCTTTATTAGTCCCACAATGGGGAAATTCCAGGATTCCAACAGCACAGGGATAGCAACACTCAGAGCAATGATTTAGAAGATGAGAAAATAAGAGCAGTGAATATACGTATGTACACATAAATATATATACACACAGTGCAGAGCATTGTAGCTAGATGGACTAAACAGCATAACCGTCTATTTAGTTACCCTACATGGTATGAATATGTACCCATACATATTGTCACCCTCCATAGCGACTGATATTGTCCTAGTTGTATACTGGAGGGGACCATTTGTGTAAGTCTGTTGCGTCTTTTGCATTCAATACTATTAGGTCGTCACGTTTTTTTTTTTGCTGTCTCTGCGAGCAGCCCTGCTTAGGTTATACAGTCTGACAGCCGTAGGTAGGAAGGACCTGCGAAACCTCTCGGTTGCGCATCTAGGATGATGTAGTCTACTGCTAAATGAGCTCCTCAGTGCGTTCAGTATGTCCTGCATAGGGTGGGACTCGGACTCCAGCAGAGATGACAGTTTAGCCACCATCCTTCTCTCTCCTATCTCCTCCACTGGGTCAAGGCGCTGCCCCAGGACAGAGCTAGCTTTCTTGATTAGTCTGTTCAGTCTCTTCCTATCAGCTGCTGTAATGCCGTTGCCCCAGTAGACCACTCCAAAAGTGATGGCTGATGCCACCACCATGTCTTAGAATGTCTTCAAGAGCACCCCTTGTACACCAAAAGACCTGAGCCTCCTCAGTAGGAACAGCCTGCGCTGTCCCTTCTTGTAGAGTGCATCGGTATTGTGTGACCAGTCTAGTTTATTGTTCAGATGAACACCCAGGTACTTGTAGGATGTCACCATTTCAATGTCTGTTCCCTGGATGTTCACTGGTGCTGTGAGTGGTTGTCCTTGCCTGCGGCAGTCCACCACCAGCTCCTTAGTTTTCCTTGCGTTGATCTGGAGGCAGTTCCGATGGCACCAGTCCACGAAGTCCTGGATAAGTCCTCTGTACTCAGCTTCATCTACGTTGGAGATGAGGCCGATGATCGCAGAGTCGTCGGAGAACTTCTGCAGATGACGGTGTGTTGTGTTGTGTGAGAAGTCCGAAGTATAAAGGGTGAACAGGAAGGGAGCCAAAACCGTTCCCTGGGGGGCCCCCGTGCTGCCGATGATCACAAAAACAAATTTTGTTTGTGGATAAAATGACTTCTGAATTATCAGTATTATTCTTATTATACAGATGTGGACACATTTGTTGGTACCCTTCAACAAAAACCAAAAAAGCACAACTATCTCTGAAATAACTTGAGACAAGGGCTGTGCAATGTGACCAAAATTTCATATCACGATAGAAGTAATTTTATTTGATGATAATTATATACAGTGGGGTAAAAAAGTATTTAGTCAGCCACCAATTGTGCAAGTTCTCCCACTTAGAAGATGAGAGAGGTCTCCAATTTTCATCATAGGTATACCTCAACTATGAGAGAGAAAATAAGAAAAAAAAAAATCCAGAAAATCACATTGAAGGATTTTTAATGAATTAATTGGTAAATTCCTCGGTAAAATAAGTATTTGGTCAATAACAAAAGTTCATCTCAATACTTTGTTATATACCCTTTGTTGGCAATGACAGAGGTCAAACGTTTTTTGTAAGTTTTCACACACTGTTGCTGGTATTTTGGCCCATTCCTCCATGCAGATCTCCTCTAGAGCAGTGATGTTTTGGGGCTGTCGCTGGGCAACACAGACTTTCAACTCCCTCCAAAGATTTTCTATGGGGTTGAGATCTGGAGACTGGCTAGGCCACTCCAGGACCTTGAAATGCTTCTTACGAAGCCACTCCTTCGTTGCCCAGGCAGTGTGTTTGGGATCATTGTCATGCTGAAAAACCCAGCCATGTTTCATCTTCAATGCCCTTGCTGATGGAAGGAGGTTTTCACTCAAAATCTCATGATACATAGCCCCATTCATTCTTTCCTTTACATGGATCAGTCGTCCTGGTCCCTTTGCAGAAAAACAGCCCCAAAGTATGATGTTTCCACCCCGATGCTTCACAGTAGGTATGGTGTTCTTTCTCCTCCAAACACGACAAGTTGAGTTTTTACCAAAAAGTTCTATTTTGGTTTCATCTGACCATATGACATTCTCCCAATCCTCTTCTGGATCATCCAAATGCTCTCTAGCAAACTTCAGACGGGCCTGGACATGTACTGGCTTAAGCAGGGGGACACATCTGGCACTGCAGGATTTGAGTCCCTGGCGGCGTAGTGTGTTTCTGATGTAGCCTTTGTTACTTTGGTCCCAGCTCTCTGCAGGTCATTCACAAGGTCCCCCCATGTGGTTCTGGGATTTTTGCTCACCGTTCTTGTGATAATTTTGACCCCACGAGGTGAGATCTTGCGTGGAGCCCCAGATCGAGGGAGATTATCAGTGGTCTTGTATGTCTTCCATTTTCTAATAATTGCTCCCACAGTTGATTTCTTCACACCAAGCTGCTTACCTATTGCAGATTCAGTCTTCCCAGCCTGGTGCAGGTCTACAATTTTGTTTCTGGTGTCCTTTGACAGCTCTTTGGTCTTGGCCATAGTGGAGTTTGGAGTCTGACTGTTTGAGGTTGTGGACAGGTATCTTTTATATTGATAACGAGTTCAAACAGGTGCCATTAATACAGGTAACGAGTGGAGGACAGAGGAGCCTCTTAAAGAAGAAGTTACATGTCTGTGAGAGCCAGAAATCTTGCTTGTTTGTAGGTGACCAAATACTTATTTTACTGAGGAATTTACCAATTAATTCATTAAAAATCCTTCAATGTGAATTTCTGGATTTTTTTTTTTCTCATTTTGTCTCTCATAGTTGAGGTATACCTATGATAAAAATTGGAGACCTCTCTTATCTTTTAAGTGGGAGAACTTGCACAATTGGTGGCTGACTAAATACTTTTTTGCCCCACTGTATATCGCGATATACATTTTCTGTAAATTCTATAGTTTAGATATAATAGTCATATAATAAGGACCTTCTCTTTTTTACATTTTTAATTGCATACTGAAAAATCAATTGTACAGATTCATCTATCGTTAATGTTATGCACTATTTTCCCCTCTTAATTTTGCAGTGTTATAAAATTGTTTTTAATGTGCATTTGAGATGACTTCAACTTTATTCATTATCATTACTTAACTAATTAAAAATTATTAGAAATCAAGTAAGTTATAAGAGCCAGTTTGCTCCTCCGACACGTTTTAATTTAGTTACAGTATTTATTTAATGTGCATGCGGCCGCTGTCACGCACTTTTGCAGCTTTAGTAATATTTTTTCAGACAAAATCAAGAAACTCGGCAGTAATTTAAATCAAAGAAACTGATACATTATGTTTCCAATTAGTGACAAGTTGGCATCGTCATTTAGCATTTGTTGATTTATAACTACAGTGAGATGTGTTAAAATTACTTGCCTCCAAATAAAACGAGGTCAGAGGACTATCCTCTCTGATGCAACACGGGGGAGAACAGTCCCACATCCCTGGCAAACAGAAGTAGCAGCTGTTTGACCAAAACATTAGCTTGGAGTTAGCTGCTGTGCTAACCACCGGAACCCACGCACCTGATGGACTGCAGGAGAAAGGCGGGTGTTAGAATAATTTTGAGCTTAAATTATTCAAAGTCAAATAATCAGGCGTAAAGTTGAATTTATGTACATTTATTACAAAAATATAAGGAGTCACCCCGTTGGCCACCTTGGGGGAGAGGTTACAAGACATGACATTCAGACACACCTAGAATCTCTCAATGATCCATTCTTCTAAGTCTGATATATACTGCTCAAAAAAATTAAAGGAACACTTTTTAATCTGAGTAAGCTGGACTAGCCTGCCACAATTTCTTCACTTTAAGTTTTGGAGTGTTTTCATTTCCATCAAAAGACGTGGCATCTTTTCATTCTTAACACACTATCCAGTCCATATCAGTGTAGATATCCAGCTTATTTTTTCCCATTAAAATCTGATGTGTTTTCAAACTGTTCCTTTAATTTTTTTGAGCAATATATATAGGTAGGAGAAAGGAGAGGGAGGATGAGGATAAGGGAAGGGACAGAACGGGACAGTCCTGATAACTGAGCTTATCCAGGCGGACGTCAGACACTCTGGAGACATGGGTCATGAAGACATGAGATCCATAAAACTAACAGAATGTCCATCTACCACTGATCTGTACAGGCTGAGGAGTTCCTGTGCATTCCTGTGACCCAAAACAGGTTATGTCAAAGAGATTATAATAAATGGCTTAGGTAATTCCTTACGCATGTACTGATCCTTTACTGATCCTCGGTCTGAACTCTCTGAAATTGCTCACAGAAACAGGCCAAGAATATATAAACTTATCCTATATGGAATGCACATGTAAACATTAAACATGGCTTATGAAAGGTATGATATTTCTCAAATATAATAATACATTATTAATATCAATAATAGTATAGATAATATGGAATTTTTCTATCAGCGGGGCAGTGACCAGTAGAAGTAGGGTATGTGTCTTTAAACCTCAACATAAATGATGCAGTTTTATATGAAACAGTAGATGTGTTTATTGCGTCACCCAATATATATCATATTACACGACCCTACTTGAGACTGAAAGTTTAATGGCCCATCTTATTGTATATATCATATTTAAAGCAAATCAGACTTTGCTTTCGATTATTGATTCAGTTTAATTTATAAATTTTAAAAAATTAAAATGCCATGGGGAAAAAAGATGGTACCTCCAAATTTGGCACCAGCTTCTACAGCAGTTACTGCCAATAAGTAATCTTAATTAGTATCACAGGCGCCTTCAAGTTTTTCATCAGCCATTCAGACTATGACTTTCAACTTCCGCTTTGTTCTTCCCCCTGCTTGCACTTTCCTGTCAGTATTCTTTTTTCTGCAAGAAATTTATGGGCAACACCTCCCGGCTACTCATAAATCACTGACACTATATTTTGCTGGAGATATAGAGGGGATGCACTGAAACAGAATTCTTGGCAGTTATATGACAGTTACCATAGTAACACAGCACTCAGTGGCAATCACATGTGACAACTTTATTTTATACTAGCAGCAGCCAGTGAATAAGACATGCAGTATTTAGTCCTGATGATACTACAGCAGTGATATGAAGGACCTGGGGCCTCATGTACAAAGACTTGCAGGGATTTCCTACTGAACGATGACGTATGTTTAAATCAAAACGCTGTAAGGAAAAAAAAAAAATCCAAATCTATGAAATGGTGCGTATGCAGGAATCCAGGCACATTTCTTTTGTACATCCCAATCTACTTGAAATTGAACGCACAAGAGGAAATACCAGACTCCTCCCTCCTCCATTTGAATATGCAATTACATGCAAAGAGATATGCAAATAGATAGGTGACCCGTGCTGGCAAAATGAGTCACTTTGAGGAAATTATCAAAACTGAGGTAACGTTTTTTCCATATTCTGTATTGGAAGACCTTCAAAATATTTAATTTGTAGGAAGTGTGCAAAAACGGATCCGGAAAAAGATGATTTGTTTATATTTTGGGTAGGTTTAAAATGCACGTTCGATCAGCGGGGAGTTACATACATATGTATTTTTAGAAAGTATGTTTTCTAAGCTTTCCAATGATACCAGGCACTTATGGTTTTTTTCCCAGGACTTGCCCAAACAAAGAAGCAAACAAAGAGTGTCACGATTTATGACTTCTCCTGCCTGCAGATCGTAATGGCGTGGTGCACATTCCAACTTATTTTGCCAGCACGAGTCATATATACAAGCACTGCACATTTGATTCTCCTGTATCCACAATCAAAAATAATGAATTTAATGGAATTTCACAGACTGTGAGTTGGAGGCACTCCTGAATGAGGTAGAGGCACGTAAAAATGTTTTGTTTGGCATGCTGTCTTCCGGCATTAGCACCAGATACAGGTAATTCAATAGCCTGATCACAGCCCTTTAAGATTAGTTTATCGTTTTCCTTTATTCAGACATGGATGAGAAGGAGATGTTTATTTAACCTTGACATGTTTTGACTGATGTCTGCAGTCATCCTCAGAAGTGTCTGCAGATCGCTTGATTTGTGACCAGCCGGGTGGATCAGCTGGTTGAATGAAAACGGTCACAAAAAAGAAGACAATATGAACCTATTTAGTGGGTAGCCACAGTCACCTGTCAGTTGAAAGCAGATTATATTAGACTTGACAAGTGCATATTTTATGCCCAAAATACAAATCTCATCCTTTACAGTTATATACAACTTACATGGATTACACACACTACTATTGTAAATGAATAAAGTGCACCAGGGAAAGGGTGAGCCTGTTGCATTTCAAACTTTACGCATGTGTTTATTGGCAAAACTACTGTACACACAGAGGCAATTGGGGGCTTGGTAGAATGCTGTGAAACTGTAGTTTAATCAGCAAAAAAGAAAATGACTTACTTGACCCACTGACTTGTAATGAAGCCTTGAAGACGGGGTGATATTTGGGGGCGCACAGGTGCGTTGTGCATGAGGTGGGTTATTATTAGGACAAATACATGAATTTACTCACCAAGAAGCCACCCATCCACACAGTGCCAGCTTGTAGTTTGTTCCCAAGAATGCTGTTCATTAGAATCATTTGGAAAACTGGCTCTTGCTGTGCTTTGATGTTGGCCTATTCAACTGCATTGTATGGGAATATGATGTACCTTGGTGACAGCCAGATAATGCCATCCCACACAGCTAGCATAGCTCAACTCAGGATTGACTGGGAAATTCCCAGTTGGTCTGCCAGCTCCCTCTGGTATGTCCCTGTTGCCAGGAACCCCAGTGTTGTCAGCACCTGCACTGGGAAGGCAGCGCATGGCTTCTCATCGTGTCGCGTTCCAAGAGCGGCCGTAGCTCTGAACACAGTTCCACAGGTACTGCCTGTGGAAACCTAAACCGGCTGACAAGCCACTCATAATCCTGAGCCAGAAAATCTTCTGTCTCTAAATACCCTTTCTCTTCTCACTATGTGATTTGCAATATTTTCTAATAATGTTAATGCCATTGTTGTTAGAGGCATTTTCTGCACTTCTTTGTGCTTGTTTTTATATCCACTCATCTGATTGCGCACACTTGGATGTTTGTTCATCATGTGTTTCTGATGTGTACAATAATTTTCACATCATTATCAATCTCCCAACATCACCTCTAAGTGTCGCCAACAGACCAATAACAGTAGAAACGTACGTATGTCAGCCATGAAGTTGACGTGGGGCTGCGCATATTTCCATAGTCATTTCATTCTTGATACGTCTGAAATTTTCCATGGAAAAGGACGTACGCCGTGTTTTTGTGCATAAATACCCTTTGTACATGAGGCCGCTGCTGACCAACCTCTGCTCCTCCGAGTTCAGCTGAGGTGCAATGAATATATAGCATATGTTGACCTGTCTCTCTCGAAATGTAACTACACATCGTAGTAACGTTTTGAATGGGATGGATTTCCATACAATTGGTCCCTTTCCCAGACAGCACCCTACATGTGACGGTAGCCATGTTTACATGTGCAAAGTTTCTTCAATCTGATTTCAGTTCAGATCAGAACTTTACTGTTTACATGGACCCTGAAAAAGTTGATCTGATTATGACGTGCATTTATGTGCGTCACGTTTGAATGGACTAAATCATTTTGACATGCGCAGAATTGTCTAACATTTCTGAATTAGTAGAAGAAGCAACTTCCAATGTAAACAAACTCGCTTTGTGTCTCTCTTTTTGAAATGGACCTGTATTGTGATATTCAGACTGTACTTTTGCTTCTGCTGGTCTCTGTAATGAAGCTACAAGCCCAGCAGTACATACTTCTACATATGAACAGAGGGAGACAGCAGGACAACACTCGTTTCACCCCAATTGCATACTCCTGCCATGTCTTCCACTAGCTGCTGTAAAGGCGGAAATATGTTAAGTCAATGTGTGGGGCTGGCGTACAGATATACGCTGTAACCATATTTTCTACCCAAACTTTGGAATAAGTGTTTATATGCACACCAATCAGATCAATAATGGGCATAACCCGCCCATCTTGATCGGAAGGAAATTTTGATCCGAAGGAGTGTGATCAGGTCAGAATCTTCAGATTGGCATGTTTATTTAAGAGTTCACTCTTTACCGGAGTGGTGGCTCAGTTGGTAGAGCATCCGCTCCACACCTGGGAGGCAGGGGTTCAAATCCCGGCCGGGTCATGCCAAAGACCATATAAAAGTGGAACTTCCTGCCGTCCAGCTTGGTGCTCAGCAATAACGGAATGGAGGAGGGAAATCTGTGGCGGCGCCTTGCATGGCAGCGGCCCTCTGATTCTGCACTGGGGTGTGTGTGATTTGACACTGTAGATGGGTAAAGCACAATCTCGTTCTACTGTACATGATTGGTTGTACGGTTGAATGACAATAAGGGTGATTTAATTTAATTTACGTGAAGCATTTTTATTCAGATCAGGCTTTTAATCCGATTACTTGTGCCCATGTAAACATGGCTAATGCCAGTATTACATAATGTCGTGTGTCAGCGTGACTTAAAAAGCTGATGTTTCCAAACGTTGGTAATGCATCATTTTTGTGGAGCATTCAGGGAGATTTATTACTCCAGGATTCCTACATTGTCAAGAGTATATAAAGCATTAAAAAAGTATTATTTTTTCATTAGTTTTTTTTTTTATTGCACAAAATAAAATGCACCATGGGATGATAATAGCATGTAGGCATAATTTACATTTGTCATTTACTCAGTGCATTACTTTATTCTCCAGTCATGATATAGTGCTTTACTCTTGTATGTCCTTTAATTTTTACTCTTTCACTTAGTGAGATTAATTTCTTTCCTGAAATTTCTTACTTCTTTCTTGTAAATTTTCTATTTTCTCAAAGATTTGACTTTCCCATTTACATTTGTGTTTGTCATAAATGTGCAACATTTTTTTCCTCAAATTTGACTTTTCTTGTAAATTTGCCATTTTTGTTATGGAGTTGAAACTTTTTCATAAACTTGCATGAAGGTCAACAACCGCAAACTCTTAAAGGAATCATGGTGTTCTGGCGCTATATAGGAAAAATAAATATAGAAAAATTACAGAATACCTAATTATTGAAAGCAAATGGGACATCCAGTATTAGCAACTGTTTCGCAACCCTTGTTCATCTGTTTGTCAGATCACTTATTTGTGTGATCTTTTATGACTTATATTCATAATAGTGTATCTTGCACTTGAGGACCAGGCCAAATGTCCTCACAAGGAAAAATGTCCTTGCAAAAAAGGTGGCTTGTCAAGGAGTGGTCGACACAAGAATAGAAAGACAGGAGCACACACCTCTTCCACTCTGGTCAATTTCCCTAAAAACACCTAAAAATTACATGCCCAAAGTAACTCACAAGCTGTTCTTCAACCCTTTGCAGCATCTTCATGGGGTTGGTCTCATTTAAAAGAAAACACTCTGATTTTTTTTTTGGCAAAATGGTCATAATCTCTCTAAGTGCTTCTGCCACTGAGTAACAATCATCTAAACGTACTGAATTTGAAGAAAATAAAGATCGCCTGGGTGTTTTGGGGTTTTTTTTTAGATACAAATGCTTGCAAATAACATACAGCTGTCAGATACTGACTGGAAAACACAACAGAAATGTAGAACCAAGTGTTTTCAAGCTCAGGTCAAAATTTTGTAACAATACCACAAAAAATGAATATATTACACAGCTTTTTTCTCAGGTTGTAACAAGGCATTCTTGAACTGTGCCAAACTGTGCCAAATGGCGCAGTTTGGAAAACTGTGTTCCAGAGTTCACCATCTCAGCAGTTTGCACAGTAAAACCAAGGGGTAATAACCCAGACATACACAGCACAGTTCCTGTTTTTTTTTTTGTTTTTTTTTTGTTTGTTTGTTTTACAGGCAAAAATAGCCTACAGTGTAAGAAAAATTATGCTAAAAATTAATACATTTCACTAAAGTATACACAAAAATAAACCCTCCCCCCTCCAATTTTTCCAGAGTTCACTATCTCACCAGTTCACACAGATACAGGTCAACTGGACCCCTGACCAAGTGCGCACCCCAAGTGGACCACGGAATCCAATCTGTACATGTACAGGTGCATTCTCCATCCAGTGATTTAATAAATGCTGCCCCAGATGAAAACCAGTCTGTGGGACTATAATGTTCTGAATAAGGCTTTAGAAAATTATGAATCACTTTGTAAATCATTGGATTGAAAATGTACAGATTGAATACTGGGGTCCACCTGGGGTGCTCACATTAGTGTGCTCACTTGGTCAGGGTTCCATTTCACCAGATCACGTTTACACAGTAAAACAAAGGCATAATAACCCAGACATACACAGCACAGTTCCTTTTTTTTTTTTTTTTTTTTTTTTTTTTACAGGAAAAAATAGCCTACAGTGAAATAAAAATTATACTAAAAAATTATTAAATTTTTCTGCAATATACACAGTAACAAATACCCCCCCCCCCACACACACACACACAGCGCACACAATAACTTGTCGCCATGCGGGACCCTTGTAATTACCAATTGGTCAAAAGTTATGTTTATTACTATTTTTATCGATAAAGAATGATTTAGATTATAAGACTTACCTGTCCGCAACCACACTGTCACTGGTACTGTCTGCTGGCGTCTGACGATCGTCAGCTATTCATTGTTGCAACCTCCAGTTGTTCTTTTACTGATTCGTTGTCCTGGTCACCCGACCCGGTCAAGCCATCTATGCTTTGATGCATGCCCTTTCGGTTTAATTTGTGAACCATTTTTCAAAACAAGTAAAATAATGACTAATGTTACCCTGACCCTTCTGCGCAGCATCACAAAGGACTGCGCGTCACACAGCGGCTGAGTCAAGAGATTTTACGCACGGGAACGCATGGCATTTTACCGGAAATATTAACACGGAACAAGTGCATGTAGGGTATTATTGAAGTCAGAAATTGATTGGCTAAATGACACGTCCATCGTCAGATTACTCAGCTTCAATTGGCTCGTATTCGCGGTCGTTGATGGGCAGGTCCTTCTTGCTAGGTTTTCGATCATTGGTTATTCAAGGTTTAAAAACCCAAATCAAGGCTCTTGTTGGTCGAATGAGATGTCAATCAAACACTCCTTTGGCTTTCTGTTTACGGTTGTGTCTGTACTGGAAGACCAGAAATACAGCTTTTTTTTTTCATTGCGCACTGAGATGCAGAGATATGCACGTCCGCGGAATCACAGAGTGGGAGAGGTTATGGAGTTGAAACTTTTTCATAAACTTGCATGAAGGTCAACAACAACAAACTCTTAAAGGAATCATGGTGTTCTGGCGCTGTATAGGAAAAATAAATATAGAAAAATTACAGAATACCTAATTATTGAAAGCAAATGGGACATCCAGTATTAGGGACTGTTTCATAACCCTTGTTTATTTGTTTGTCAGATCACTTATTTGTGTGATTTTTTTTTTTTATGACTTATATTCATAATGTATCTTGCACTTGAGGACCAGGCCAAATGTCCTCACAAGGAAAAATGTCCTCGCAAAAAAGGTAGCTTGTCAAGGAGTGGTCGACACAAGAAATGGAAAGACAGGAGCACACATATACTGGTTTTCATGTTTGATGGGGACCAATTGTCTGGTCATCACTTGTGGGGACTACCCTTTCTACACAGAGATTCCTTCCATTTAGATAGATGGATTAACTTGATGCTCCAGAGGGGTTGCCCCCCCCCCCCAATATAATGGTAGGGGAAACACTGGATTTGCAGCGATTGCATTAGAAGTTGTTCTCCGCTCTTGTCCATTTTCTGCTTTTGACATGATTTGAAGTTACCAGAAGTTACTGGACACAGCAGAAAGCCGTTTGGTGATGCATGAACACATCCAACTTCCAGCCACAGCCAATAGGAGTGGTCAGGGTGCACTCGATTCCATCACCAGCGTACACCTCAGTATGGGTTGATCCTACCGAGGGCACATTGTTGTGCATGTGTTCTGTAGGGCCTACAGAACACATGCACAACAATGGCAAAGTATTTGCATTTCTTGTACCAATTAAGAAGTGAAATTAGATAATTTCCCACAAAAACCTGAACGCACCAGGGCACACTGGTTGAAAAACGCATTATAACCGGGCTACTCGTGCTGAAAGGCAGGCAACCGACAAACTAGCCCCATTCCGGGATTTTTGGATCATGTTTCAAGCACAACTCTTTGTTTTAACCAAATAAAACATTTTAAGTGAAAAAAATACTTTGGTATTGCTTAATAATCCAATTAACAGTTAAATTTTGTGTGGGGTCCAAACGGACCCCAGTTGGTACTATTTGTATGTAAAATATGTTGGTAGGATGAGGGTTAAAGAAATAAATGTGAGTATAGTTAAATGTAAATATAGTTTTGGTGTCCCAGTACCCAGTAGTATCCTGTAACTCTGTCTTCCCGTCAGTCCACAATGCCTGTATTGTGGACAGAGATCCTCAGATCCTAAAATCCCCTGACTGTGTCAGGTGTGCTTGACTCTTCCCCCAGCATACACCTCCACCACTAAAGGTCGTTTAAAAAAAGTTACCTTTGACCTCTTTGATGGTCAAGTGGTCAGTGAGCCCATGTCAAAGTTACTCTTCAGGCATTGTAGCAGTGCCATGCAAGAGATGAGAGCCCGTGGTCAAGGGGCTTCTGAGTTAGTAGGTGGGACAAAATTTGCCACATACATACCCACACTGCAGAATCTCTTTTATATATAGGTAAACTTTTTACACTACTCACAAAAAGCTAGGGATATTTGGCTTTCAGGTGAAATTTATGGAAAATGTAAAAAGTTCACGCTACAGTGATATTATATCATGAAAGTAGGGCATTTAAGTAGAAGCATGCAGTGGTGATTTCCTCATCTCAAACAATTTATTGAAATAAAAGCAAACAGTGGTGGGTATACCACAACAAAAAATGTCAATGTCTCTAACTTGTCATGTGTCCTTGAGCATCAATTACAGCTTGACAACGACATCTCATGCTGTTCACAAGTCGACATAATTGTCTGCTGAGGCATGTCATTCCACTCTTCTTGAAGAGTGGCTCGCAGATCATTGAGGTTATGGGGTGCAAGGTTACTAGCCTCAACACGCCAACTCAGCTGAGCCCATAGGTTTTCTATGGGATTCAGGTCTGGGGAAGGTGCAAGCCACTCCATTTGAGGTACCCCAGCGTCCAGCAGCCATTCCCTAATGATGCAGCCTTGATGAGCTGGAGCATTGACATCCATGAAGACAAAATTAGGCCTGTGTTGTTCATGCAGGGGCACAATGACTGGATTAATGATGTTATTCAGGTAGTATTGGCTTGTCACTGTACCATTCAAAAGGTGTAGGGCAGTTCTGTATTGACTAGACACACCTGCCCAGACTGTAACACCACCATCACCAAAAGCTCATCTGGTGACAGCAGAGGCTGATGCATAGCACTCTCCTTGACGCCTCCAACATGGTTGGCGGCCATCATTTCTGCTCAACGTGAATCGTCTTTTATCAGAGAACAGCCCTGAGCCCCACTGGTCTCTTGTCCAGCGTAAATGCTCCCTGCCCCATGCAAGATGATGATGCCTGTGCCTGGTGGTGTGGTCAGGTACCTTTGCAGGTTGTCTAGTATCAGCGTGTTCTAAGGTTTAATTTATTCTAAAAACAGAAAATAACCTAATGAGCTGATTGCTTTTTTATTAATATTTGTGATTCTAACGAGAATTTTATTAAAAAAAGATTACTCAAACATGCATATTACTCTTTTAAAAAAAGTTCTCTAGAAATAAAAGTAATTGAAAAATAGTAGAAAAAGCGCATAAAACATAATGTGGTACATAAGGTAAATATGTTTATGACGATATCAAACCTTGGAGTAATGATCTTTTTTAAAGTGCGTTTGTGGCTGAAATAATCAATGACACTGCATCTGTAAACATCAGCTGACAGCTTGGTGGCAGCCACAGGTACTAGGAGGTGTTTCCATGGTAACAGCTGTTTTGCATGCAGGGATCAATACCAAGCATTTGATGCTGCAGTTTATTATTGAAGATGCACATGATACCGATTCACCATCTGCTCCGAAACTAAATGTAAACCGAATATACAGAATCACTGACTATCTGAGCTTGCGGAATCAATAATGAATTTTAATAATGGTCTCCTTAAGATCAATTACAGCAGGAAGCTGATTATAAGCATTTAAAACATCTAAATGTTTTGTTTGTTTTTCATTACTGAACTTTGTTATACAACTCTCTGTTAACATGAATAGATGCTATTCAAGGGTAAATTTTACACTTACAGCTGCTGTGTGCAGAGTTTCTCCCATCTCAGCAGCTTCTTTTTTCCCCCCTGCAGAATTACACATGTGCCATGTTGCTTCTGCTTCTTAATGATGGATTGAACTTAACTACAGGGGGTGTTCAGTGACTTGGAAATTCTTTATCCCTTGACCTATACATTTCAATAGCATTTTTTTCCTCAGTTGCTTGGAATTTTCTTTTGTATTCATGGTGTAATTTTAACCAGGAATACTGATTAACAGGTGGCTGGACCTTCCAAACACAGGTGTCTTTATACTATAATCCCTTGAAGCACACTCATTGCACTCAAGTGATTTGATTCACCAATAGTGAGACTACTAGCACTGACTGTCTGGACCTCTGTTGAATTATTAGGTCAGTCACTTTAACGGAGACCATTAAATGGTGACCATTTATGCAATCATTAATTTTACAGGTGCATCTCAATACATTAGAATGTCATCAAAAAGTTGATTTATTTCAGCAAATCCATCCTTCCAAGATGGATAGATTCATTACACACGGTGATATACTTCATGTGTTTATTTCTTTTACTTTTGATGGTTATGGCTTATAGCAAATGAAAACCCCAAATTCAGTTTCTCAAAAAAAAAAAAAAAAATTACATAAAATTAATTTTTTAAAAATTATTTTAATAGAAATGTTGGCTGACTGAAAAGTGTGTCCATGTACACACTCAGTACTTGATCAGGACTCCTTTTGCATGAATTACTGCATCAATGCAGCTTGGCATGAAGGCTATCAGCCTGTGGCACTGCTGAGGTGCTATGGAAGACCAGGTTGCTTTGATAGCGGCCTTCAGCTCATCTGCATTGTTGGGTCTGGTGTCTCTCATCTTCCTCTCATAGATTTTCTTTGGGGTTTTAGTTCAGAAGAGTTTGCTGACCAATCAAGCACAGTGATACCATGGTCATTAAACCAGTTTTGGTACTTTTGGCAGTGTGGGCAGGTGCCAAGTCCTGCTGGAAAATTAAATCAGCATCTCCATAAAGCTTGTCAACAGAGTAAAGCGTGAAGTACTCTAAAATTCAGACTCTGAGATCTTGATTTCCAAATGAAATGCAAAATTTACTCAAATCTGAAAAGAGGACTTTGAACTACTGAGCAGCAGTCCTGTCTGTTTTCTGCTTAGCCCAGGTAAGACGCTTCTGACACTGTCTCTGGTTCAGGAGTGGCTTGACATAAAGAATGTGACTGTTGTAGACCATGTCCTGGATATGTCTGTGTGTGTGGTGGCTCTTGAAGTGCTGACTCCAGCCCCAGTCCACTCATTGTGAATCTCCCCCAAATTCTTGAATGTGCTTTTCTTCACAATCCTCTCAAGGCTGCAGTTATCCCTGTTACTTTTACAACTTTTTCTGCCACACTTTTCCTTCCACTCAACTTTCTATTAATATGCTTGGATACAGCACCCTGTGAACAGCCAGGTACTTAAGCGATGACCTTTTGGGGTTTACCCTCCTAGTGGAGAGTGTCACTGATGGTCTTTTGGACAACTGTGAAGCCATCAGTCTTCCCCATGATTGTGTAGAATACTGAACCAGACTGAGAGCCCATCTAAAGGCTCGGGAAACCGTTGCATCTGTTTGGAGTTAAATAGCTGATTAGACTGTGACGCCAGGAGTCTGCAATATTGAATGTTTTCACAATATTCTTATTTTTTGAGCAACTAAATTTGGGATTTCATGAGCTGTAAGCCATAACCATCAAAATTAAACAAAATAAACACTTATCCTGTGTATAATGGATCTGTAGTAGTTTCATTTTTTGAACTGAATTGCTGAAATAAATCAACTTTTCGATGACGTTCTAATTTATTGAGATGCACCTTACATTATATATTTTTTTTATTTGACATTACTTTTCAGAAATCTGCAGTGTATTATCACACTTGCAGTGCATTTATAAAAGCAATAAAAGTGAAGAACGCCCAAGAAGGTGAATTCTTTTTATAGTACTGAAATTCAAAAAAACATTTTCAAGGTGGTATATCATTTATTTCAACCTGTGTTCTACATTAATTCTCTGAGATACGGGGAGCTTCCTGGTTTCTGTTTGTGTGACATTGACTAGTCATAAAAAGATTGCACATGTAATATGGTTGTGTTTACATTCTGTATCTGATGTTTGCAACTTTGGGTTTTCTGACTGAGCTACCTGCCTAGCTGATTGCAGTTTTATTAATTTAATAGCTGTAAACTGCGAGGTGAAAGGTGTTTATATGAAACTCGGGCTATCATAATATCAGATTTTATTTTTTTCATTACATGGTTGTGGCCAAGGTAAAGTCAAAATTTATCTTTACCAAATTTATATTAAAAAATCTTTGGTAAAATGTCTGTAATTTACAAGAAAAGTAGCAACTTCTTAAAGTCACAACATTTACCAAAAAAGACTCAAATTTGCTTGAATAAATTTACTAATGTATAAGGAAAAACTAATAAAATTACATGACCCATTGCAAATTTTTGAGAAAAAGTTCTAAATTTACAAGAAAAGTCACACAGTAGTTAAAAGAAATTAAAATGTGAAAAAGTGCTTATTGTTTTGGAAAATTATAGTCAAACTTATGAGAGGACTAGCAGCAATACCCGGTGAATAAGACATGCAGTCTTTAGTCCTGATGACACTACAACAGTGATATCAAGGACCTGTTGACCAACCTCTGCTCCTCCCAGAGTTCAGCTGGGCTGCAGTGATTATATAGCTTATGTTGACCTGACGTGTCTCTCCAGAAATGTAACTACACATCGTGGCAACGTTTTGAATGGGATGGCCTTCCATACAATTGGTCCCTTTACTAGACAGCACCCTACATGTGACAATGTCAGCATTACATAATGTTGTGGGTCAGCGTGACTTAAAAAGCTGATGTTTCCAAACGTTGTTAATGTGTTGTTTTTGTGTCGCATTCAGGGAGATTTCTCGCTCCAGCATTTCTACATTATCAAGGGTATATAAAGCATTAAAAAAAATATTTTTTTCATTAGTTTTTTTTATTGCACAAAGTAAAATGCACCACGGGATGATAATAGCATGTAGTCATAATTTACATTTATTTACAACATTTACTCAATGCATCACTTTATTTTTTAGTCATGTTATAGTGATTTACTCTTGTATGTCCTTGAATCTTTACAACTGTTTCACTTTAGTGAAATTAATTTTTTTTTCTGAAATTTCCTTCTTTCTTGTAAATTTGCTGCTTTTGTCTCAAAAATTTGACTTTCCCATTTAGATTTTTGTCATAAATGTGCAACATTTTTCCTCAAATTTGATTTTTTTTTCTTGTAAATTTGCAACTTTTCTTATAAAGTTGAAACTTATCATAAACTTGCAGTTTTTTCCCCAATTAGCTTTTTTTTTTTCTTGTAAACCAAAAATTTTGTCAAACTTAATTTTTCCTCAAATCTGCTACTTTTTCATGTAAATTTGCAATGTTCATAGGGATGCTGGTCAAATTTTTGTTCTATGTAATGTTTTTTGTTTTTTTGAGATCTGGACAATGATCCAATTTTTTATGTTTTTGTTAGAAGAGAAGGATTTTTTTTCTTCTTCTTTTTTGGTCCATTTTAAGGTTTTGGTGATGATGGATATTCAAAAAAAGAAATTTTCCTGGGTGTTTTTACAAACATTTTTAATCCACTATAATTCACACTTTCTATCAGTTTGCTGTTAACCTCTTGCACTCCGGTGTACCGCGGACGGGCACGTCTCTGCGTCCTAGCGCGCATGAGGGCGCTGCGTCCAAGAGCGCACTGGAAAAAAAAAAGCTGCATTTCCGTTCTTCCACTACAGACACAGCCGTGAACAGATTAGATATGATTGACCTCTCATTCGACTAATAAGAGCCTTGAATTGGGTTTCTGAAACCTTGAAGAACCAATGACTGAAAACCTAGCAAGAAGGACCCGCCTACCAACGCTGCGAATGCAGCGAGCCAATTGAAGCACAGAAGTTCGAAAGCTGTTTTGTGTAAGGCTGGGTGAAGAGAGACTGCTGCAGCAGATGAAAAAAGGACCTGCAGGAAGAACCGCCACAGACCCAGCAGCACGGAGATCACCCACAAGTGCGACCTGTGTGACAGGGACTGCCATTCGCGCATCGGCCTGTTCAGCCACAGGCGGTGCTGTCCCAGCAGAGTAGACGTTTAGGATTCTCTTCCATGGTCATCATAGACCGACGGAGGCCGACAACGAAGGCTGGGTGACACACAAGCATTCACCAGTCTTTTTTTCTTCCTACTGTTATTTGTTTTGAAAAATCGTTCGCCAAAACCGCAATCATGGAAGCGCAAAACCGCAATAATGGAATTATGTTTTGACCGGGTCACGAGACCAGAACCACGAGTCCGTAATAAGCGGACCAGCTTCATGTTCGTCTGACAATGAGGAAGAGAAGTTCGCCAGCTACGCTGCTGCTGTGAACAGGTAAGTGTTATAAGCTAAATTATTCTTTATCCGTGAAAATTGTAATCAAAAATGACTTTTGACTGATCGGTAAACTGTGCGGCGCACGAAGTCCGAAGTCCGTACGCCGCGTCCGGACCGTGAACGCCCCCCGACCCCCGCTACTCTTCTGTAGCGAGGGGGGGGTGGCGGTGACTGTGCGCCGCGGTCGCCACATCGCCACATGACTATTCCGTCATGTAGCGATGGCTGATGTCCGTCCTCTGTAGCGGGGTGGTGGGGGGGTAGTGGGAGTTGTTATCTTCTACATTACAAATATTTTAGAATAATTTTTAGTGCACTGTAGGTTATTTTTTCTTGTAAAAAAAAGCCACACATTTTTTACGTGGCATGCTTCTTTGTGTGTGGGGGCTTGTTTGTTCATTCATTCATGAATGAATGAATAAACAACCCCCCCCCACACACACACACAGCCCTGAGTGTCACCTTTCATTAGAGCCCAAGATGAAGCTTCTATATTGAATCTTTCAAAAGTTACAAACATTTTTCCAAACTGTGCCATTTGGCACAGTTCAAAAACGCCTGGGAACTACCGGAGAACAAAGCTGTGTAATATATTCATTTTTTGTGGTATTGTTACAAAATTTTGACCTCAGATGGACAACACTTGGTTCTACATTTGTTGCATTTTCCAGCCCGGATCTGAAGCTGTGTGTTATTTGCAAGCATTTGTATCCAAAAAAACACCCAGGCGAAATTTATTTTCTTCAAGTTCAGTATGTTTAGATGACTGTTACTCAGTGGCCGGAGCATTTAGAGAGATTATGACTGTTTTGCCAAAAAATTCAAAGTGTTTTCTTTTAAATGAGACCAACCCCATGAAGATGCTGCAAAGGGTTGAAGAACAGCTTTTGATTTACTTTGAGCACGTTATTTTTTGGTGTTTTTAGGGAAATTGACCAGAGTGCAAGGGGTTAATATTTCTTGCACTTACAAAGCAAGTAGGATAAACAGCAGTCCAAATTCAAAAGAACATTGAGGAAGTTGGCAAACACAGAACATTTGTATGACTCATCCTAACCCTAATAATTATATACACTGTTAAATTTCAAGACTGCAGCCGGTATACATACCATTTGCATTAGAAGTTGTTCTCTGCTGTTGACACGATTTGAACAGAAGTAACTGGACACAGCAGAAAGCTGTTTTGGTAACGCACAAATACATTCAGCTCCCCATCAGTCCACACTGCCTGTACTATATATTGTATTGTAGAGAGAGACCCACGGATCCTAAACTCCGACGACTGTGTCAGGTGTGCTTGATTCGTACACCATACCGTACAACGCACACCTCCACCAGTAAAGGTTGGTTAAAAAAGGTTACCTTTGACCTCTTTTATGGTCAAGCGGTCAGTGAAGCCATGTCAGGTACTGTGGCATCACCATTCAAAAGATTAATAAGAATGTATCTTGCAGTTTGGGGAATGACATTGATTTACCATTCTAAATAATTAATTGGAAGTTTTTGGGTGCAGTTGTAGAGAAGAGCCTCCAGGGGGAGACATGGTACTGTGGATGTTGATGGCAAAATCTGCAGATCATTGTGTTTTTGAGTGTAAAATTATCAGTTTTCAGTGAAGCGATCAGTGAAACCTTGTCAGGTGCACTCTTCAGGTTTTGCAGCATCGCCATACAAGAGATGAGAGCCTGCGGTGAAGTGGCTCCTGAGGTAGTAGGGGGACAAAGTTTGCTACATACATGCATACCCACACTGCAGAATCTCGTTTAGATAGATAAAGCCTAAAATTTACAAGAAAGCTGCAAATTTATGAAAATAAATTACATAGTTGAGTGACAGAAAATCAAACTGTTTAAAAAAAAAAAAAAAAGCCCACACATTTCTGATGAGACATTGATCCCAATACAGTCCACTGAGGGACAAGAAAGCCTATACAGAATATTTGGATATATGTTATGGATTGCATTTAACCCTTTGTTTGGCAAGATTTAATTTACAGATCACGCCCCTAGTGGCACAGCGCAGCTCTGCGCCTGTCAAGTGATATGACGTGCCCAACACTCCGCAGTTGTACTGAGGATTTGTACTGATGATGCCAGCTCACAAGGTGGCAGACACATACTGTATAACTTACTGCTCTTGTGTTGGCGGAATCATGGCTGACCTGGAAGCATCTGTTTATTTCATCAAAGAAGAAGAAATTTTTCTTCTTCTTTTAGAGTACACAAATACATATGGACGTTACCAATCGCTGTAAGCACAGCTGTGTGAGCATTTGCTTCCAAATTTGCTAACTATGATTCAAAAAAGAGATTATTTAGGTTATGAAGGTAAATGTTTATTATGACAGAGGGTGCGCGAAGCTGCCTGATATTCACCTGCTGGCCACAGTGCCATGTGACCGGGGGAAACAATCACTCCGGTGATTCCGACTTTCGTCATTTTATAACATAAATAGTGCCAGAATAAAAGCGAAATTGATGTGCAATAATCCTAACCATTTCTGGATGTGGGAGAGAAAGCAAAAATGACCGACAGAAGAGGAAATACCAACCAGGATGGATGCAGCGAGAGCCGCTTTCACCAGCGGTGAGTGAGGAATATGGCTTGTTTTGTTTACATTGTACTGCATTGTACTGATTTTCTGGTTCATATACTTTGAAGATAAGATAACAAAATGCCCAAAACAAGAAGCAGTGGCAAAAAGCAGAACCATTCTTTGTGTAAATATGTCCAGAGTCCACTTTTGACCAGTTATGTAATTTGATATGGATGCTGTGGCATTATGCAAATTAGATGTATAAATTTACTCCTATCTGAAACTTTGGGTCATATTCTACAGCTTTCTAATTGACAGTAAGCCATTATCTCTTATCACTTTCAAGTTATAGCCTGGGAAATCTCTGACATCTGATCTGAATATTTTCTTGACAAAAATCTTTACCACTCTTGACCACTACGGGGTTATGTCGCCATTTGATGCCTGTGCCAGTTAAGAGGTTTAACCCCTTGCACTCTGGTCAATTTCCCTAAAAACGCCAAAAAATAACATACCCAAAGTAAATCAAAAGCTGTTCTTCAGCCCTTTGCAGCATCTTCATGGGGTTGTTCTCATTTAAAAGAAAACACTTTAAATTTTTTGGCAAAACAGTCATAATCTCTCTAAGTGCTCCGGCCACTGAGTAACAGTCATCTAAACATACTGAACTTGAAGAAAATAAAGTTTGCCTGGGTGTTTTTTTGGATACAAATGCTTGCAAATAACACACAGCTGTCCGATACGGGCTGGAAAATGCAACAGAAATGTAGAACCAAGTGTTATCCAGCTGAGGTCAAAATTTTGTAACAATTCCACAAAAAATGAATATATTACACAGCTTTCTTCACAGGTTGTTCCCAGGCGTTTTTGAACTGTGCCAAATTGTGCCAAATGGCACAGTTTGGAAAAACGTCTGTAACTTTTGAATGATTCAATATAGAAGCTTGATGTTTGGCTCTAATGAAATGTGACACTCAGGGCTGTGTGTGTGTGTGGGGGGGGGGTTGTTTATTCATTCATGAATGAATGAATGAATGAACAAACAAGCCCCCACACACAAAGAAGCATGCCACGTAAAAAATGTGTGGCTTTTTTTACAAGAAAAAAATAACCTACAGTGCACTAAAAATTATTCTAAAATATCTGTAATGTAGAAGATAAAAACTCTCCCCCCCCCCCCCCCCCGCTACAGAGGACGAACATCGCCCGGTGCGCTGTGGTCACAGTGCACCGCGGTCTACTACGCACAGTTGTACTAAAATATCAGCAATAATATCTGCAATCCGCTACAGAAGAGTAGCGGGGGGGGGGCGTTCACAGTCCGGACGCGGCGCACGAACCGTGTACCGTGGCGCACAGAGTCCGGTTCGTGCGCCGCGGTCTACTACGCACAGTTGTAATTTACCAATCAGTCAAAAGTCATTTTTGATTACAATTTTCAGGAATAAAGAATAATTTAGCTTATAACACTTACCTGTCCACAACAGCAGTGTCGCTGGCGAACTTCTCTTCCTCATTGTCAGACAAACATGACGCTGGTCCACTTGTTACGGACTCGTGGTTCTGGTCACGCAACCCGGTCAAACCATAATTCCATTATTGCGGTTTTGCGCTTCCATGATTGCGGTTTTGGCGAACGATTTTTCAAAACAAATAACAGTAGTAAGAAAAAAAGACTGGCGAACGCGTGTGTCACCCAGCGGCTAAAAACAAAACAGATTTTGCAAGGGAGGCATGCTTTCGAACTACTGTGCTTCAATTGGCTCGCTGTATTTGCAGCCATTGGTAGGCGGGTCCTTCTTGCTAGGTTTTCAGTCATTGGTTCTTCAAGGTTTCAGAAACCCAATTCAAGACTCTTATTAGTCAAATGAGAGGTCAATCACATCTAAACCAATCAAAGCACTCCTTTGGCTTTCTGTTCGCGGCTGTGTCTGTAGTGGAAGAACGGAAATGCAGCTTCTTTTTTTTTTTTTTCAGTGCCTTTTTTTTTTTTTTTCAGTGTCTTAGGACGCACAGTGTGCGTCCTAGGATGCCCTCGTGCGCCCTAGGACACAGAGACGTGTCCGCCCGCGGTACACCGAAGTGCAAGAGGTTAAGATAGCTCTACTGACTCACTGTTTCCATTATTCTCTTTTCACAGTTTTCTCATGTTTTAACACAAGGAGCCCAAGTTCGTTCGCATTATTTGGGAGAAGTGCCAATGTTTAGCCATTTACACATGGCATTAAATTGTGTTTTGGGATCACATTGTCATATCACTTGTAGTATACAGGCAAATTAGTTAGCATGTGCTCTGGAATAGCTAACGGAAAAGAAAATCATTGGAATATGGACCTTCATGTTGGTACTTTATTCTGCTGAATCTAAACGAGTCCATGCAATGTCAGGTCTTCTTCCTTCTATACACATCAATTGCCAAATATACTGTATATAAAACACTGTCAGCGGTGATGGTGTGTGGCTCAAGTTCATTAGAATGAGACTTGATGCTATTAAAAGGGAAGTGGCATTACCCTGTGGTGTCATCTGTAGTGATGATGAACTACTTGCACTGAACAGTGTGACATATCTGGGTATAAGTGTGGAGGAAAAATAAGTTCAGGCAAGATGCGACGAGCTGAAGGTTTCAGAGTTTCATTCCTCCATCATCATGAGACATACTAGCGCTGTGCTGTGTGTGTGTGTGTGTGTGTATGTGTGTGTGTGTATCGTGTGTTCTTTTTCTGAGGCATGTAAAGTCACCTTTTTTATACAGACAAGAGAGAATGCATGGCACATTTACATATTGATATACATATCAGTCAATACATATCAATCACGTGATTAACTGGCGCCAGACTTCCTCTCCTTACTCCAGGGATGTATAACAATAGTCATTGTTCTGGTTGTCCCCCTGGAGGCTCTCTGTTCGTATACAATCCCTGCTGAGCGTGAATATTATCAGTCTGCATTGTGCTGGGTGCCCACATTTCTCCCCCCAGAATGGTCAGAAGGGGCTGTGACACCCCCTGCCCAGTCTTTTTTTTTTTTTTTTTTTTTAATGGCGCTGGAGGCATGCGGCCATACCAGCAGGAACTCTCTCGTGTCTTTGTGTTTCTGTTTATTCCTGTATATAGTGTGTCTCTTATTAACCAGGGCTCTGTAGGAATGCTCGGACTAAGAATGGACCAACTTTTTTCTCTATTTTAGCCCGGTCTTTCTCTAGTTTTTCTTTTCTTTTCTCTTCCTTGGGCAATGGAGATCAACAGGGGTGGGGGTGGACGCATTGTTTACACACGCGAACAGCTGATTGTGCTGAGGAGGCCAGAGCCTGGAGCCCTGCAGCCGGCAGTGAAGCCCCTCATCCCGGATGAGCTGAAGGGGAGACACTGCGGGCGAAGGGCTGGAGCGAAGGGGAGGAGGAGGAGGAGGAAGCATAAGCCGGCTGTACCGATGGTCATCACCGGGAACGTGAGATCGCTAGGAAATAAAACAGATGAGCTTACAGCACTGGTCAGGATGCAAAAGGAGTATCGTGAGTGTAGTTTCATGTGTTTTACGGAGACGTGGTTACACTCACAGATCCCGGATGTAAACGTAGCGATACCTGGCTTCAAGACTATATGGGGGGATAGAGACGTGAAAAGCAGCAGGAAAAAGAGAGGAGGAGGAGTGGCGCTTCTTGTTAATGAATGATGGTGTCATCCTAGACACATTTATGTGAAGGAAAAGTGCTGCAGCCCGGACATTGAACTGCTGGCTGTTAGTATGAGACCTTATTATATGCCGCGAGAAATGAATTGTGCTTTAATTATTATCATCTACGTCCCTCCGTCAGCTGACGCAGCAGTGCCCTGTGATGTCATCAGCTCCACTGTGGCCACATTACTAGAGAAGCACCCGGATGCATTCATGGCCATCACGGGTGATTTTAATCGTGTCTCAGTGGGAAAAACACTACCAAACTTTCACCAGTTTGTTGACTGTCCCACCAGAGAAAATAAAACACTGGATTTACTGTATGCCAATGCCAGTGATGCATATAGTGCCACAGCTCTACCCCCCATTGGCAAATCAGATCACTGCATGGTCATGTTAACACCCAAGTACGTCCCCCTTGTGCAAAGGCAGCCTGCTTATACATGGACTGTGAGGCGGTAGACACAGGAGGCTGCTGATGCACTACAGGACTGCTTTGAGACGACAGACTGGAGCGTACTCTGTGAACCACATGGGGTGGACATAGACAATATGACTGACTGCATCACAGAATACATTAGATTCTGTGAAAACATGACCATGCCAGCTCAGACTGTACACTGCTTCTCCAACAACAGACCATGGGTCACCAGTGACCTGAAAGCACTTCTGAACAAAAAGAAGAGAGCTTTTAGGGCTGGAGACAAGGAGAAGCTGAAGGGGAGTGCAGCATGAGCTGCAAGAGATGCTGAGGAGGTGCAAGGGCAATTATAGGAGGAAGTTGGCTGGACCGTCTGCAGTTTGCATATCAGCCCCATTTAGGAGTTGAAGATGCTGTCATCTACCTGCTGCAACGAGCCCATCTGCACCTGGATGGTGGAGGAGATACTGTGAGAATCACTTTCTTTGATTTCTCCAGTGCCTTTAACACCATCCAGCCACTGCTGCTGGGTGAGAAGCTGCGGGTGATGGGGGTCGACAGCTCTGTGATCTCCTGGATTACTGACTACCTGACAGGCAGACCACAGTTTGTCCGGCTGGGCAATGTCTTGTCTGGAGTGGTGGCTAGTGATACGGGAGCTCCACAGGGGACTGTGCTCTCTCCTTTTCTTTTTACCTTATACACCACTGACTATCAGTACAACACTGAGTCATACCACCTGCAGAAATTCTCTGATGACTCAGCTGTTGTGGGGTGTATAAGAGGAGGAGAGGAAGGGAAGTACAGGGCACTGGTAGACAGATTTGTGGAGTGGACAGAGCAGAATCACCTGAGGTTGAATGTCAGCAAGACCATAGAGATGGTGATTGACTTCAGGAAGAGGAAGACTCCTTCTCAACCACTGCAGATTAGGGGGGAGGATGTGGGAGTGGTTGAGGACTACAAATATCTGGGTGTCAGGATCAGCAGCGGGTTGGACTGGAGATCCAACACCGATGCTGCGCACAAGAAGAGGATGAGCAGACTCTACTTCCTGAGAAAGCTGAGATCCTTCAATGTGTGCAGCAGGATGCTGGAGCTTTTCTACCAGACCGTTGTCGCCAGCGCCATCTTCTTTGCTGCTGTCTGTTGGGGTGGCAGTATCAGGGCCAGAGATACCAACAGACTTGACAAGATTATCAAGAGGGCTGGCTCTGTAATTGGTCTCAGACCGGAGACCTTTGAGACAGTGGTGGAGAGGAGAACACTAAATAAACTGCAATCCATCATGGACAATCCTGATCACCCCCTCCACCACACACTAGATAGACAGCGAAGCACTTTCTCCAGTAGACTACTACAGCTTCGTTGTCGAGCGGCCAGGTACAGGAAATCTTTCCTGCCACATGCAATTTCACTGTACAATAACTCACTCTGATGTTGTATTCTGGTCATAGCTATGCTGCCACACGGCACCTTACAGACTAACTGGTACCTCACATTTTCACTCTGTTCCTGATAGTCCTTCTTTGTGCAATGGGATGATTCATGTGTTTATACGGGTCATTATATATTAAGCTATGACGTATATAGGTTTTATAGTTGTGTTAGTTTTACTTTCCATGGGTAATCCCTTTGTCTGTCATGTGTGTGTTTCTGTTGTTTGGTTGTCTACTGTCATGCTGCTGTTACACTGTAATTTCCCAGTTTGGGATCAATAAAGTACGTCTGTCTGTCTGTCTGTGAGCCGCCTCCTCCTCATCCAGTTTGTTTTTACAATATATGATTGTGGTAGACCTAGGAAGATTTATCACAAGTGTACATTTAAAAAAGAAATAATAATAATTGGGAGCATTTCCAAGGACAGAAGAAAATATGCTCCAAGAATGGCTGTTCTCTGCTTTGCTCAGCATCACAGGTTTATGACAGAAATGCAAATTTTCGTGGTTTTACAATGATTTGGACCAAGGTCCTTGTTTAAACCGTTACTATTATCATTCAGGGTCTACCTTGGCGAAAACTTGTAATGTTGTTTTAAAGTGACACTCCAGCAAACAACAATTTTTTTTCTGTTGTTAACATGTCTGTAATGTGTTTTTTGTGACTTACAAGACATATCAAGAGCAAAATCTCACCACAGTCCCAAGTCTGTTTTTCTGCTGTCAATTTCCAGTTTGGTAACACCCCCTGAAACGGGTGAGTTTGGACAGACCGTTTCTAGCTATGCAAGTATTTCTGCTTAGCCTAATTGTTTAATGTTATAACCAATCAGACGGATACTCTTGGCTACTTTGGGGGAAGAGAGAGGAGCCAAGGAGCAGCAGGATTGAGGGGGATGAAGGCATCCATTTTGCATAGAGATTAGCAAAGCTGTGGAGGAGGAGGGGAGGGGGGACCTGGGGGGACCCGGCTTGAATGTGGCTCGGCGAGACCGCTGCTCTCAGCTTACTTTGCTGGAAGACGGGGCACCAAGCTGCAAAATGTGAGCCACCCAGTGGGCCACTTTTGGTAAGCAGAATTGGCGCTGGCTTGCCACAGTTGCCGGCGGATGGGGCGCCATGCTTGGTGAGACCACGGTTTCTGGAAAGAGCTTTTTCTTTTCTCTCGGTTACTGGCGGATAGCAAACAACTGAAAGGTGCATACCGCCACCTACTGTACAAGAGTGTGTAACATTATGTGATCTGAGCTCGACCCCTAAATTCTATGACTAAATCCTGTTATTTAAAAAAGAGAAAAGAGCCCTTCTCGTGATTCTTATTGCATCTCCATCTCCATATGTTCCCAGAATCCCAGTTAAATCCCATTCCCTACCGGCCTCTCAAACTTTATTTTCTATTATCTGTCTTTCATTTCCTTATTTGTGACAGTGGAGAATTGCAGAGCTGCGTGGAGGAATCTGATCAGACCTAAATGAAACAGTCATTGTCGCCTCCGACAGACTGCTATGATGATGATGATGATGAGTAAGATATGCTTAACATTTTCTTTTACTCTACATTCTCTACATTTGTCACTTTTGCTTTTCCCCATGGTGTATAAAGTGCCGTTTAAACTTGTGTGATCCAGTCTGAGTCTTGCCATAATGATGTCTTCCCTCCCTTTGGTTGTTATGAAGTTCTTTATTGCAATAGATTTTTGTATTTTGTAATAGGATCTACCTTTATGATCTTCATCCCACCTTTTTTGCCATAGCTTTTTTCTTAATTACTGCTTTCCCTTCACCTTTTCCTAGAGACAATGGTATAGTTATCTCTTTTCCAAGAGCGCTTTTTGCTAATTTGTCTGCTTACATATGCACTGAACCATGAATATTTGCTGAGCTAATTAGAATATTCATAGGCCCCAACTGCCTGCTCAGTCGCCAGGTGTTTTGACAAGGCAGACTGGGGAAAATTTAGGCAATACTGTGTTCAATCGTGTCATTTGGTAACATTAGAAGGTGGCATAGAAGAGTGTTCAAGTCAGGTAACCAATCATATTCTGAATGCTGCAATAGCAAGTATATCCAAGAAAACAACACAGGGTAGGAAGAAGGTTGTACCCTGGTGTAATGATGAATGTAGTATTGCAATAAAAGAGCAAAACAAGGCATTCAGAGAGCTGAGGAAGAATATGACTAGTGAAAACTTAAGAGTATAAAAAGAAAAGGGCAGTAGCTCGAAGGATTATTAAAAACAGGAAAAGGTCAACATGGAGAGAATTTTGTTCCACCCTTGGTAGGAAAACAGAACTAGCTGATGTCTGGGGTATGTTTAAAAAAATGAGTGGGAAAAGGGTATCAGTTAAAATTCCAGCTTTAGTGGATGGGGACAAGATGGCTGTATCAGACAAAGAAAAGGCAGAAGTCCTAGGTAGAGCATTTGCAACAGTGCATAGAGGAGACCATCATGATGAAAGTCATAGACAGCAAAGGCAGCATAAACTCAGAGAAAATGCAAATTTAATAAATGAAGTGAAAGGACATGACTGTGTTAGATCTCAAGCTCACAATGTCAGAGCTTAAGAGAGCTTTGCAAGATAGTGGATACACAGCTCCAGGATATAATCAGTTAAGTTATGCTATGTTATGCAATCAATGGAACTATGCAATCAATGGAACTGGTGCTGAAATTGTTTAACAGGATATGGAAGGAGGGGATTATCCCAAGTAGGTGGAAAAAGGCTGTAATTTTACCATTTAATAAGCCAGGGAAAGATCCAGCTCATCTAGGCAACTACAGGCCAATAGCATTAATGTCACATTTAGGGAAATGGATGGAGAAGGTGTTAGTTTACAGACTCTCATATGTACTAGAGCAAAAATGATTAATAAATGACTATCGGAATGGTTTTAGAAGAGGAAGATCCACAGTGGATGCTCTAGTGAGGGTAAGTAATGATATTGAAAAGACTCTCAGAATGAACGAAGTAATGGTTATAGTTTATCTGGATATTGAAAAGGCTTATGACTCACTGTGGAGGGATGGACTTCTTATGAAATTGAATAAAATGGGCATTGGTGGTAGGATGTATAATTGGATAATGGATTTTTTAATACACAGGACAATTGGGGTTAAAGTAGGATCAGAAGTTTCTAATGACTTTGAAATAGAAAATGGTGTTCCTCAGGGGAGTGTGATAAGCCCTGTTTTATTCAATATAATGATTAATGCATACCTGTCAAGGCATACCTCATGTCTCCCTTATTGGGGGGGGGGGGCTTTCACACCTGTACTGAGTACTTAAAAACTGTATTTATCGGCAGATGAAAAAAAAACTGAAGCAAAAAAACCCAAACAAAAACCAAACAAACAACAACAATTGCAACATGAACTATTTCAAACATATTTATTCAAATGTACACTTATATGGACACAATCTTGAGCCATAACTTTTTGGTAATGTGAAATAATAAGCCAAGTAGCACAAAAAAATAAATTAAAAAATAAAAAATAAATAAATTAAAAAAATAAATGATAATATTAATAATAAATAAATAAAAATAAATAAAAAAACAATATTTTTCAAATTTACATTAGCACAATGTAGATTGCTTAATTTGAAAGTACACAATAAGAATAGTTCTGAATATAGTTCTTAATTGTCAGCTAGATATATACACTTGGAATTAAAGAGTTTTTAATTGTCAGCTTTGTTACACTAATGCACTTGGATGAACTTGAAACAAGAAAATGTTCACTGATGCTGCTTGTTATAGTTCCAAGTAGCAGCCTTTGCTGACTCTAGCATTTCTTTTGAAGGCTTGACCTTGAAGCATGGAGTGCCACAATTCATTTTCACTTGCATGAAAGAAGTCAGAGTTTCTGGGAGCATACTTTTTCTGAAGTTGGTGTGAATTTTCCTGACCATGCTGAAAGCCCTCTCACTGTCAGCATTGCTGTGAGAAAGGCAAAGCAGTGCTGAGTACACTTTGAGGAGCTGGGGGAAGCGGGGCCACAATTACTGGGACTTACTACACTTCACTGCTGCAGAAATTGCAGAAGGTCATCAAAAGCAATCATCATGCTGACCAAAGGTGTCCGCTTCCTGCAAGATAATGCCAGGTTCACAACTTACACGTTGCCCAGAGGGAAGCACAGTCCTGCGGCTATTTAATCCTCCCTCACCCCACTTCCCCTCCCTACCTTACACCATTGACTTCCACCTTTTTCCAACAATGAAGTCATTTTTGAAGGGCAAGCCCTTCCAAGACAATGAAATGCTGATTTCCATGGTCAAGTTGTGGCTTCTGGCACAGCCTGCAGACTTCTACAGGTGAGGTCTCCGCAGCTGCATAAAGCGATAGGAGAAATGTGTAACCCTTGGTGGTAACTATGCAGAGAAAGACTAATAAATGTGCCAAGGTTGAGTCTTCTCAGTCCATGGAAGATGACTCAGGGGAAATCTCTTTTGAACAGCCCTCATAAATGTGTAACATTTCTATATTTTAGCTAAATTATATAAAATTGAAAAGCCTGTTTTTTTAGTGTCATAGCTATCATGGAGCAGCATATGCCCTGCTGAACCTGAACAGCGCTGTCAGTCAAAGATGGTGTTTCCCTATTCTCACCTACTGTAAATCATCACCTTCATTGGGTTCGATCTACTGAAAGCTGAAGTTTGATACTTTATATCCAGTGTGTCTAGGAAGCATGAAGGGCTAAAAAGGCGCCGACCTGCAGTGTGGGTCTGGCTGTCAGGTACGATCTGATGCAGATGAGCATATTTTCCCTTCTCGAAGCTCGGCCTCTCCCATTCTTTTCGGTGACGTCCAGTCCCTCGATTTCCCTTTTCTTCAAGCTTTGTTTTCTTCGCCGGCGGCGCACTGCATGAAGCCATTTTGAAAATCACAAAAAGACTGCTTAGGTGTGCTCAATGTCGCCAGGCATCGAATTACTGTTCAGCTGATTTTAGGTTCTCTCAATTTTTTTTTCGCTGTATATTTTTCTTTTTGGCGTACAGAAATGGCAATACGCCCGTATTTACTAAAATTGCATTTTCCCCTTATTAAAATACGGCGAAACCGTATCACTTGACAGGTATGTTAATGACATGTTTGAGGATCAAGAGGGATCCATCAAAACAGCACTATATGCAGATGATGGAGCCATATGGACGAGGGGAAGAAATGAGAAATTTGTGTTCAAAAACATCAGGAAAGCAATGGAGAAAGTGGAAAAGTGGTCATATGACTGGGGATTTAAATTTTCAAACCATAAAACCTGCTATATGACTTTCACAAAAAAATGCAGAACTGGTACAGAACCATTAACATTATATAATCAACCAATAGAGAAAGTCAGTGAGTTCAAATATCTAGGATTGTGGTTTGATAGTGCAAAAAAGTCATTAATCTCATAAAAGCGGTAGCTGGACACGAATGGGGTGCAGATAAACAGGCATTAATTGACATTTATAGAGCACTAATGCGATCGACAATAGACTACGGATGCATGATTTATGAGCAGCGGCAAAGACGACTCTGGAAAAAAACAGAATGCAGCATAGAGCGCTTTGCCTGTGCATTGGAGCCATCAAAACGACACCAAACAATGCAGTTTTAAAAGAAGCAGGAGAAATGCCAATGGATTTGAGAAGAGATAAACTCGCATTATCATACTGGGTCAAGCTGAAAGGAAGTGACGGAGCAAATATTTCAAAAAAAGACTGCTGGGAATACTCAAATTTCCAGGGACACGGGTTTGGGTGGGCAATTGAAAGAAGGACCAGAATGTATGGGCTGCACACTATTGATACAGCTAACACCAGTCCAGTGAGTAATGTTCCCCCTTGGCTGTTTCCGGGAATAGAAGTAGACGCTAGTCTGCTAATGAGGAAAAAGGATTGGCATATGAGTGAAGTTGGTGTTAAAACAAGCATTTACCTCAAGAACAATTACTGTAACTTCTTACAGCTCTATACTGACGGTTAAAAGAATAAAGAGGGCTCTGTTGGAGTTGGAGTATACATCCCAGAGTTTAAAGTGACCATCGCAAAAAGACACTCCAACACATCCGTGTTTACAGCAGAGATGGTGGCAATAATTGCTTTGCAGTGGGTGGAGGAGGTCAGACCGGGTGGTGGTGTGTATGGATTCGCAGCGTTAAAAACCATACAGACACTAAAATCTACAAGGGAAGACTTGGTGATTGAGCTATATCACAGTTTATTTAGGGTACACAGGGGTGGTGGAGATGTTCAGTTTTGTTGGGTTCCTGCACATGAAGGGTTGAAAGGGAATGACTGTGTAGACAAATTAGCAAAAAGCGCTCTTGGAAAAGAGATAACTATACCATTGTCTCTTGAAAAAGGTGAAGGGAAAGCAGTAATCAAGAAAAAAGGAACTGAGCTATGACAAAAAAGATGGGATGAAGATCATAAAGGTAGATTGTATTACAAAATACAAAAATCTATTGCAATAACAGCCAAAAGAAGGGAAGACATCATTATGGCAAGACTCAGACTGGATCACACAGGTTTAAATGGCACTTTATTCACCATGGGGAAAAGTGAAAGTGACAAATGTAGAGAATGTGGAGTAAAAGAAAATGTCAAACACATCTTATTTCACTGTCACAAATAAGGAAATGAAAGACGGATAATGGAAAATGAAGTTCAAGAGGCCAGTAGGGAATGGGATTTAACTGGGATTCTGGGGACAGATGGAGATGGAGATGCAATAAGAATCACAAGAAGGGTTCTTTTCTCTTTTAAATAACACAGGATTAAGTCATAGAATTTAGGGGTCGGGGTCAGATGACATAATGTTACACACTCTTGTACAGTAGGTGGCAGTATGCACCTTTCAGTTGTTTGCTATCTGCCAGTAACCGAGAGAAGAAGAAGAAGACGACGAAGACGAAGAAGAAGAAGAACTACTACTCATATTCCAGTCCCCAAGCAGGGCCAGGCAGCGACTTTTCACTCCAACGAGAATGAGCCTTCCTCAAGTTGGATCGCCTTCTTGGAGCCCTGGCTCAAAGTCCTCTTCTTCCAGCTGTTGGTGGGTGGGAGTATGAGTGGAAATAATTAGAATATTCATAGATACGTGCATACTTAAGTAGGTGGAAGATGTAAAAAGCTCTTTCCAAGGAATTCTAAGGCAATGAAATTTTTTTTGTGCATAAAAAGCCACAATATACTATTTTGGGCAATACACATTTGTTTTTGATGGAGTTTTTGGTCATTTTAGAGCCATCGGAGTGCATCTTTAAACTGTAGTGACCATGATCACCGTTAAAAAGGAAGCTGTAAAGATGCATCTTGTTCTCAGTCAAGATCACATTTTAATTATATTATCTTGACTACTCTGAAGCTGAGAGGACGCTGTATGTCAAAGCTTCTCATTTCATGATGGGATTTATTTTTCTGTGCTCATTAGTCCTGTTTTCACTGTATATCAGACCTAGTTAATCTGTCGCGACCTGTCAGTTTCTGGACTGTTTGCACATCGCTGTATCTGTGGATTCACCTTCCTCATTGGTCAGCTGCTATTATGAGTGAGTGTTTGTTTTTTGTGTTTGTTTTTTTTGGCTCTGACTATTACTCTGTTACTCCTGGCCTCCCTGAGGACATCTCTATGCCACCATGACTTGTCCACGGTCTTCTGATTCTTTCCTGTCTTCACTGCTTGTTGCTGGTTTAATCAGATGCATTGCTGTCATTAAATCCTGACTGTCCATCCTATGTACATTAAGGCTATAGCTGCAGGTTTGTCTACTCGGCACATGGCCTCCTTCACTCATACAGGCTATATAAATCTAAGTTATTAGTGTATACGTAAATGACAACAAAAAGAAATGATAAATGCATTAAACAGTCAAAATGACCCCTTAGCTTATTATTTAAGATAAGATAAGATAAGCCTTTATTAGTCCCACAACAGGGAAATTCCAGGATTGCAACAGCACAGGGATAGCAACACTCAGAGCAACAATCAGAAGGCAAGAAAAAAAAAAAAGCAAGAGCAGCTAATATACATATGTACATATTACTATAAATATATATATAATATATACACACAGACACACAGTGCAGAGCATTGTAGCTGGATGGAATAAATATGTAAATATATAAACACACACAGTGCGGAGCATTGTAGCTAGATGGAATAATATGTAGATATATAAATACACAGTGCGGAGCATTGTAGCTAGATGGAATAAATATATAGATATATAAATATAAACACACCCAGTGCGGAGCATTGTAGCTAGGTGGAATAAATATGTAAATATATAAACACACACAGTGCAGAGCATTGTTGCTAGATGGGATGAAACGGCATAACCGTCTACTTAGTTATCCTACATGGTATGATTATGTGCCCATACATATTCTCACCTTCCATAGTGACCGGTATTTTCCTAGTTGTATGCCGGAGGGGACCATTGTGTAAGTCTATTGCATCTTTTGCATTCAAAAAAAACTATTAGGTTGTTACGTCTTTTTTGCTATCTCTGCGAGCAGCCCTGCTTAGGTTGTACAGTCTGACAGCCGTTGGTAGGAAGGACCTGCGAAACCTCTCGGTTGTGCACCTGGGATGATGTAGTCTGCTGCTAAATGAGCTCCTCAGTGCATTCAGTATGTCCTGCATAGGGTGGAACTCAGACTCCAGCAGAGATGACAGTTTAGCCACCGTCCTTCTCTCTCCTATCTCCTCCACCGGATCAAGGCGCTGCCCCAAGATAGAGCTAGCTTTCTTGATCAGTTTGTTCAGTCTCTTCCTATCGGCTGCCGTAATGCCACTGCCCCAGCAGACCACTCCAAAAGTGATGGCTGATGCCACCACCGTGTCATAGAATGTCTTCAGCAGCGCGCCTTGTACACCAAAAGACCTGAGTCTCCTCAGTAGGAACAGCCTGCGCTGTCCCTTCTTGTAGAGTGCGTCAGTATTGTGTGACCAGTCTAGTTTATTGTTCAGATGAACACCCAGGTACTTGTAGGATGTCACCATCTCAATGTTGTCATAATAACTTGTCATAATAATAACAATAATATTACTACAGAAGGCAGTTGTTTGGACACAGTATTTTTTTCTGAAAAGGATTTATTTTTTTTATTTTTTTTTTAAATCCCTATTTAGCTAGGCTGATTATTGAAAACGGCTTCAGCTCCTGCAAAGGTATGAGCAGAGGAAATAACACTGCCTAGAAATTTCAGCAATAAAAGCACTTTTTTTTTTTTTTTTACATCAAGTGAATAATAAACCAGCAGATAAAAAGCTGAAGTTATTCACAAATCAGCTTTATTTAAATATATCCTGTCAGCAGAATGAATCCAAATAGTGAAACAGTTATTTTTACTGAGTAATCTATCCTTTATAATTTCCATCTGTCCATTATATCTAACAGTTAAAAATAAAGACATTATTCAATGTCCAAACCTGCCACAGGCTTTATATCCTTAATTGGGACTCTCGATTACCATGGCAACACACCAACAAAAACTAAGTTTCTGTTGATTATAACAAAAAAGCTAGTATTAGCGTAAAATGACTGGACAGTTGTCTGCCATGTTCCCCACCTTTACAGCAGTGAATATTTATTGTTTTATTAACTCACAGAAAATTCACTCGATCCCTTGCATCTTCCTCTGGAACACCAACCCTCTACATGTCCTCCTTCACGACATCCATGAATCTTCTCTGTGGTCTTCCTCTTCTCCTCCTGCCTGGCAGCTCCATCTTCAACATCCTTTGTCCAGTATATTCACTATCCCTCCTCTGCACAGGTCCAAACCATCTCAGCCTTACCTCTTTTACTTTGTCTCCAAACCCCTCAACGTGAGCTGTCCCTCTGATATACTCATGTCTAATCCTGTCCTTCCTAGTCACTCCCAATGGAAATCTTAGCATTTACAACTCTGCCACCGCCAGCTTCACTTCACCTGTCTTTTGTCAGTCCCACTGCCTCCAAACCATACATCACAGCAGGTCTCACTACTGTCTTGTAAATCTTCCCTTTCACTCTTGCTATCCTTCTGTCACAAATCACCCCCAGCACTCGTCTTCACTCACTCCACCTTGCCTGCACTCTCTTCTTCACCTCTCTTGTGCATTTTCCATTGCTTTGGATGGTTGACCCTAGGTATTTAAACTCATCTGCTTTCACTATCACTACTCCTTCCATCTTCACCATTGCACCTGCCTCCCTCTCGTTCACACTCATGTATTTTGTCTTGCTTCTACTGACTTCCATTTCTCTTCTCTCCAGAGCATACCTCCACCTCTTGAGGTTCTCTTCCACTTGCTCTCTATTTTAACTACAGATCACAATGTCTTCTGCAAGCATTATGGTCCACGGAGACTCCTGCCTGACCTCATCTGTCAGCCTGTCCATCACCATGGCAAACAAAAAGGGGCTCAGAGCCGATCCCTGATGTAATCCCATACCCACCTAGAATTCATCCGTCACTCCTACAGCACACCTCACCACCATCTTGCTGTCCTCATACATGTCCTGCACCACCCTTGCATACTTCTCTGCCACTCCTGACTTCCTCATACAGTACTACACTCCGTTTCTTGGCACCCCATCATATGCTTTCGCTAGATCCACAAAGACACAGTGCAACTCCTTGTGACCTTCTCTATACTTCTCCATCAGCACTCTTAAAGCTAACATTGCATCTGTAGTACTCTTTCTTGGCATGAAACTATACTCCTGCTCACTGATCGTCACATTGTGACCAGTCACTTTGTGGACTGGTGCCATCGGAACTGCCTCCAGATCAACGCGAGGAAAACTAAGGAGCTGGTGGTGGACTGCCGCAGGCATGGGCAGCCCCTCACAGCACCAGTAAATATACAGGGAACAGACATCGAGATGGTGACATCCTATAAGTACCTGGGTATTCATCTGAACAATAAACTAGACTGGTCACACAATACTGACGCACTCTACAAGAAGGGACAGCGCAGGCTGTTCCTGCTGAGGAGACTCAGGTCTTTTGGTGTACAAGGGGCGCTGCTGAAGTCATTCTATGACACGGTGGTGGCATCAGCCATCACTTTTGGAGTGGTCTGCTGGGGCAGTGGCATTACTGCAGCCGATAGAAAGAGACTGAACAAACTGATCAAGAAAGCTAGCTCTGTCCTGGGGCAGCGCCTTGATCCGATGGAGGAGATAGGAGAGAGAAGGACGGTGGCTAAACTGTCATCTCTGCTGGAGTCCGAGTTCCACCCTATGCAGGACATACTGGATGCACTGAGGAGCTCATTTAGCAGCAGACTACATCATCCCAGGTGCACAACCGAGAGGTTTCGTAGGTCCTTCCTACCAACGGCTGTCAGACTGTACAACCTAAGCAGGGCTGCTCGCAGAGATAGCAAAAAGACGTAACAAACTAATAGTTTTTTTTGAATGCAAAAGATGCAATAGACTTACACAATGGTCCTCTCCGGCATACAACTAGGAACATACCGGTCGCTATGGAGGGTGAGAATATGTATGGGCACATAATCATACCATGTAGGATAACTAAATAGACGGTTATGCTGTTTCATCCCACCTAGCAACAATGCTCTGCACTGTGTGTGTTTATATATTTACATATTTATTCCATCTAGCTACAATGCTCCGCACTGGGTGTGTTTATATTTATATATCTATATATTTATTCCATCTAGCTACGATGCTCCGCACTGTGTTTTTATATATCTACATATTATTCCATCTAGCTACATTGCTCCGCACTGTGTGTGTTTATATACTTGCATATTTATTCCACCTAGCTGCAATGCTCCGTACTGTGGGTGTTTATATATTTACATATTTATTCCATCTAGCTACAATGCTCTGCACTGTGTGTTCATATATTTATATATTTATTCCATCCAGCTACAATGCTCTGCACTGTGTGTCTGTGTGTGTGTGTGTGTATACAGTATATATTTTATAGTAATATGTACATATGTATATTAGCTGCTCTTGCTTGCTTGTTTTTTTTCTTGCCTTCTGATTGTTGCTCTGAGTGTTGCTATCCCTGTGCTGTTGCAATCCTGGAATTTCCCCGTTGTGGGACTAATAAAGGCTTATCTTATCTTATCTTATCTCCTCTTAACCTGGTGTCAACAACACTTTCCCATATCTTCATAGTGTGGCTGATCAACTTTATGCCTCTGTAGTTACTACAGCTCTGAGCATCACCTTGGTTTTTGAAAATTGGTACCACAACACTTCTTTTCCATCCTATCACTCTCCAAGATTGTGTTAAACAGTCTGGTTAAAAAGTCCACTGCCATCTCTCCTAAACATCTCCATACCTCCACAGGTATGTCATCTGGACCAACCGCCTTTCCATTCTTCATCCTCTTCAAAGCTGCCCTCACTTCTGCCTCGCTAATCCTCGGGACTTCCTTGTTCACCATCTTTCCTTCATCCATCCTCCTCTCTCTCATTTTCTTTATTCATCAGCTCTTCAAAGTACTCCTTCCACCTTCTCAACACACACTTGTCATTTGTTAGTATATAACCATTTCTGTCCTTAATCAACCTAACCTGCTGCACATCCTCTCCAGTTCAATCTGTCTAGCCAATCGATAAGTCCTTTGCTCCTTCCTTAGTGTTTAGCCTCTCATACAACTCAATATATGCCTTTTCCTTTGCCTTTCCCACCTCTCTCTTTGCCATGTGCCTAGATTCCAAATACTCCTACTTTCTTCATCTCCCTGACTATCCCACTTTTCCTTTGCTAACCTCTTCCTTTGAATACTTTCCTGTACCTCCTCATTCCACCACCAAGTCTCCTTGTCTTCCTTCCTCTGTCCACTGGATACGTCACATACCTTTCTACCCATTTCCTTCAATACTTTTGCTGTACTTTCCCAGTCATCTGGTAATTCTTCCCTTCCACCCAGGGCCTGTATCACCTCCTTCCTGAATTCTGTGCGACCCTCTTCCTTCTGTAACTTCCCCCACTTAATCTTTGGCTCTGCCTTCACTGTTTTCCTCTTCTTGCTTTGCAAAGTCATCCTACAGACTACCATCCGATGTCTAGTTACATTCTCCCCTGCCACCACCTTGCAGTCTCTTATCTCTTTCAGATTCCTCCTTCTGCATAAGATGTAGTCCACTTGTGCACATCTTCCTCCACTCTTGTAAGTCACCCTATGCTCCTCTCGCTTCTTGAAGTATGTATTCACCACAGCCATTTCCATCCTTTTAGCAAAATCCACAACCATCTGGTCTTCCACATTTCTCTCCTTAAAACAAATACCTACCCAGGACTTCCTCATCACCTCTATTTCCTTCACCTACACAGGTGGACAAAATTGTTGGTACCCCTCTGTTAATGAAAGAAAAACCCACAATGGTCACAGAAATAACTTGAATCTGACAAAAGTAGTAATAAATAAAAGTTCTATGAAAATTAACCAATGAAAATCAGACAATGCTTTTGAATTGTGGTTCAACAGAATTATTTTAAAAAACAAACTCATGAAACCGGCCTGGACAAAAATGATGGTACCCTTAACTTAATATTTTGTTGCACAACCTTTTGAGGTAATCACTGCAATCAAACAATTTCTGTAACTGTCAGTGAGACTTCTGCACCTCTCAGCAGGTATTTTGGCCCACTTCTCATGAGCAAACTGCTCCAGTTGTCTCAGGTTTGAAGGGTGCCTTCTCCAGATGGCATGTTTCAGCTCCTTCCACAAATGCTCAATAGGATTTAGATCAGGGCTCATAGAAGGACACTTTAGAATAGTTCATTGTTTTGCTCTTAGCCATTCTTGGGTGTTTTTAGCTGTGTGTTTTGGGTCATTATCCTGTTGGAAGACCCATGACCTGTGACTGAGACCAAGCTGTCTGACACTGGGCAGCACATTTCTCTCTAGAATACCTTGATAGTCTTGAGATTTCATTGTACCCTGCACAGATTCAAGACACCCTGTGCCAGATGCAACAAAGCAGCCCCAGAACATAACAGAACCTCCTCCATGTTTCGCAGTAGGGACAGTGTTCTTTTCTTGGTATGCTTCGTTTTTGCGTCTGTGAACATAGAGCTGATGTGCCTTGCCAAAAAGTTCCAGTTTTGTCTCGTCTGTCCATAGGACATTCTCCCAGAAGCTTTGTGGCTTGTCAACATGCAGTTTGGCAAATTCCAGTCTGGCTTTTTTATGATTTGTTTTCAACAGTGGTGTCCTCCTTGGTCGTCTCCCATGAAGTTCACTTGGGCTCAAACAACGACGGATGGTGCGATCTGACACTGATGTACCTTGGCCTTGGAGTTCACCTTGAATGTGTTTAGAGGTTGTTCTGGGCTTTTTTGTTACCATTCGAATTATCTGTCTCTTCCATTTTTCATCAAGTTTCCTCCTGCAGCCACGTCCAGGGAGGTTGGCTACAGTCCCATGGATCTTAAATTTCTGAATAATATGTGCAACTGTAGTCACAGGAACATCAAGCTGCTTGGAGATGGTCTTATAGCCTTTACCTTTAACATGCTTGTCTATAATTTTCTTTCTAATCTCCTGTGACAACTCTCCTTTGCTTCCTCTGGTCCATGTTTAGTGTGGTAAACACCATGTCACCAAACGGCACAGTGACTACTTGTCACCCTTTAAATAGGCCGACTGACTGATTACAAGTTTGTAGACACCTGTGATGTTAATTAGAGGACACATCTTGGTTGAACATGTCCCTGTGGTCACATTATTTTCAATCTTTTCTAGGGGTACCATCATTTTTGTCCAGGCCTGTTTCATGAGTTTGTTTTTTAAAATAATTCTGTTGAACCACAATTCAAAAGAATTGTCTGATTTTCATTGGTTAATTTTCATAGACTTTTTACTTATTACCACTTTTGTCAGATTCAGGTTATTTCTGTGACCATTGTGGGCTTTTCTTTCATTAACAGAGGGGTACCAACAATTTTGTCCATGGCTGTGCATATCCATTAAAGCGTACCTATGGTGGTTGTGGAAAAAAAAGATATTATATTGAGCCCCTGTCTCACGTTCTAGTTCAAGTTTAAGTTGAAATTCACGTTCAAAGCAATTTGATATAAATCCATTGCTGATGTGCTTGTTCAGCTATGTCAGCAAGACATGGGTACAGCCATACTAGCGGCTACATGGACTTCCAGGACGCTTCCTGTGATGTAATTTCGTGGCTACCGCGATCTGGATCAGTATTGGCTGAGCCTCGAGTACCCGGATGTGCAGCGGCTTTGGGGATATTCAAATTCAAACGTTTATTCCAAACTCAGGGTTCATATTAAATGCAGAACTAAAACGAGTAGAAAATAAATAAATAAATGCTTAAATTCAGCGGGCCGTCTTTTCTGATCTGAGCTCGTAAAGACCGATGATTCTAAAACTATGCGATCTGAGTACCCGGATGTGCAGCGGCTTCGGGGATATTCAAATTCAAACGTTTATTTCAAACTCAGGGTTCATATTAAATGCAGAACTGAAACAAGTAGATAAATAAATAAATAAATGCTTACATTCAGCGGCTTGTCTCATCTGATCTGAGCTCCTAACTGCCGCAACACTGAAGATGATTCTAAAACTATATACAGAGCAGCAGACACTCGGTGCTCTTGTAAAAACAAAAACATACAATGCGATATGGATATCGCAACATGGCGGAATGTAAAGCCTTTGGATGTCTGAATAATAAGCGAAAAAAACAAAGAAACACTTTTTTTGTGTACCCAAACCCAGCTCACCTTGTCAGAAGATCGGAGCGGAAACAGGGCACAGACGAATAATTTCAGACGAAATTGCGTTGTGTGTGTGAGGACCACTTCGTCACTTTAACCCTCAGAAGACCTTTCTGGCTCTAACATGTAGCCATGTCGCCCGAATTCTTCCGCACAGTCAAAAAATTCGGCCATAATAGAACAAAAACAACGGACAACAGCACCGTAATCGCGGGGAAACGCTGATTATTGTCTTTTCGTATCCACGAAGTGACGTCACATCCGCAAGTGTCATGGCTGCGCCCACAGTTTTCATTGGCTGCCCATGGCCAAGGTCCTATTTGAATATATGTCTGGTGGTATATGGCTGGCAAGAATTATTTACCAAAATAAGAAATACTTTTTCATAATGTTTTCAAGTTAAATGCGTCTTCACGACCACCAGAGGTACGCTTTAAAGTTCACTCCAGTCAACACTGTCTCTTTCTCTTCCTATCTACACCATGATAGAACAGTTTAAATCCACTTCCAGTGCTCCTAGACTTGATTCCCTTCCATCTGGTTTCTTGAACACACAGTATATCTACCTTTCTTCTCTCCATCATATCAGCCACTCTCTGCCTTTACCAATCATAGTCCCTACATTTAATGTCCCTACTCTCACCTCCACACTTCTACCTTTCCTAATACGCCTTCCCCCTCGCTTGCTTCTCAATCTTTAAATGAGTTTGAAATCTGGTTGTGAATAGACGGCCAAGATATATAAAGTGATGATATAGAGTGAAGTGCTTGGTGGTAATGCACCTACAAGCTGGTTGCCAACCGACAATCAAATCTAAAAGAAGAAGAAGAAGAGTTTGAAATCTCACTTAATATGGCGGATTACCCTGTGCAGTCCTCTTTGGAGTACGCTACTGAGCGATCGGAATGCATCATAAGATTTTTCTTGCTGGCTAAAACTTCGTCCACTATTGGGAGGGCAGCCCTACGCTAATGTCTTTGTTGTGTTGTTGTCATTTGTTTGTTTTGTCTTTGTTTCCCTGTTTAACCCAGCTTTGTGAAACACTTCAGACTACATGTGTGATTAAAAAAAAATAAATGAAGTTGAGTAAAAGGGACTTATTTGCACTTCCGGTTATGGCTGCCACGTAGGACGGACGTGTCTCGCTCTGCTCTGCTCCTGGAAAAAAAAAAAATCGGCAAATAACTCTCTCATTTGGGACAGAACGTATCCCAGCATTTGGGCGAAGATATGTCGGCGAAGCCTAAGGCTGGAAAACCAGGAAAAGGAAAAAGCGAGCCGCCGAAACAGTCCAAATTAACGGACTTTCAGGTCTGTGACGCAGTAAACAAAACTCCATATATGGCGGAGGAGGCTGGCAACGCTGCGATATCTGCGGGGAATGGCGCAGATGCGCTGATGGCTGCCATGAGTTCAATGAGAGCGGACTTTTCCTCTAGATTTGATGGGATTATGACAGCGTTGGAAGGAATAAGAAAGGAATTGGGTGACTGTGTAGAACGAACGGCGCAGATGGAGCTCCGTCTCGCTAGTGCTGAAGATGACGTCACCCGTCTTCAATTAAAGGTGCGCACTTTGGAAAAAAAAAATAAATCTCTGGAAGATAATATTTTGGATTTGGAATCTCGGTCGAGACAGAATAATTTGAGGCTGGTGGGTCTTCCAGAGGAATCAGAAGGTCGGGACGTATGTTCCTTTCTGGAAAAGTGGATTCCGGAGGTGCTGGGCAGCGAGGAGTTGCAATCAGCAGTGGTTCTGGAAAAAGCACATCGTATTGGCCCACGGAGAGATAAGGGACCGCCGAGGACCTTAATTATGAAGTTTCTTAGCAACAGAGACAGGATGAAGATCTTCAACGCTGCACGAGCTAAAAAAGGAGAGATTAAACACCAGGACCAGCAGGTGCGGTTCTACCCAGATTTGGCCACAGGAATCCAGCAATTGAGGAAGCAGTTTGATCCCGTACGTAAGGAGCTGCGCAACCTTGGGATTCGTCATGGTGTAATCTATCCTGCGAGACTGCTGACCACGTATGAGGGCAGAACCCACATCTTCAAGACCCCAGAGGAGGCGCAGGAGTTCATCAAGAAGATCAAAGAAGAAGAAGAGACTGGTGGGAGCTAAGCATGAACAAAATATAAGGTAGAATAATTAAGCATTTGCACAGGCATCTGACTGACTTGAAGTAAATAGTAAGTTTACAAAATATAGATTGTATTATATATTAAAAAAACAAAACAAAAACAAAACAAACAAACAAAAAAAACTATGATGTACAAAGTTGTTAAAAATTTTGGAGTTAAGTTGGAAAACTACAGAGGAGAGTTAATGTTACGTCATTAAAAGCAGTAGAGTTAGGGTGATTGGGAGGATGAAGGAGTGGCTTAGGCTGTTCCCCGTGGGTGTGGAACGGTCGATGGCTATATCGGGAGACAGAATTTTTCTTTTGATTTTGGGGGGTTTGCCACAAGTGTGGGAAGGGGAAATTTGTTTGTGTGTAGTTTGTAGGATGAATGTTCAACCACTCATGTTTTTGCTTCTCTGTATGAGCATGTTTACACTGCAAGGTAATCCCAAACTCTCTATTGATCATGGACCAAAGTGTTAATCTTAATTTAACTTCATGGAATTGCAGAGGTCTACAAAATTTAAAAAAACTTAAACAAGTTATGAATAAAATAAAGGACATGGGTTCAAGAATTGTGTTTTTACAAGAAACTCATCTGATAGAGGAGGATGTTAAAAGAATTAGGAGTAGATGGCAGGGAAGTGTATTCACCTCTTCATTTTCATCCCGAGCCAGGGGAGTTATGACTCTCATACATAAATCAGTTCCTTTTCAAGTGAAAAATGTAATTGGAGACAAATTTGGAAGATATGTAATCATTCAAGGTTCTTTGCTATTAGAAAATATAAATCTTGTGAACTTATATGGTCCCAATATAGATGATCAGAAGTTCTTTGCTAATTTATTTCTCATCTTATCATCACTTACAGGGCAACATATAATAGCAGGGGATTTTAATTGTACATTGAATCCAGGTGTGGATAGATCAACAGGACTGGATTGTACGCACATTGGATGTAGGATGACTATTAATCATTTTATGAAAGAATTGAGATTGTTAGATATATGGAGAGAAATGAAACCACAAGTTAAAGCCTATTCTTGTTATTCCAGTACCTACAAGACATTCTCACGTATTGATTATTTTTTGATTTCCACAGAATTAAGGTCCAAGATTCAAAACTGCTTTTATGATAACATCGTGATCTCTGATCATGCACCCTGTTGTCTAATATATGTAGATAAAAAATTGACAAAGGAATCAGGTAGATGGCAATTTCAGCATAAATGGCTTCAGGATGAGGAATTTGTCAAGTATATAGAAAAACAGATAGACGAGTTCTTTGACATCAATACTACACAAACATCAGCATGTGTAAAGTGGGAGGCTTTCAAAGCTTTTATTAGGGGACATATTATTAGTTATACAGGATCAAAATCTAAGAAGACTCGAGAGGAGAGAGCTAAATTGGAACATAAAATAAAAAATCTTCAGGAAAAAGTGTATGCAGGAAGTGACCCAAGGTTGGAGAATGAATTACTGATTTTGAGAGCTGAATACGACAAAAAATCAGCGAATAGAGCTGCCTCGAGTCTTCTAAGATTGAAACAATCTTTTTATGAACAAGGTGAAAAATCAGGAAAATTATTAGCATGGCAGATTAAACAATTGGAAATTAAAACACCAATTACCAGTATTATAAGTAATGGACAGGTAGTTATAGATCCTTTAGAAATTAATAGAGCCTTTAGAGATTACTATGAAAAATTATATGATACCAAAAATGAACCTGATTTAACAAAACTAAATGGGTTTTTGAACGAACTATCTATACCGTGTATACCAAATGAAAACAGGGAGATATTGGAGTCTAAAATTAGTCAAGAAGAAGTTGGGCTAGCCATTGATAATATGAAATCAGGAAAAAGTGCAGGACCAGATGGTCTTCCAGTTGACCTTTATAAAAAATTTAAGAATAAATTAATAAAACCTTTTTTGGAAATGGTTTTAGAAGCATTTCAAAATAATAATTTACCATCATACATAAATAATGCCTTAATTATACTGCTACCAAAACCAGGTAAGCCCTCTAATAAATGTGAAAATATGAGACCAATAAGCCTATTAAACGCCGACCTTAAGATAATCTGTAAAATTTTAGCAAGACGAATACAAGAAATTTTACCAAATATTATTAATCGAGATCAGAATGGCTTTATAAAGGGTAGACAAGGCTTCCATAATGTAAGAAGACTATTTAATATTATTTATTTTAATAAAGAAGCACCGGATACAGCTCTCCTATCATTGGACGCCGAAAAGGCCTTTGATAGAGTTGAATGGCCCTTTCTTTTTGAAGTCCTACAAAGGTTTGGACTTGGAAATAATTTCATAAAATGGGTTCAAATAATATACAATAATGCTACAGCAGAAATCCTAACAAATAACAATATTTCAAAACCAATAAAAATCAATAGAGGATGTCGACAAGGCTGTCCACTTTCACCTTTACTGTTTACTATGGCAATTGAACCTTTAGCGATAGCGATACGTTTACATTCACAAATATATGGAATTAAAGTTGGACCAACAGAACATAAAATCTCCCTGTACGCCGATGATATAATTTTGTTTATGTCGAATCTAAAAAAATCAATTCCAACCTTGTTGAATTTAATAAAGAATTTTGGGGAAATATCAGGATATAAAATAAATAAAACTAAATCTTCAATATTCAGAATCAGAATCAGAATCAGGTTTATTGCCATTGTTCATGTAGTACACAAACTAGGAATTTGTCTCGGTACAATGCTGCAACATTAAACATGATAAGATAAGAGAAATAAACTATACATGTAATAAAGTGTAGGATAAGATTAAGTGATATTAATAGCAATATTAATGCTAAATGAGACCCAGAGAAATTACCCAGCCCCTGAGGCAAATCAATTCAATGTTGTAAATCAGTTTAAATATTTAGGAATCCAAATTATGCCTAAGCTAGAATCAGTCGCCAGCGTCAACTATGAAGCCTTAATGTCAGATATCAATGAGTTAACTCAGAGATGGATGTCACTACCAATGTCGATGATCGGGAGAATCAATATACTTAAAAGTAATATTTTACCTAAAATACTTTATTTATTTCAATACATTCCCTTATCACCACCTTTAGATCTATTCTCAAGAATAAAAAAAAAGTTAGTGGAATTTATATGGAACAACAGGAGGGCTAGATTACGTCTGTCTTTATTATATTTACCATTTGATCGTGGAGGTCTGAAATGTCCAAATTTTATGTTGTATTATTGGTCGGCACAACTGAGGTCTATGACATATTATTTTTCATCAAATGATCTCCCTCACTGGACTGAAATGGAATCATACAATTTACCTTTACCTCTTCCCATATTCATATACTCAGATTCGGCAAAAAAATTACAAAAACAAGTTAAAAATCCATTTGTAAAGCATATGATCAAAATATGGTATGAAGCTAAAAACTATTTAAAAGAACCACAGTTATTGTCACAATTTAGTCCAATATGGGGTAATCAATATTTTAAACCAGGGAGAGCGGACGCTGTATTTAAAGTATGGAATTTAAAAGGGATACAAAAGATTCAGGATTTATATTTGCCATGTGCAGATAACATAATGTCTTTTGAAGAGCTGAGGATCAAATTTAATCTCAATAGAACACATTTTTTTAAATATCTTCAACTTAGAAACTTTATTCGATCAAATCAAAATAAAGCTCTCACTCGACCTATTTATTCATCCTTGGAAAAAATGATGATGAAAGATAGTAAAAGAAAGGGTATTATTTCAGAGTTTTATAACTCATTGACACTATCTTCAAGTGAAAATTCACTGAAAAGATTAAACTACTGGAAAGAAGATCTGCAAATTGAAATTTCGGAGGAACAATGGGAATTGGCTTGTACAGAAGCTCAAACCAAATCAATAAATGCACGCCTTAAATTGATACATTTCAAATGGTTAATGCGGATGTATGTTACACCGGAGGAGTTAAATAGATATAACAAAAATATACCAGATACATGCACAAAATGCATGGAAAGTAAAGGAACCCTATTTCATTGTTTATGGGAATGTAGATTAATAAGAATGTTTTGGGAAGAGGTGAGGGTAACAATTGAAAAAATAATCTCAAAACAAATCATACTGAATCCTAAACTGTTTTTGTTGGGTCTGTACCCAGAAAAGCATAATTTTAATAAAAGTGAAAGAACATTCATAGACCTCAGTTTGCTTAATGCCAAAAAATGTATTGCACTATTATGGAAAAAGACTCATAGACCAGATGTGACTCAGTGGTTAAGACAGATGTTAACAAACCTTCCATTAGAAAGAATAACATATATACTGAAATCAAAGGAAATTGTGTTTGAGAATATATGGAGACCTTTTATTGATTATGTAAAAAATTTAAACATAACTCTTGAAGAAGAAGGTGAATGATGTGTGTGGACCTTGTAAATTCCAAACTGGTGAACATAATATGTATACTTATGTATTGGATTGTCTAGACTAAACAGAGGAGCATTGTTGAAGACTTGATTTTGTTGGTGGTTGTTGGTGTTTTTAGTGCATTTTTTTTTTTTTTTGTAGTACTTTAGCGTTAGTGTTTGATTGTTTGTATCATGTTTGTTAAAAAAAAAAAAAAAAAGGTTCAATAAAGATATTGTGGAAAAAAAAAGTGACTTATTTAGAAATTCAGGCTCAAATAATTGCTCAGAGGTCCCATTTATTGTTCCATCCATCCATCCATCTTCTACCGCTTTTCCGGAGGTCCGGGTCACGGAGGCAGCAGTTCAAGCAGAGAAGCCCAGACTTCCCTCTCCCCAGCCACCTGCTCCAGCTCTTCAGAGGGGATACCAAGGCGTTCCCAGACCAGCTGGGAGACATAGTCTCTCCACCGAGTCCTGGGTCTGCCCCGGGGTCTCCTCCCAGTGGGACGTGCCTGAAACACCTCAAGTGGGAGGCGTCCAGGAGGCATCCTAATCAGATGCCCATACCGCCTCAACTGACTCCTTTCAATGTGGAGGAGCAGCGGTTCTACTCTGAGCCTCTCCCGGATGACTGAGCTCCTCACCCTATCTCTGAGGGTGAGTCCAGCAATCCTACAGAGAAAGCTCATTTCAGCCGCTTGTATCCGCGATCTCGTTCTTTCGGTAATTACCCAAAGCTCGTGACCATAGGTGAGAGTAGGAACGTAGATTGACTGGTAAATCGACAGCTTTGCCTTAGAACTAAGCTCCCTCTTCACCACAACAGACCGGTACAACGTCCGCATCACTGCAGATGCTGCTCCAATCCGTCTGTCGATCTCTCGCTCCATTTTCCCCTCACTCGTGAACAAGACCCCAAGATACTTAAACTCCTCCACTTGGGGCAGGAGCCTGTCCCCAACCCGGAGAGGACAATCCACCTTTTTCCGGCTGAGGACCATGGACTCGGACTTGGAGGTGCTGATTCTCATCCCAGCTGCTTCACACTCAGCGGCAAACCGTCCCAGCAAGAGCTGTAGGTCATTGCTGGATGAAGCCAACAGGACAACATCATCTGCAAACAACAGAGATGAGATCTTGTGGTCACCAAGCATGACACCCTCCATTCCCTGGCTGCGCCTAGAAATCCTGTCCATAAAAATTATGAACAGGATCGGTGACAAAGGGCAGCCCTGGCGGAGTCCAACTCTCACTGGGAATGACTCCGACAGAGTGTTGGCAATACAAACTAAACTCTCACAACGGTCGTACAGAGACCAAATAGCTCGTAACAACAAGCCCGATACCCCATACTCCCGAAGCACCCCCCACAAAAATCCACGAGGGACGCGGTCAAATGCCTTCTCCAAGTCCACAAAACACATGTAAACTGGTTGGGCAAACTCCCACGAACCCTCAAGAATTCTCAAGAGGGTAAAGCGCTGGTCCGATGTGCCACGGCCAGGACGAAAACCACATTGCTCCTCCTGAATCCGAGGTTCGACCAACGGCCGGACTCTCCTCTCCAGTACCTTGGCATAGACCTTCCCAGGGAGGCTGAGGAGTGTGATCCCTCTAAAGTTGGAGCACACCCTCCGGTCCCCTTTTTTGAAGAGAGGAACCACCACCCCGGTTTGCCATGCCAAAGGCACTGCCCCCGACCTCCACGCAATGTTGCAGAGGCGTGTCAACCATGACAACCCAACAACATCCAGGGCCTTGAGGTACTCGGGGCGAATCTCGTCCACCCCCGGGGCCCGGCCACCAAGGAGATTTTTAACCACCTTGGCGACCTCAGCCCCTGTGATAGGCGAGTCATCCCCCTCGTCCACAAACCCTGCTTCCTCTGTGGAAGGCGTATCAGTGGGATTGAGGAGATCCTTGAAGTATTCCTTCCACCGCCCGACAATATCCCCAGTTGAAGTCAACAGTGTCCCATCCGCACCATACACAGTGTGGACGGGGAGCTGCTTTCCCCTCCTGAGCCGCCGAACAGTTTGCCAGAATCTCTTTGAAGCCGACCGAAAGTCTTGTTCCATGGCCTCACCGAACTCCTCCCATACCCGGGTTTTTGCTTCAGCAACCACCTGAGCTGCACTCCGCTTGGCCTGCCGGTACACCTCAGCTACTTCGGGAGTCCCACAAGCCAACCAAGCTTGATAGGACTCCTTCTTCAGCTTAATGGCCCCCCTCACCACTGGTGTCCACCACTTGGTTCAGGGGTTGCCACCACGAGATGCACCGACCACCTTGCGGCCGCAGCTCTGGGCCGCCGCTTCAACAACAGAGGTGGAGAACATGGCCCATTCAGACTCCATGTCTCCAGACTCCCTCGGAATGTGGTTGAAGTTCTTCCGGAGGTGGGAGTTGAAGACCTCCCGGACAGGGGCCTCAGCCAGACGCTCCCAGCACACCCTCACTATACGTTTGGGTCTACCAGGTCTGAATGGCTTCCTCCCCTGCCATCGGATCCAACTCACCACCAGGTGGTGATCAGTTGACAGCTCTGCACCTCTCTTTACTCGGGTGTCCAAGACATATGGTCGCAGGTCTGATGATACGATAACAAAATCGATCATCGACCTGCGACCTAGGGTGTCCTGGTGCCAGGTGCACATATGAATGAATGAATGAATGAATGAATTTATTTATTTCGGATAGTACATTACAGGTTAAAAGAAACTGTATAATATAACAACAAGGTCAAATTAGACAAAGACTCCTTCTACTATACAATTCCACGTGAGTTATCCGAAATGGGTGATGGCTGAAGCCGCAGCTTATATTGCCCACCCATATTCCATCCAAGAATTCAAAGGAGAAAAAAGAGAAAACAAGACAAGAGCGATTACAATTTAAAACAAGGCTAAGACAAAATATGACTGAGAGAAAAAGAAAACTGAGCTAGTCTAAGTTAAGCGGTTACTATTCAAAAACAAATCTAAGACATAGTGTCACAGAGAAAAAAGAAAAACTAATCTATAACACAACACAGGCTGGAAATGTCAATCCTTATGTGAGTTTACATGTCGTCTTGTAAATATGTTTGGAGTATTTCTTCCTTTAGTTTTTGTTTAAATTGTCCAAGCTTTGTACATGATTTTAATTCAGGTCCAAAATTGTTCCATAATCTGACACCTTGCACTGAAATACAGTGTTGCTTGGTAGTTGTTCTCACTGTAGGCTTTTGAAATATACATGTTCCTCTGAAGTGATATCGTTTCTCCCTTGTTTGGAACAACTTTTGGATATTTGCGGGCAGTGATAGATTCTTCACTTTGAACATTATTATTGCGGTTTTAAAGTCGATCAGATCTTTCAACTTGAGAGTTTTTTGTTTAAGAAAAAGTGGGTTTGTTGGTTCCCTGTAAGCTGCTTTGTTGATTATTCTAATAGCTCTCTTTTGAAGCATAAAGAGTGGATATATGTTTGTTTTATATGTATTTCCCCATACTTCATTACAATATGTCATGTATGGGAGTATTAATGAATGATACAAGGTGTATAGTGTGGGTTGATTCAGCAAATTTTTCACTCTGTGTAATATTGCAATTGATTTGGATACTTTACCTTTTATATAATTAATATGTGGCTTCCAACACAGTTTGTTATCAATTATTACTCCAAGGAATTTAGTTTCGGATACCCTTTCAATCTCTACACCATTTACACTGAGTTTGGGTACTGGGTAGTTGTGATGGTTGTTAAAGACTATAAATTTTGTCTTGCTTAAATTGAGCGTTAATTTGTTTGAATCAAACCACAGTTTCAGCTTTCCTAATTCCTTTCCGAGTGTATCCAGAAGTTGTTCCAAGTTGTTTCCACTGCATAGCAGGTTAGTGTCATCAGCAAACAATATTAAGTCCATTTTTTCTGAAACTTTACATATATCATTTATATACATATTGAATAATAATGGTCCCAAAACTGAACCCTGTGGGACTCCACAGGTGACCTTCAGTAGCTCTGAGTTTTTGTTGTTAACACATACAAACTGATATCTATTCTTTAAGTAACTTCTTAACCAGGACAGTGCTACCCCTCTGATACCACAATTTTGTAGTTTCTTTAATAATAGATTGTGATCTACTGCATCAAATGCTTTTTTAAGATCCAGGAATACTCCAACTGAATACTCTTTATTTTCAATGGCTGTTGATATTTTTTCTGTAAATTCCATTAAGGCATATGCTGTTGTCCTTTTGTGTCTGAACCCATATTGCTGCTCACACAATAAATCATTCTTCAGTATGAAGTTGTCAATTCTCTCATAGAATATTTTTTCAAGTATCTTGGAAAATTGCGGTAATAGTGAAATTGGTCTGTAGTTGGAGAGTTCCCCTCTGTCGCCTGTCTTGTAAATCGGAATTACTTTAGCTATTTTCATTGCATTGGGAAATATACCTGATTGGAGAGACAGGTTACAGATATACGTCAGTGGTTTCACTATGCATTCGATAACAGTTTTGACTAGTAGCATATCAATACCATCGCAGTCAGTAGATGTTTTACTTTTGAACGATTTAACAATTTCAATGACCTCTCTTTCGTCTGTGTTCTTTATGAAGATGGTGTCTTTTACAGCAGTGTTATTGCATATTGAATCACCTGTTGGCACCGTAGTGGGTATTTCTCGGGCCAGTTTAGGTCCAATGTTAACAAAAAAATTATTAAATTCATCTGCAGGTGAAGCTATATTCACATTCGGAGTCGATTTATTATTTTTTGGAGTGTTAGTTGGGTAGCTGGTATTTCTGCTTTTATTTCCAAGGATACTGTTGATTATTGTCCATGTATTTTTAATATTGTCTTTGTTTTTTTCCAGTTCTTTACTGTAATAGTCTCTTTTACTACATCTTATTATATATGTTAACTTATTTTTGTATGTTTTATACTGCTGCTCTGCTTCTTTTGTCCTTTTCTTTATGAAAGCTTTATATAATAAATTTTTCTTTTTACACGCCTTTTGTAGTCCTTTGGTTAGCCATGGTTTGTCAGTAAATTTGTGTTTAAGCTTTTTTTTAACTAATATGGACATATGGACACCCTTATGCTTGAACATGGTGTTCGTTATGGACAGACTGTGGTTAGCACAGAAGTCCAATAACTGAACACCACTCGGGTTCAGATGGGGCAGGCCGTTCCTCCCAATCACCCCCTCCAGGTTTCACTGTCGTTGCCCACGTGCGCATTGAAGTCCCGCAGTAGGACAATGGAGTCTCCAAGAGGAGCACCCTCCAGCACCCCAGTCACAGACTCCAAAAAGGGTGGGTACTCTGAAACATCATTTGGTGCATAGGCACAAATGATGGTCAGGACCCGTTTCCCAACCCGAAGGCGCAGGGAAGCAACCCTTTCGTCCACCGGGGAAAACTCCAATATAGAGGCAGCAAGGTGGGGCGATACAAGAATACCCACCCCTGCTCGTCGCCTCTCGCCCGGGGCAACTCCAGAAAAGGCCAAGCTCCAGCCCCTCTCCAGGAGACTGGTTCCGGAACCGGAGCTGTGTGTTGAGGTGAGGCCGACTATATCTAGCCGGTATCGCTCAACCTCGTACACCAGCTCAGGCTCCTTCCCCACCAGAGAGGTGACATTCCACGTACCAAAAGCCAGTTTAGAAAGCTTGGGATCAGTCCGCCAAGGTCTCCGCCTTTGACCGCCACCTAATCCACATAGCACCGGACCACCATGATCCCTCCTGCAGGTGGTGAACCCACTGGAGGGCGGACCCATGTAACTCCTTCGGGCTGAGCCTGGCCGGGTCCCATGGGTGGAAACCCGGCCACCAGACGCTAGCCTTCGAGCCCCTCCCCCAGGCCTGGCTCCAGGGTGGGGCCCCGGTAACCCCATACCGGGCGGGGTACACTGAATCCTTGATATACAATTTATCATGAGAGTCTGTTGGATCGTTCTTAGTCTGGCCCTTCACCCAGGACCAGTTTGTCTTGGGAGACCCTATCAGAGGCAAATTGCCCCGGACAACATAGCTCCTGGGATCACTGGGACACGCAAACCCCCCACCACGATAAGGTGACGATCCATGAGGGGGCCATTTATTGTTGTTTCTGTGAATTAATTTCAGATTCTGACATTATCAAGAATGCATCTGCATTTTGATAAACAATATTTTCTGTCATTTATATGAGCTCTAGAATGCTACTCTCTCAGAAAATGCTGTTTCAGGCCTCCTCAGTGTTATTCATGAGCCCCTAATCTGATTGGGTAAACTCTTTGCAGTTAACACATGGCAAATCCAATCACAAGTGGAAAGGCATAACCTACACCCAAGTTCGACTTTTTAGGATTTACTCGATGCTGATTGGATAAAACTACATCACGATTCGAGTGCTTTGTAAACAAAACAAGGAAATTAGGAGCACCAAATTTAACTAAAAATCATAAAGATCTGATGCCAAAAAAAATTAAACTCTAATACTACCATGATTACGGAGGGTCTGAACAATGATCCGTGATATATAGCCATGCAGCACAGGTGTTGGGAGGACACATGAGCGCAGCAGAGCGGCACTGAGCTGGGGTTGCGAACCCATACTGCTGGCCAATGGGAGACAGACTCCCTGCTGGTTCTGCTCCTGCTGTGCTCATACAGGGATGCTGTATAATGCCTAAACATTTAAAATCTAATACCACCGTGATTGATTGCGGTCACACAGCAGTGTGTCAGGTGGGCTCAATCACAGCAAACTGGACAAGGCACAGGACTGGCAGCCCACATTTTTCTTATCCGGAGTGTGAACCTACACCGTTGGCCAGCCAGAGACGGCACCAACACTGTCATTAAACAACAACAGTGGCAAGTTGATCTGATGCACTCCACTCTACATTCATTTTGTACATGATCATTTCTCTATGGTTTCAATGTGTTTTAAACATATTTTACTTTGAAGCACTGCATCATGGTCAAAACTGTCAATTTTGTCACAAACAAATCCCCTGTAGGCTGTCAAGTCCTAGACCAGGGGTGTCCAACCATGTGCCATGGAGAGCCAAGACCCTGCAGGTTTTCTCTTCTACCCAGTCTCTTCAGCAGGTGTTTTCACTTATCAGCAATCAGTGGGAAGAAGTTCACAGAAATCTGCTGTTGAAGACACTGGTTGGAGGTAAAACCTGCAGGGTCTTGGCTCTCCATGGCACATGGTTGGACACCCCTGTCCTAGACCAACAGGTCCTACCTTCAGTCATATCCAGAATATGCTTTTTGAAGAAACCAAAGTTATACTTTTCAAGGTGTTGGACTCATGAAGTGACCAGAACAGAGCCAGATGTTTGGGCTAAAATCCTCTGGCACGACAGCTAAAATAAATTCTAGCTACTTTTCTCTTAAGGGATGCATCCTCTGGGTCTCTGTGTAAGCGTCCTGTTGTTGCCTTATATGAATTGAGTGCACAGTGTCTCCTAGATAAGTTTGCAGACAGCTCCTAATTGCTGAGTGGTGTCATAATCAAGAGATCAGTTAGGCAGACCAATAATAGAACAGCGGATGGGTATCAAGGCAGGGTTTTCAGACAGTATCAATACCGGCTATGTGTTTTGATATTTTTTGATAAACTTTTGATGTCTAACACATTATAGAAGGTTAAAACCTTCCAATACATCATTTTGCAGTGAATGGGAGCTTTAATATAAGCATTTGGAATTTAAAAGAAGTTGTGTAACAATGAAAGAATTCAGGCATCAATCATGACCTCTGATTTATTCTGTTAAATATTTATGAGCAGCTGAGTGTTTGACTGAAAATCAGTTAATGTGTCTCTGAAGAGGAAGTGTAGTTAGAAACATGAACCTGGGAACAACAAATCTTTAATGAGTCACTTCTTCTGTTCTACCGATCATGTATTTGTGTCACAGTAAATTACTAATTCTCAGAAACAAGAATGTTACCGAAAGCAGTTGGTCAATAATGTTTCCTGCAGCTTTTATAATAACAGGAATGAAAGACTACACACCCATCTTCTACACCAGAGTATAATGATGGCTGAAAAGCAAAACCTTCTATCTGAAAAATGCACTTGGGCATTAGTGCCTTGCAAATTGAAGATAGGTGGTATTGTTAATCCATAATATAGTAATATAGTCCAAAACAATGCATTATGGTGAATGGCATTCACTTATATAGCGCTTTTATTCTCATCTCTTGATGACCAAAGCGCTTTACAGATCCTGCTATCCACACATTAACACACTGATGGCGGCATGCTGCCTAACATGGCACGTCCAGACCCACCAGGAGCAATTGGGGGGTGAAGTGTCTTGCCCAGGGACACAACGGCAGGATATCCGGGGAGAGCGGGATTTGAACCGCCAACCATGCAGTTATTGGATGACCTGCTCTACCTCCTAAGCCTGTACTGGGTATCCTTAAAAACGTGCCATTCTGCAAGAAAACAAAAGGGTGGGGTTTTTTTGTTTTGTTTTTTTTAAGTTTTCTCAAAAAAGTGCATTTTTCAGATGGGAGGTTTTGCATTTCAGCCATCGAAAGCGGTTTCTTGATCCAGAATATTCCACACTAATGTGATGTTTTCTTACTGATACACAATGCCTTTATTCTCTTTATCTGTGTTTTTTAAGAGAGGATATAAATCTGACAAAATTTGTGAAACTGGATTATAGAATTCTTTGGCCCTGGAAATTTATATATTTATAAAAACAGAACAAACTGGGATCTCTTTAGTGGAAGACTTTAGGAATTAAACATCTTAACACTCTGCAACACCTTTTTAATAACAAAAATTATTTGTTTTCACCTTCATATTTTTACAGTTTAAATTTCTAAATTCAAGACTATTGCTGTAACTTCAAAATTTGAGTTTTTTTATTCAAAAAATTTTCTAAAAAGTCATACTACAAGAGGAAGTGAGGGAGAAAATAAATTATTTAAAGAAAATGTACAGTTGCAAGAAATGTTTGAGATATATGGATGAAATTTTTAAAACAAATATTTTTGTGTATTTCGATAGTAACTTAAATAAAGATGTATTATAATTTAAATACATCATAAAATAATAACTGTGACATATTAATGATACATATGAAATTGCGAAAAAAATGTTGAATGGCATTTCCTTGTTTTAAAAAAAGTAAATTAATAAAAACAAGGAAACATGTAATAAACATAAAATAGTCACACAGATTATGTTTTTGACATTTAAAGTATGACAAAAAATTAGATGGGGGCAGCTGAGTAAAGACTACAGCAAGTTTCATTGACAATTTATGTATTTTAATTAGATTAAATCTGGGAAACATTTAATATGCTGTGATTTAGATTGAATTAGAGAGTACATACATATTGTGGCGTGAAAAAGTGTTTGCCCCCTTCCTGATTTCTCATTTTTTTTGTATGTTTTTCACACTTAAATGTTTCAGATCATCAAACAAATTTAAATATTAGACAAAGAGAACACAAACACAAAATGCAGTTTTTAAATGAAAGTGTTTATTATTAAGGGAAAAAAAATCCAAACTACATGGTCCTGTGTGAAAGTGATTGCCCCCTAAACCTGATAACTGGTTGGGCCACCCTTGGCAGCAACAACTGCAATCAAGCATTTGTGATCACTGGCAATGAGTCTTTTACAGTGCTGTGGAGGAATTTTAGCCCACTCATCTTTGCAGAATTGCAGTAATTCAGCCACATTGGAGGGTTTTCAAGCATGAACCACCTTTTTAAAGTCATGCCACAGCATCTCAATTGGATTCAGGTCAGGACTTTAACTAGCCCGCTCCAAAGTCTTCATTTTGTTTTTCTTAAGCCATTCAGAGGTGGACTTGCTGGTGTGTTTTGGATCATTGTCCTGCTGCAGAACCCAAGTGTGTTTCAGCTTGAGGTCACGAACAGATGGCCGGACATTCTCCTTCAGGATTTTTTGGTAGACAGCAGAATTCATGGTTCCATTTACCACAGCAAATCTTCCAGGTTCTGAAGCAGCAAAACAGCCCCAGACCATCACACTACCACCACCATATTTTACTGTTGGTATGATGTTCTTTTTCTGAAATGCTGTTACTTTTACACCAGAAGTAATGGGGGACACACCTTCCAAAAAGTTCAACTTTTGTCTCATCAGTCCACAGAGTATTTTCCCAAAAGTCTTGGGGATCATCAAGATGTTTTCTGGCAAAACTGAGACGAGCCTTTGTTCTTTTTGCTCAGCAGTGGTTTTCATCTTGGAACTCTGCCATGCAGACCATTTTTGTCCAGTCTCTTTCTTATGGTGGAGTCATGAACACTGACCTTAACTGAGGCAAGTGAGGCTTGCAGTTCTTTGGATGTTGTTGTGGGGTCTTTTTTGACCTCTTGGATGAGTCATCACTGGGCTCTTGGGGTAATTTTGGTTGGCCGGCCACTCCAGGGAAGGTTCACCACTGTTCCATGTTTTTGCAATTTGTGGATAATGGCTCTTACTGTGGTTTGCTGGAGTCCCAAAGCTTTAGAAATGGCTTTATAACCTTTTCCAGACTGGTTGATCTCACTTACTTTGTTTCTCATTTATTCCTGAATTTCTTTGAATCGCAGCATGATGTCTAGCTTTTGAGGATCTTTTGGTCTACTTCACATTGTCAGGCAGGTCCTATTTAAGTGATTTCTTGATTGAGAACAGGTATGGCAGTAATCAGGCCTAGGTGTGGCTCGAGAAATTGAACTCAGCTTTCCAAAGATGTGATAAACCACAGTTAATTTATGTTTTAGCGGGGGGGGGGGGGGGATCACTTTTTCACACAGGGTCATGTAGGTTTGGATTCTTTTTACTCTTAATAATAAACACGTTCATTTAAAAACACCATTTTTTGTTTACTTGTGTTATCTTTGTCTAATATTTAAATTTGTTTGATCTGAAATATTTAAGTTTGACAAACACAAAAAAATGAGAAATCAGGGAGGGGGCAAACACTTTTTCACACCACTGTAGATGGTATATATTTATTTTTCTCAGACTAGAAATTTATGAGCAAATCCTCCCTGAAGAGTAAATTTGTCAGAAAAGAAATTACATATTAAAAAGTTTAAAAATTTTGAGAAAGGTGACAATTTATGAGTAAGCGCAAAGAAGTTGGGAATTCAAAGTCGGAACAAACCCCTAATTTTTATGAGAATAAAGCTGCACTTGTAGAAGAAAAAGGTCATATGTACAGTCTGAGTAAAAGCACAAGTTTATAAAAGAAGATTGCAAATTTAAGATTAAAATGTTACAGAATAATAAAAAGACCAAATGCATAAGAAGAGTCTCTAATTTAAAAGAAAACCCTCACTAAAATTGGTGAGGGTAAAATCCATATTTGATACTCAAGCAACTTATTTAGTAGATAGTCTTAATTTTTTTTTTTAACTATTTTATACTTGACACTGATTTTTCTTGAGTAGAATTTCTGGCTACTGTACTCATGTCTGCTTATATTACATTTTGTTAAGTAATGAATTATGCAGTTTATATCTTCCCAAACCAAAGAAGTTTGGTTCCTTTCAAACTGCATTATTGTGGGTTTGCTTTTATTACTTACACTTTGGATTAGATGGTTATTGTATTTTTATTGCAAGTAAAATACTTTTTTTTTTTTTTTGCTTTATGTTGTCATTTGCATGCTTATTAATTTTTTTTTATTTCAAGTAATGGTTTAAATTATTTTCTGTCCATCTTGACAGTGGCCCAAGTTTATTTTTTTTTATCTTCTACGAGTGTACAGAATTTTAATATTTTGTTTCATTCATTTGTTTTTGATTCCTAAAATTAAAATACACACATCAGAGGAAAAGGCTGCATCTGTGTTGCACTTGTTGATACAGAAGAGCCTTATTGTTCACCTTTATTATATAATTTTCTGTAGGTGTAAATTGCTTGAGTCAACTTGTGATCATTAATTTGAACTAGCGCATGCCCGTAGAAAGCAAATATTCCTGTCTGAAACAGGCAGGCCAATTAGGCTTTACAGGCTCAAATGTAAGCTGTGTTTGAAAGTGGAATACAGAGGTGTAGCCTATATGTAGGCAATCACATGTTAGACTCTGACACATATGAAAGGGACTGAACTGAGATTTGACTGTGTGAATATTAATTACAGAGTTATTGAAAATGAATGGGACATGCAATATTAGTGACTGTTTAAGAACCCTGGTTTATTTGTTTGTCAGATCACTTATTTGTGTGATCTTTTGACTTGTATTCATAATAGTGTATCTTGCACTTTGGGGAATGGGAGTTGTTCAGTCACCATTCTAATTGTTTTAGTTTATACGTACAGTATGTGTAGTGTATCATCAATAAACTCATGCAGTACTGTAACAGGACACACAAATATTTGAGACCATTCTAGTGCATCCTTTTTTATTTTAGCAATATTGTAAGAACAAAACACCCAACATTATTATACACAGCAGAATGACTCATTTGGCTGCAACTCTTGCATCAGTGTTGCCCATTTGTCTGTAAATATTTAAAATATTTAAATAAAAATGATTTATTTCCTTTTTTGGACATTTTTGTGTCCTGTTTGGTCATGGTTGTCATTTAGTCAAAGCGTGCATATATGTCTGCATATGATATGCAGTTGATCTGGCCATTCCGCTCCATAATCATGGCGGTATTATTAAGTTTTTAATTTTTAGATACTCGTGTGGGAGGGGGAACTCACGGTCCTGCAAATGACAGTGGTACTACACAGGTGAAGCAGCAGTCGGGACTCCCATCTACCACTGACCGGGCAAGCGGGGCTTGCCTCCTCACGAAGGATCAGGGTCCGCTCGGTTGGACACCGGTGTTGGAGAAGCAGCAGCTGAACCGGCGGATCACAGTCCTTCACAGGGAGCCAAGCCCAGCCTGCCCGATTAACGGGAGTCTTGGCAGTTGCTCCACCCATGTGCCATCACTGTCCTTTGCGGCACCACAGGTCCCCGTGCCCCCCCTCCCAGCGTACCTGCACACCTCATGTTCTCCACATATGCTGAATTATCCTTTAGAGTCTAAAGGATAATTCAGCATATGTGGAGAAGGGTAGGTCTAAAGTTTAGACCTAAACCCAAGTGATTGCGTAGGTCTAAAGTTTAGACCTACGCAATCACTGCAACTTTATGGTGTAATTTTTTTTTAAAACTAAATCTTCAGTATTATCTTTTTCTAGTCAAATTTGTCACTTTTCGCTTCCTTGTTTTGCTCACGGAGTGCTGTGGTTACTGATGCAGTGATGCCACGTATTATCCAATCAGTACAGAGTTGATTTGAAACCCTGCACACATTTCTAGAAGCCAGAGCATGAGGAGAGAGCATGACTAAACTTTTATTAATAAAAATTACATATTTTGACTGAAAAACTCCATAGTCGGGGATGCACACCCTCGTAACCTCAGCAAAGCACTTATAAAATCTGAGGTCAGGCTGATGAACGGTTTAAAAGATATGTGAGGAGCACACAGACAGGTTTTGTATTTTTTTTTTTTTTTTTTTGTATTTTGGATACATTATTCATCCCAGAGGGAAATTACAGGGCATCCACCTGGATGGATGAGAGCACCACGGTGTGACACCAGTCCCTTCACCATTCACACACACATTCACACCTAGGGCCACTTTAGAGTCTCCAAATAACCTAACTTGCATGTTTTTGGCCTGTGGGAGGAAACTGGAATATGCTGCATTTATAGATGGATATGGCTACACAGTTTCTTTTTATCAAAAAGTGACTTCCTGACATTCCACCTTAAGCTTTACACCTTTCAGATGGATGTCTTTCCAGGCAACAGGAAGTAACTCAGAGTGTGCTAAAGGCGTTTCCCAGGACACTGGTGATAAGGTCTCTAAGCGACACTAAACCACTGACCCCTTTTCATCTTTATAATAACCTTTGGGTTTGTGCTGATATCCCTTTGTGGGCTGGTCTCCTCTTTCATTTTAAGCCTGACATTTCCTGCTCAGTAAGTTTCTGCTGTCTCCTCTCTTGGCGCTCCCTTTCTTAACTTCGGCCCCACAGGTTTACAGTATGTTGCCATGACAACAATCCTGGAGTCGGTGTCCTATCTGAATTAAACATGGAGTCGTGGGAAAAGTAATCACACGTGGCTGTACTTTACGGAGTGTGGCTTCACCTTAACACACTCTCATAAATCAGCCCGGGGACTCCTTTGTGTGCTGCACCTTTTTAATTTCTGCTCCACGTGACTTTTCTTTCCCCCTAAAACTCCACGGGGACGATGAAACAATCCATTAATGAGACTGAACACTGATTTCATTCTCTGAGGACACTTTGCTGCCCTGAGGTTGTTGCAAGGTTTCAGAGTCATGATGCTGCTAAATCGAGCAGTTTGCTAAAGCAGGTTTTTTCTTATCCCTCAGAGAGGATGGTGAAGTACTGTGGTCATCCTGTCCTTGTATCTGTGTTTGTGTTTCCATACAGAGCAGGAATACTGCTATAAAGTGGCTTGTTAAAAATTAAAATGCACTTTATGATTTCACGAAAAACGCTATTCCTCCTAGGCCATTGACCCTGACACATGGGTCTGTATCTAGGATGTGCTGACGGTCAAGCGAACTGAGAACTCTGGGAGTGATTTCGTCACACCGGAATGAGCTACTCCAGCATTGACAGTTTAGTCTTTAAATATAGTTACCCCACTAGACATCCATGCTTTGCCTGGTTCATTAACCCACAGTCGATAATTTATCTTGCGTCATTCTGGCTTATTTTGATATATTTTGGGCATAAACTGGGGCATCAGCCTGCTAGCATGTTGACTAGCTGGCAAAGTTGGGCTGTCTCCCGCCTTGGAGCTCAAGTCAGCAGGGAGAAGCCAATGGATGACCCCATTAGTGCCAGGTTATCTGTCAGATATCGGTCAGGGTAGATAAAGTTCTTCCCTTTGTATTCTCACTAGTTATGCTTGTGGCCACCTTGTTGACTAATCCACACTCGATAATACACCTCCCCTCCAAAAGTATTGGAACAGGGAAGCCAATTTCTTTTTTTTGCTGTAGACTGAAAACATTTGGATTTGTCATCAAAAGATGAATGAGACAAGAGATCGACATTTCAGCTTTTATTTCCAGGTATTTTCCATCTGGATCTGATACACAACTTAGAAGGTAGCATTATTACCTCCGCCAAGGAGGTAATGTTTTTACCGGCGTCTGTCTGTCTGTTACCAACATAACTCAAAAAGTTATAAACAGATTTTGACGAAATTTTCAGGAAAGGTGTGTAATGGCACGGGGAACAGATGTTTAGATTTTGGTGATGATTTGAGAGTGCATACCTCCACCAAGGGCTTTGTTTTTATTTGTGCAGCAGGATTACACAAAAACTACTGGATGGATTTGGATGAAATTTTCACCAGAGGTGGTTCTTGGCCTAGAGAGGAACCCATTACATTTTGGTGATGATCTGAGAATGCATACCTCATCCAAGGCTCTTATCTTCTCACAGTGTGTTAGCAACAATACTCCAAAACTGATGGACAGACTTTGATGCAATTTTCACCACAAGTGGCTATAGGCCTACACACAAACCCATTACATTTTGGAGGTGATCCATGAGAAACGGAAGGAGCCTTGGCAAAGGTATGCGCTCTATGAGTGCTTTTCTAGTTTGTAATGGAACACCAAATTTTTAGGTGAGCAAAAGTATTGGAACAGATAGTATCATTCACTTCCATCTATTTTAAGTCTAAATAGTTGCAAATCCTTTGCTTGCAATAACTTCATCAAGAGTGGGACTCTGACATCCCCAAATGTTTGCATTCTTCTTTTGTGATGATTTCCCAGGCTTTCACTATAGCCTCTTTCAGTTGTTTGGGTTTTTTTTTTTGGGGGGGGGGGGGGGGGGGTTCAGCTGCATGTCCACCAAACATTTTTTTTTGTAACTGTAGATGGCCATTTTCTGTTCATTTTTTATGTCGAAGATGCTCAGTGCACTCGGCAATAAAACGCTGTCCATGGTCAGCGTATTTTGTCACTCCACTCATTGCGCTGAAAGTTGAAAATTTTCAGCTTTGGGAGCGCTGCAGTGCTCATCAACTGCACACCTCTCTTACCAACTGATTAGAATCAGACTAAAAGTATGCTTGTGCTGCAATGATTAGTTGACTGTCAGAAAATTAATCGGCAATTAATTTGACAGTTGACTAATCGCCTGTGGACCCTTTTCCAGGAAAAATTCTTAAAAAAAAAAATAAAAAAAAAATTAGGCTCTAAAACATGAAAAATTGCCACTTTTCTTGTGTGAGCATTATGAGTTAAATATATTGTGGTTTTGTAATGTCTGACAGTTGTGTTGCTCAAGAGTCAAAATCATGTATGATGGGTCATTATTTTATTTAGCTATAGGGACCTTTATAAAATGTTAGAGACTGAGAACAAGGTGATATTTTCAGGTGTGCAGACTTAAACAGGTGAGGTAAAACATGCACTAGAGCCTTGAACAGGAGCCATGCCAACAGGAAGCAGAGATAGTGGACATGACAGAAATAATCATGATTAATCGACTAATTTTGGGGACTCTGACCCCCGACGTATGTGGCAGGGCATTCAAGCTATCTCTGATTATAAGCCCAGCAACTCCATACCTATAGCCATGACTGTGCCCTTTCTCAATGAGCTAAATGACTTCTATGCTCGTTTTGACAAGGACAACAACGAAAAGAACATCAATTTCCCACCCTCTGATGACCTCCACCACCTCACACTCACCCACACCGACGTCTGTAACGCACTGAGTCATGTCAACGTACGTAAGGCTGCTGGCCCTGATGGCATTCTTGGGCGTGTGCTGAGGGCATGCGCTGAGCAGCTGGCAGGGGTCTTCACAGACATCTTCAATCTGTCCCTGGCCCAGGCCGTGGTACCAGCGTGCTTCAAGACCACTTCAATAGTACCAATGCCGAAACATTCAACACCATCGTGCCTAAATGACTATCGCCCTGTGGCACTGACGCCCATAGTCATGAAGTGCTTTGAGCGACTGGTCTTGGCACAGCTCAAAAAAGGCCTGCCCCCTACACTGGACCCTCATCAGTTCGCCTACCGGAGCAACAGGAGTACAGAGGATGCGGTTTCTACAGCGCTGCACTATGTACTCTCACACCTGGATGACAAGAACACCTACGCAAGAATGCTGTTTGTTGACTTCAGCTCAGCATTCAACACAGTTATCCCCTCCAAGTTGCTCACTAAACTTGGGGACCTGGGAATCAGTACCTCCACCTGCAACTGGATCATGGATTTTCTGACCAACAGACCCCAGCATGTTAGGTCAGGCCCCAACCGTTCTTCCGTCATCACACTCAACACTGGTGTACCACAGGGCTGTGTGCTCAGCCCATTCCTCTGCTCCCTCTACATCCATGACTGCAGGCCTATGTATGGATCCAATTCCATCATAAAGTTTGCAGATGACACCACGGTGATTGGACTCATCAGGGACAACGACGAGTCAGATTACAGGGCAGAGGTTGAGCACTTGGCTACTTGGTGCGCTGACAATAACCTGCTCCTTAACACCAGCAAAACCAAGGAGCTCATAGTGGACTACAGGAAGGAGAGGGAAGAGACACATGACCCCATCCATATCAATGGCATAGCTGTTGAACGTGTCCCCAGCTTCAAATTCCTGGGGACCCACATCTCGGAGGACCTGTCCTGGTCAGTTAACACCACCAGCCTGATCAAGAAGGCCCATCAGCGCCTCTTCTTCTTGAGGACACTGAAGAAGAACCATCTGTCAACTGACATCCTGGGCAACTTCTACCGCTGCGTGATAGAGAGCACCCTGACCAACTGTATCACAGTCTGGTATGGGAGCTGCTCTGTCGCTGACCGCAAGGCGCTGCAGCGGGTGGTGAAAACCGCCCAACGCATCACAGGGACTCCACTTCCAGTTATAGAGGACGTCTACAGGAAAAGATGTCTGCGCCGGGCACGCAGCATTCTTAGGGACTCCAACCATCCTGCTCATGGACTGTTCCAGCTTCTCCCCTCCAGAAGACGTTTCAGAAGCCTTCGGACTAGAACCAGCAGGTTTAGGAACAGTTTCTTTCCAACAGCTGTCACGTTATTGAACTTAGTTCCCCGCTGACTCTCTTACCATCATCTCTTACCATCCTCACCTGTACATAACTGCATAACTACATAACTACATCTAACTTATTGCACATTATTTGCACATAACAGTACTCTTAACTTTCTGCACTGCTGCATATATTTGCATATATTTGCTTAAAGGCCAAATGTCACGTAACAGGGTACTTTAAATATCTTGAAACTAGATATAAAAGGGAACCGATCCGTTCGGGTCTTGGTGCATATGCTTCAGTAACAACGGAATATTCGTTAATTTAAAACTGCCGCGCTTGGCCTGACACGGCCCCTGGAATCGCCTGGGGAAGAAGGCGGAAGTGACGAAATAGATTGTACCCTGGTTTGATGCTTGGGGTATTTCAATTGATTGTTTATATGGAGACTGGAAGGTTGAAGTGAGCAACAAGAAAGAAAAAATTGGATATTTCACCCATACCTTAAAACGGGACTATCAGGGACAGCTGGGTAATAAGGGACACTTCTCTGGGAAATGTTTTCATACCTGTCAAGTGAGACGTTTTCGCCGTACTTCAACACCGTAAAAAGCGGCTATAAGAGACGGCGGAGCAACAAGGGACACCTCTCTGGGAAATGCCCCAAATGCAACTCGTGTTGTTATTGTCAAATATTTTAAGGATTCATGGATATTTGACAATAACAACACAACTCAGCGTCCGGCGCAAAATAAAAAAAAAAAAGCAGAATTCTGTATTTGTAAGGCGATCTCTCTCTGTTCCGCAACCGCTGCACAGCTGAAAGTGTTAAACCTAATGACTTCTCATTGTAGTGAGAATAGCTTCCGCTGAGCGATCTGCCCGCCCCGACAATCAGACTAATGATTGAGTCCACACTTCGAACAGTAGTGATAATAGCTCCCGCTGAGCGATCTGCCCGCCGCGGCCATCAGACTGATTGAGTCCACACTTCTCATTGTAGTGATAATAGCTCCCGCTGAGCCATCTGCCAGCACCAGCTGTGGGGGATCACACACAGGACGTGCTCCTCAACACACTCAATTTTTTTTCCCGTATATTTTTCTTTTGGGCGTACAGAAATGGCAATACGCCTGTTTTTGCTAAAATTGCATTTTCCCCGTATTTTCCTTAAAATATTTGACAATAACAACACGAACTACAGTTAAAAAATTTCCCAGAAAAGTGTCCCCCACCACTCCGCCGTCCCCCACAGCCGCGCTTGGCACCAAAATACGGCGAAAACGTCTCACTTGACAGGTATGCGCCTCCATTTTCATATTGATCTGGTCAATTTCTTGACAGCAGCAGCTCTCCTCCACTGTAATAATAATGGCTTCCGAAAAATCAATATTTATGGGGCGCCCTCGACAGACCCCCTTCGGCTTTGCAATTCTGGAGGCGATTAATGTCCAGTTCAATGACATTTTCCACTGGTTCTGCTCTCTGGTCATCGTTGGAACTGTTGTCATCAGACAAAGCATCTGATTCCGTCTCGGACGGCTCGAACCTGTAAGGTTCTATGCCTCTGTCACTGTCTGAACCACTGACAAAAAAAAAAGACAAAAAAAAAGACAAAACTACACTAATTTGTTCACAATCGCTGTCACTTTCCGTCATGATTGTCCAATGTTGATAAGTGTGAATGTGGATAGGCAGGGCAGCCAGGGTACAACTGGTGATGTCAAAAACATGGGCGTGGTCTGGACTGGCTGTCACAAGCCAGCAAGCAAGGTGGGGCCTTCACCTGGTGTATTTTGTGCAATTATGTAAATACAGGTGGGTGATATGGTCTCCGGTGTGAATATTTGGTTTAAGCTATGTGTATTTTATCTAAATTCGTTGTCATTTAGAAAAAAAATTACGTGACATTTGGCCTTTAAATTGCACATACTGTTAATTACCGTATATACTGCACTGCTGTCCTTTGCACTTCTGATTGGATGCTAAACTGTGTTTCGTTACCTTGTATTCATACATGTGTAATGACAATAAAGTTGAATCTAATCTAATCAAAAAAATAGTCGTTAGTTGCAGCCCTAAAGTATACCATGATCAATATTTAACAGCAAAATCTTGGAGGGGCGTATATTTTCTTACTAGTTTGATGTGGTTTAGTGCAATGAGTAGTGCAGTTCAGAGCAAAATGTGTGAAACCTCCGGCACACTTTGAGTGGCAGGTCAAGTGGTTGCTGAGATACCAGGCAGAGTGCTTTTCCTAGGCGCACATGTAAAACGCCCAGGAAAATGGGTTTAGAACATTTTTATGTTCCCTGTGGACACACAGCCTTAGTCCCTTCAGTCTCCTCTTTAGCAGGTGAAATGCATGCTCTGCAGACTTTGTCTGGACATTGACTTGGCCAGTCTAAAACCTTCCACTGCTTGCCCCTGATGAACTCCTTTGAGTGTATAGAGAGGATGCGTTGGGACAGAATTCTTGGCAGTTACAGGACAGTTACCATAGCAAGACAGCAGTGAGTGGCAATCACATGTGACAGCTTTATTTTGTAAGCAGCAAAACATAAAAATCACACAAAATATTTTGTCACAGCAGTACACAAAGTACCCTTTTTTACTTTAGATGTTAATACCACACCATGTACTTGTCTGTAGTGACGTGTGAGTAAAGACCAAAAAGCACATGGTAAGAGAAGAATGGATTCAGAGCCTTTAGTTATTTATTTATTTTGCCAGTTAATACGAGGTAGAATAATATTAGCTCCCCACAATGCAAGCAGATACTCTTTTTACTGATGTGATCGAATACTGTGTATTTTTTGTTTTAATGCATACGCCTAATGCTGCCACTCATTTTTGCCACTCATTGTTTTTTTAACTGCCATGAATTCTGTTCAGTGACATCATATGCATACCCTCTATATCTCAGAATCAGAATCAGAATGAGATTTATTGCCATTGTTCATGTAGTACACAAACTAGGAATTTGTCTCGGTGCAATGCTGCAACATTAAACATGGAGTAGCACTAAAGATAAAAATAAAAAAACTATGCATGCAATAAAAGGTAGAATATGAATGAGTAATACTAATCTATGCAATTTTAAAATATATTAACAAGCAGCAGATATTGTGGAGTTCCACATAGTGCAGTCGGTAGTGCAAAAAGAAAACGGTGATAATTGTCATGAGTCCGGTTGAGCTGCTGTACATAGTGCACGAGAGTCTAATAAGTCACTTAGTGTTCAGCAGTCTGATGGCAGAGGGGAAGAAGCTGTTCATGTAGCGGGAGGTTTTAGTCTGAATGGACTGAAGTCTTCTGCCTGAGGGGAGGGGGGCAAACAGTGCATGTCCAGGGTGTGAAGGGTCGGCTATGATCCGACCTGCATGCCTCCGGGTCCTGGAGATGTACAGGTCCTGGAGGGATGGGAGCTTGCAGCCGATCACCTTCTCAGCAGCGCGCACAACGCGCTGCAGTCTTAGTCTGTCCCTGGCGGTGGCTCCTGCGTACCACACGGTGATGGAGGTGGTGAGGATGGACTCGATGATGGCCGTGTAGAACTGCACCAACATCTTGGTGGGTAGCTTGAGCTTCCTCAGCTGCCGCAGGAAGAATATCCTCTGCTGGGCCTTTTTGATGAGGGAGCTGATGGTCGGCTCCCACTTGAGGTCCCGGGTGATGGTGGTGCCCAGGAAGCGGAAGGAATCCGCAGTGGTGATGGGAGAGTCTGTGAGAGTAAGGGGGGGCAGAGGGGCTGTGACTTTTCTGAAGTCCACGATCATCTCCACTGTCTTCAGAGCGTTCAGCTGCAGGTTGTTGTGGCTGCACCAGGACGCCAGCTGGGCCACCTCTCTCCTGTAGATGGACTCGTCGCCGTTGGAGATGAGCCCGATGAGGGTGGTGTCGTCTGCAAACTTGATCAGCTTGACAGACTGGTGGCTGGAGGTGCAGTAGTTGGTGTACAGGGAGAAGAGCAGGGGGGAAAGTACACAGCCCTGGGGTGATCCAGTGCTGATGCTAACAGAGTCTGAGACAGTCTTTCCCAGCCGCACATGCTGCCTCCGGTCCGTCAGGAAGTCTGTGATCCACCTGCAGAGGGAGTCAGGCACGTTGAGCAGGGACAGCTTGTCCTGGAGCAGAGCGGGGCGGATGGTATTGAATGCAGAGCTGAAGTCCACAAACAGGATCCTGACGTAGGTTCCCGGGGAGTCCAGGTGCTGCAGGATGGAGTGGAGGGCCAGGTTGACTGCGTTGTCCACAGACCTGTTGGCTCTGTAGGCAAACTGTAGCAGGTCCAGGAGGGGAGTGGTGATGGTCTTGAGGTGGGGCAGGACCAGGCGCTCAAAGGACTTCATGACTACAGAGGTGAGCGCTACAGGTCTGTAGTCGTTAAGTCCAGTGATCCGTGGCTTCTTGGGGACAGGGACGATGGTAGAGGTTTTGAGGCAGGCCAGCACGTGGCATGACTTCAGGGAGGTATTAAAAATGTCTGTGAAGACAGGAGTCAGCTCCTCCACACAGTGTCTCAGGGTGGAGGGAGACACGCCGTCCAGACCGGGGGCCTTGCGCGGGTTCAGTCTGGAGAACTGTCTGTGCACGTCCTGCTCACTGATGGCAAGGGCAGGGGCAGGGGGGGGGGGGCGCCTTTGATGAAGTGGGGACCATGGAGGCAGTGGCGCTGGGGCGGAGGGGGGGAGTTGGACACAGCTGACGAGGTGTGTCGAGGGTATATCTCCTATTATTCTGGCCTATTTAGTTACATTTTGGCTGGCACATCAGCCCGCTAGTGACCGGAGTGGTGTCCTAGCACTAGAGTGCTCGGCCCACAGCTGGGAGATTGTGGGTTCAAGCCCCAGCCGGGTCATACCATACATACATCTTCTTCCGCTTAATCCTTTTTGGGTCGCGGGGGGCTGGAGCCTATCCCAGCATCTTTGGGCGAGAGGCAGTGTACACCCAGGACAGATCGCCAGTCCATCACAGGGCCAACACAGAGAGACAGACAACCATTCACTCTCACAGTCATACCTAAGGACAATTTAGAATCCCCAGTTGATGCCAATTAACCTAACCTGCATGTTTTTGGCATGTGGGAGGAAACCGGAGAAATCCCGGAGTAAACCCACGCAGAAACGGGGAGAACATGCAAACTCCACACAGATCACTGTTGGTCAGGGGCTGGGATCAAACCCAGGATCCCCCGGGCAAGGATGAGTTGCTCTGCTGCCGCAGTGCTAACCACTCTGCCACCGTGCTCATAAAAATGGTACTTTGTGCCATTTGTTCAGCATAATAGAATGGGGAAAGGAAAGTTGATTGCCCAGCCACGGGGGGAGTACAAGCCATTGTACCCCTAGTGCTGGTCCAAAGCCCGGGTAAATGGGGAGGGTTGCATCAGGAAGGGAATGTGGTGTAAAATCTCTGCAAAATCCAATAACGTGGATCCTGCGGCTATGCAAGACTGACGCGAACAAGAAGATCAGCCCACTAGTACCTAATTAGCCAGCCAAGGTCAGCCTGTTTACCTCCTTGGAGACCACCTTGGTAGAGAGAGGAGGATACATGAGTCTGCCTCGTGTTAGCAGAGTTAGCTATTCACTCATTCAGGATTATTTCTGTGTTTATTGTACCCCAGGGACCAATCATATCCTTTCAACCACTCAGAACACACCCCCTGTCCCTAATAATACTTTATTTGAGCTTTTACACAATCACATTCAGCTGTTAGTTATGTTAGTTTGTTCACTCTGTGTGCCATTCGGAGCTAACGGCTAACCAGCTAACATTAGCCTCAAAATATCACTGGCTCCACCTCAACCAAACCTCTGGTGCTGATGAAAGAGGGAGGGTGGGATGAACTGAGGCTCATAAACATTTAAAGAAACATGAACTAAAGTGAGTCATTCTGAGGAAGCCTAGGTAAGTGTGTTAAAAATGGTGCTGTAATAATCAAAGGCTGATGTGTTTTAACCAAAGCATGTCACAGACATTTCAGAAAGACCTTTAGGAATGGTGTCAACGTGGGGCATATTTCCCCTTTAACCTAAACCTCCATCTTTACTCAAGCCCAGCCAAGCAAGTTTTAATGCCCCAATAGGAGTTCTATTCCCAAAGGAAGAGAAAGTTGGCCTGTACAGCTGTGAAAATGAGATTTTCCTGAATTAACAGCACTTACGTTTGTGTGTGGGCTTGTTTAGGGGTTTCTGGATTGTCCAACATAATGGCTTAATTGTAAATTTTCTGATATTTTGAAAACAAAATGGTGAAAATTGTTTCTGAAGATGTTTAAGGCCAAAAATAAGCTGTTTATTTTCTGAGTCTTTTTTTAATGTATGATAAAACATTTTACATGGACACTGAGTGGAGAAACTACAGATTTAGTCGACTTGTGCATACAGCAAACGCCCAGCCAAAGTGCACACAACAGGGAAAGTAAACACTGAAGCCATCCAATCATTGCCTTCAGTTCAGTCCTACTGAAATGATGGGTATGTGTTTTTATGGTCCTTTTAATTCCACTGTCATTGATATCTATTTGGATGTAAAGAAGAACTGCACACATTCATCAAAAAAGGCATCTAGGACAGATGGCATCCTGGCCCTCTAAGCGCTTGAGGAACTTAAATAAAAGGTCCATTAATGTTTTTAGTCCTTATGTGCTGTAAGTAAATAGTTTATGGTAGCACCTAAATGTAGCAGCCTGCACCTAGAGACAGTTCACTTCAGTTTCAGCAAAACAGTTCTCTAAAAGGTCCTTTACAGCCTCAAATAATAGTTTTTTGTGATACAGTATGTCTGACAAGGATATTAACAGGATTACTCAAAAATAACCTCACAGATTTGTGATTAAGTATTCTGGAGGGGTTGTGAGTGTATGGTACAAAGGATGATCCATATTTTAGTGGTGGTGTGAATCAATATTATACCTTGTCTGGTAGTTTTATGGTCACCATCAGAGGGGGTTGTCTGCTGATGGCTAAAGGGAGAAAATGGAATAATAAGCTACCTTGGCAAAGGTTTGAACTCTGTAAATGAGCTCATGTTTTGAACCATGTTTTTGAACCATGTTTTGAACCAACCACCAACACTGGCGTCTCTGTCTTCTTCAGCTGACCTCTGTGAAGCAGCATGAACAGATATGAACCTCCAGCTCTCGCCTCAGGCGTCTTCGGCTCCTACAACTCACACATCAAGTGAGTATCCCAGCATGCTTTGCTGTTTTTTAGCTGCATTAGTTCCTCTGTCAGAGCTACAGCCGAGTGCAGATTGGAGCTTTTCTTCCCAGGCTCATGTCCCAAGACCATTTGTCATGGCCTCCTAGTATATTAAAGATTAGCTCCAGTGGCTATAAATCCCCGATAAAAACAAATCTGCATTGTCTAAAATGGTATCTTGTGCCCTTTTTTCTACAAACAAAACCTTTCATTGTTTTTCAGTTTTATGTCAAAATCTTCACACACCCTCCAAATGGCAAGGCCTTAGACCCCAAATGCTCCCTTTCATAAGTGTAATAAAAATGTCATATATTCACTTTCACTGCATCAGATCTTTTTATCAACTTAAGACTGAACCATAGATATAATTTTTTTTAAATTATTTTTTATATTTTTATGTCATTTTTGTCATAAAAACCCCTGATTTTTTTTTTTTTTTTTTTCAATCAGAAAAATACAAAGGGGGCAGCTCGGTGGTGCAGTGGTTGGCACTGGCAGCACAGTAAGAAAGTCACGAGATTGATTCCACCCCTGATCATTGTGGGTTCAATCCCACCCCCTGACCATCAGTGACCCTTCTGTGTTGAGTTTGCATGTTCTGCCTGTGTCTGCGTGGGTTTACCCCAGGTACTCCGGGTTCCTCCCACAGGCCAAAAACATGCAATTTAGTTTAATTGGAGACTAAAGTGGCCCTAGGTGTGAATGTGTGTGTGAATGGTGAAGGGATTGGCGCTGTACCATGGCTGCTTCATCCATCCAGGTGGATGCCCTGGATTTCCCTCTGGGGATCAATAAAGTACACAAAAAATTTTTTAAAAAGTGCAATTTTTCCAGAAATGCTTTTATTCCCTTTTCATCATAAGATGCCATGTGCTTTGTCATGTGCTTGTGCTCACAATGTAAACCACAGATTACTGTGATGTGCATTTTACTTGCATGTGCACATTTGACGCACTGGTTCCACACGTTCCTGCACTGCAGGCACAAGACGCACTGCCTCCACTTTCTGGAAGGCCCCGCCTGTAGCTCCCACTCCTCCTCCTGACCGTGGACCTTGCCTCAGGCTGGTAGGATCAGGCTGGCTGTAGACGATCCTTTGGACAAATGGCTCCTCTTTGCCATGGCCAGAGCGATGAGAGTTCTGCCAACATGCTCCAAGAAGAGACGCTGCCTGGAGCACCGCAAACCTGCAAAAGAAATGATCAGATTTTCTTTTTCTTCTCTTGGCTGCTCCCTTGAGAGGTCTTTAGGGTTCTCCACAGTGGATCATCTGCCTCCATCTCACCCTATCCCTTGTGTCTTCCTCTGTAACACCAATCACCTCCATGTCATCCTTTACTACATCCATGAATCTTCTCTGTGGTCTTCCTCTTTTCCTCTTGTCTGGCAGCACCATCTTATCTTATCCTATCCCCAGGTCTCACTATTGTCTTGTAAGTAAGGTTAAAAAAAAAAAAAATTACGCGTTTGGGGCCCCAAGGTGCCCCTTTTTTTTGGTTTTTATTTTTGTCAGAGACCATGTACAAAAAAAATTAACCCTTTGACGTTCCGCTTTCATAAGACATCAGCGTCACCTGCTGCTTCTGGTGCAGTTCTGCGCCTGTCACGTGATGTGTCCCAAAAGCACAGAAAACCCAGTTGTACCAAGCATTTCACATCACAAGATGTCAGACACGTATAGCTTACTGCTCTTCACTGGACAACTGGAGGACTTCACCCAACGAACCATCACAAACGCCATTTCCAGTAACGCGAAGAAGAGAATATAAACAAAAGCTCCATCGCAACATGTATTTCCACACAGAGGAAGCGTTTGCTCCAAATTTTGCCAACTATGATTCTAAAAAGGGATTATTTAGCTTCTGAAGGGAAATATTTATCTTTTGTGACAGCAGAAGACAGTCTGGAGCATGTACGCTTTCATCTGCCATCAACGGAGCTGCACATGACAACAGAGAATAATGGCGCCGGTTTGGCAGCGTAATGTAACTGAAATTGAGGTGGAATAATTCATAACATACATGTGACAGTTTCTGGATGTGGGAGAGAAAACGAAAATTACTGGCAGAAGACGAAATAAGGACCGTGGATGACAAAAATGGACGGATGAAGACGCAATGAGCGGTGGGTCTGACTGTTTATCGGTTTGTGTACATTCTACTGATTTTCTGGTTCATATATTTTGAAGATAAGATAAACAAAAATGAAGACAAAAAACAAAACCATCCTTTGTGTAAATATGTCCAAAGTCCACTTTTGACTGAAAGTTAGGTAATTCGATATGGCTGCCATCACATTATGCAAATTAGATGTGTCAGTTTACTCCTATCTCAAACTTTGGATAATATTCTACGTCTTTCTAATTGACAGTAAGCCATTATCGCTTACCACTTTCAAATTGCAGCCTTTGGAATGTCTGATATCGAAACTGAATATTTTCTTCAAAAAAACCTTGACCACCAGAGGGGGGAGGCTGACAGGCGCGCCGGTGCGCCACAGAATTTTAAGAGATTAATCTCATAAGAGAAGAGATGCATTGTACCAGATTTAGCCACTGGCTAATTTCCATCTGCAACCCTTGAGGGTTAAACAACATAGATCCTGTGATACAGACTTACTGGTTGAAGGACATGCCCAGTTGTATGTACAGTGGCCTAAGATAATAACTGAAAGTGCATCAGTCCTTAAAACCCATCTTAATTTGGGTCTAGTTTTCAAAGCAGCTAGCTCAAAAATGGCCGGAGGCTAATTTCAGTTGGGCCAGAGAGTCCTGATTGGCTCAATACTACAGATGTGTCAGTCAGTCAAAACTCACCTTTTTTTCAGGGGGCGGGGCTTAAGTGAAACTTTAAAGCAAAAAACAGACATGAGATATTTGAGTGATTTCGCTCTTGGTATGTCTTGTAAGTCATAAAAAACATGTTGGTGTTAACAAGAGGGGGAAAAAAACCCTTGATTTTTTGGCAGAGTGTTACTTTAAAAATCATTATTTTAGGAAGTAAATGCATATCTAATGTAATTACAGTATTTTTGCATATATTTTCAATGGTGAGATGCAAAAAGTAAAAGGATTTCTAAAGAAACTACACATCCTACAGCTGCTGTGAATGGCACCTTTACTGCTTTATCTGTGTAGATAGCACATTAAAATCAGTCATTCTGTGGGACAAATTTAGGTATGCATAAAATGTTATCGTTTCCCCTAAAACATTTTAGACATTTGTTTTGTATACCAGCAGCCTTTTGATACGTAATTTTTAAGTGTATAATATTTACTTTGAATTATTAAAGCTAAATAGAGAGGCTAAGTCAGTCCCCCTCTACTTCTGCGGATGGGACCTTAAATTGGAAAAATTCTCTGTTGAAATGACTGGAAAGAGAGAAATTATCTTTTGGTCCCAATCAAATTTTGCCACGAGTTACACATTTGATGTTTGTCAATTTAAAATATAATTTTCCACGTAAATAACAGTGTAGGTTTTTGTCTAACTGTTAAGGTATAAGGCTGTGAAAATACATAAATTAAAAAACTACAAACACAGATGGACGGTGCTTACGTCATCTTTTCAAAGCACGCCCAGGGTGTAGTAACAGTCCTCTGGATCAGCTGCAGCTCTCACAATACAAAACAATACTTTTGTGTTGTTTTTCTCCTCTTTGGATCCTTCTTTCATCAGTCAGGAAACAGGAGGTGAGATCTGGTAATCTCCCACCATGATCCTGTTTGGTGATATGGGATGATAGGGGATGGAGTGTGCTGAACGTATTCACAAAAACTAATGTTACTCTGTTATTATATGACAACTGACAACTTTAATTACGTGGAAAATTATCTTTTAAATTGACAGACATCATATGTGTAACTTGTGGCAAAATTTGATCGGGATCAAAAGGTAATTTTTGATCTTGCCATTCATTTCAATGGAGATTTTTTTTCCGATTTAAGATCCCATATGTGGAAGTAGAGGGGACGTGACTTACGCTCTCGGTAGAAATGGTAAAGCAGATTACACAGGGATGTAGTGCCACTATAAATGACAGAAAATGGTATGTATTCTCTATTGTATTTTTTTAAATTCTAATTTTAAGAAAAAAAATCCTGATTTGTCCCTCTCCAATTTCCATGAAAAGATTCTTAAGTCCAATTCATAGTGGCAAAAACGCGCTGGTATGTGAGTGAGCGTAGTGGACACTTTCATGCACAAACCCTGTGCAGAGGGTGAGTGCTGACCAAGCGCATGCAGGCCCCAAAAAGTGGCCGCATGTACATGAACACAGTGGTCGCAGTGAACTGCACATGTGCCATGAAACTCCTGGCATCCTGGACGGGGATTAACTGGTGAGGATAAACAGATGTGCATGTGTTTCCCTATTAAAATATGTTTTTCACATAACCTCGAAATAAACGTTGTACATTCTTCTACTGTGAAGTGGCTCGTCTGTCAATTTTTCCACCCAGAACACCAAAACAGTAAATGATATTCCTACCCGTTTTGTTGCTTTGTGTTTCTCCATAGCTTGTGACAGCAGCAGCTACAGGTGTGATTTGGGGCTGGGAAAAATTGTAAATTCACTTTATGTTAAATATATGACATTTAATCCACAGTTTATTAAAAGTTAAAAAAAAAAAAAAAAAAAAAACGCCACCAAGCTCTTCTTTTGTGTTTCGATTGCAGCTGTTAAAACGTTTAAATTTATTTTCATTGTGCATGCGTGAAACACGGCTGGTGAACAGTAGCTGCAGTGGCTCAAAAACAACTCTATTGCTGTGTGCGCAAACGCAGGCTACAGAACGCAAACATTATCCCCTCGGACCCTCGGAGGGACTCTGAACAGCCCTCCAGTGGTACATTCACTTCTTAAAAGGGGAAAGGCTGAATTTTTGTTCTCTACTGCTATTAGTTTTCAAATAGATAAATAAAATCACAAAGTCAAGGCCATTTACAGGCCTTTTTTTTGAGCAGCTTTTTTTTTTTTAAAGAGCCACTTTAAATCAGGTTTGGGTTTTTTTGTGTTTTTTTTTTAGTAAACTGTTTAAGCTGTTTTACTTTTCAGGATAAATATCTGCAACTATGACTTTTGGAATATATGTGTTGTTCAACTTTAATGTTTTGTTTTTAATGAATGCGGTATCGTACCATTTTTTTTTTTCCAGTTAACTACAAATTTACATTGTAGGGCAGCGCGGTGGCAGAGTGGTTAGCACTGCGGCAGTACAGCAACCTACCCTTGACCGGGGGATCCTGGGTTCGATCCCAGCCCCTGACCAACAGTGATCTGTGTGGAGTTTGCATGTTCTCCCCGTGTCTGCGTGGGTTTACTCCGGGATTTCTCCGATTTCCTCCCACATGCCAAAAACATGCAAGTTAGGTTAATTGGCATCAACTGGGGATTCTAAATTGTCCTTAGGTATGACTGTGAGAGTGAATGGTTGTCTGTCTCTCTGTGTTGGCCCTGCGATGGACTGGCGATCTGTCCAGGGTGTACCCTGCCTCTTGCTCAAAGATGCTGGGTAGGCTCCAGCCCCTCGTGACCCGAAAACGATTAAGCGGAAGAAGATGGATGGAAGGATAGATGGGAATTCACATTGTTTCATACAGCAAAGTTCAGCCTCCACCGTCACCTCCCGTTCTCGTCTTCCTGTACTGGCATCCTTTGTCCCTCCCTTCCTTAATTCTGATTGGCTGCTTAGAAAGGTCTGACATTGACGAGTGCAGCTGTACAGTAGTCTGACAAGTTGAACTTTTTTCAGCCCTGAGCACTCAAAAGCGTTTCAGCACCAAGGGTGCTCAGCGCTGTAAATGCTGGACTACATAGAGAATGAATAGAAAATAGTCGCTCACAGCAGGAAAAATGAGTTATGCGTGGCCCTATGTCATGGCCACGCATGTAACTGAGTGAACGTGTTTTAAAGGGGCAGTACATGAAAAGCGGCAGATTAATATATAAAATAATATTCAAAAAATTCCTGCATCCACATTGTGATCCGAATCACCACTAAAATCTAATCATCTGTTCCCTGTGCCATTATACAGCTTTCCTGAAAATTTCATCAAAATCCATTCATAACTTTTTGAGTTATGTTGGTAACAGACAAACCAACCAATGCCACTAAAAACATTACCTCCGTCCTCCCTTGGCGGAAGTAACAAAGAGTTAATATGTGGCAGTGGTGACCTAATGGATAAGGATGTGGACTGGTGACTGGAGGATTGCCAGTTCAATTTCTGGACTGGCAGGGTCAAACCAACAGTTGACTCAACCCTGATGAAGCAAGGCCCTTAACCCTAACTGCTCCAGTGGGGGTACTCAGTGGCCACAGGTTAGTCAGTCTGTGGTTGTCGGTTGAGGCTACCTCTCAGTGAACCTCCCCTGTATACATAAAGGTTAAAAATAAATATAATATGTATAAAAATAATGTATAAGAATGTATAAAAATAAATTTAAAATTGACTCACGAGGTAGAGCAGGTCATTCAGAGTTGCACAACTGTGGTGAGACCTACTATGATGTATGGTTTGGAGACAGTGGCACTAACAAAAAGACAGGTGGCAGAGTTGAAGATGCTAAGAGTCTCACTGGTAGTAACTAGAAAGGACAGAATTGGAAGCGAGTCCCCCATGCCAAAGACATGCAAGTTAGGTTAATTAGCATCAACTGGGGATTCTAAATTGTCCTTAGGTATGGATGTGAGAGTCTGTGTTGGCCCTGCGATGGACTGGCGATCTGTCCAAAGTGTACCCTGCCTCTTGCCCAAAGATGCTGGGATAGGCTGCAGCCCCCCCGCGACCCGAAAAGGATTAAGCAGAAGAAGATGGATGGATGGATATATCGGGGACAATTCAGGTTGAGCGGTTTGGAGACAAAGAGGCAAGGCTGAGATGGTTTGGACGTGCAGAGGAAGGATAGTGGATATATTGGACAAAGGATGTTGAAGATGGAGCTGCCAGGTAGGAGGAAAAGAGGAAGACCACAGAAGATTCATGGATGTAGTGAAGGAGGACATGGAGACGGTTGGTGTTACAGAGGATTAAAGGGATAGGGTGAGAATGGAGGCAGATGATCCACTGTGACGACCCCTAAAGCGAACAGCTGAAAGGAGAAGAGGATTGAAAGGGTGTCTCATAAACTCTCCATAAGTCACATTTTTTTACTGAATAAACAAGGATCCAGTTAGGGCTGCAGCTATCAATTAATCGCTTAATCTGATGAGCTTTGTGTCTTTTTTTCTTTTGATTGAAGACCTTTTGACCAAAACCTTGCTGTTTATGTATTAAGCAAGCTTGCACTGACCAATCTGTGCAGAACCTTCTTCCCTAAAGAGCAATGTTTATTGTCCAAGGGAGTCAATATGACAGTTACATATGTTTTACAATAACTATTGTGGGGAGGAGGGACTTATCTGATTACTCGATTAATCAATAGCTGCAGCCCTAGATCCAGTGTACCTTGCCTGGTACGGAGTTGCAGGGGCACTGCCTTTGAACCAGGCCAGGGAGAGGGGCTTAACTGCAAACATCTGGTGGCTGGATTTCTGCCCATAAGACCCAGCCTTTCTCAACCAGAACAAGGTCTGCCCTCCAATGGGCACTTGCAGGAGGGATCACTAGCATAATGGGTGCTATGTGAATTGGGCAACCATTCAGGACTTTTTTTTCTCTTAAACTGCTGCCCCTGTGATCCAAATCCCTGAATAAATTGCAGAAAATAGATCAATGGATTGAGTGGCTTTCAGATTAATTTTATCACGATTATTTTCAAATTCATTCACATCATTAATGGAGGATTCCTTTTGATTTACAGAGTGATTGCATCAAAATTGCGATTTTGGTGGCCATTTTTATACTTTACATCAAATAAATCTAAAATTAAAAAATAAAGTGATAAAAGTGTACCCCGACGTTTTTGCTGAGGAAGATGTTTGTGTGAAACTTTTTTTTTCCCCCCCCAGGGAAATCTGAGAGGGTTGAGTAAGAGGCATTTTTTTAAGTGACATGTCATTACCTATAAGTCCACATAAGTTAGACAAACGTAACGCATTATTTTGTTGTGGTGCGTAACGACTGTTCAGTCTACAAATACATTTTCTTTTGGTTGCAAAAATAAGTTGTTTCTCATTTCACATAAACATTAAAAATTTAAAAAAAAATTAAATCTGCGAAAGTCATTTATGCAACAACTTTAAGGCTGAGTTTGGACTGCACAACTTGAAATTCGTCAGATTGGATGTTCAGTTCACACTACACAACCATATGACATATGTTTGTAAGTCTTTGATGTCGTAATGAGTTAAAGCTAGAAGATAAATTACGGTGTTCTGCAAAGTTCAATTTTAGGTCCATCACTTTTTAATCTCTATATATTGCCACTGGGTGAGGTCATCAAGAGACACGGCATAAATTTCCATAGTTATGCTGATGACATCCAGCTGTATATGACCATGTCCCCTGATAATCCTGGACCTATTGATTCTTTTTTTAAACTGTATTTATGATATTAAACAGTGGATGGCAGACATCTTTTTACAGCTCAGCCAGGATAAAACACAAGTTTTAATTATTGGGACAGAAACTCGGTGAGAGAAACTATCAGCACATTTACAGATACTGGAAAGAAAGTCCTCCAAAACTGTGAAAAATTTAGGAGTGATTTTTGACCAGGATCTTAGATTTAAACAACATACAGTGGTACCTCTACTTACGAACGTCTCTACATACGGAATTTTCAGGTTACGACACGCCTCAACGGGAAAATATTGCCTCTTGTTACGAAAGAAATTTCAGGATACGAAAGGCAAAAAAGTACGCGCTCCTCGCAGCTCCCGTAGTTTACCGAATGTAAACATACTTGTAGCTGCTCTGCCATTGGCTATCGCCTAGCATCTTCCTGGTATCCCATTGGCCACGAAGTGTTCGGGAAGTTCGGGCAGTTTTACGTGTGTGTACAGTACAGTATTAACTTTTATTCACTATGGGCCCCAAGAAAGTGATGGAGATAAGTGGAAAAGGAGAAAAGAAGAAGAGAGTTTTTTTTGTCCATACAAACAAAGCAAGAGATAATAGAAAGGTATGAAAAAGGGATGCGTTTGGTTGATCTCGCCAAAGAATATGGCTGTAATACATCTACGATCGGCACGGTATTAAAACAAAAGGAAGCCGAAGGATTGTTAAAAGCCGACAAAAGCAAATGTCCTTGGATCGGTTCTTCACAAAACGTCAGGCAAAAACCACTGATGAGAGAGAACATGAACCAAAGAAGGCAAAAGGTGACGACGATATTAGAAATGTAACTAAGGCTGGTTTTATCATTTAAAGAATATCTCCAGAGTGTGGCAGTTTCTCTCTCAAGCTAATGCAGAGACACTTTTACATGCTTTATTTCTTCTAGAATAGATTACTGCAATGCTCTTCTTTCTGGTCTTCCTAAAGACTGTAGCCCCCTACAACTTCTCCAGAACTCAGCCACCCGGGTTCTGACCAAGATGAGAAAGAGAGCACACATAATACCCATTTTAAAGTCTCTGCACTGGCTTTCTGTCAGCTTCAGAATAGATTTTAAGGTTCTTTTATTGGTTTTTAAGGCTCTTAATGGTCTTAGCCCTGTATATTTATCAAATTGCTTTTGCATTATGAGCCTTCAAGAACCCTCAGGTCTTCAGGTCAAGATTTTTTTAATCATTCCTAAAGTCAGAACTAAAATTCACGGTGAGACGGCTTTCTGTCATTATGGTCCACGTCTGTGGAACAGCCTTCCTGAAGACCTGAGGGCTGCAGAGAATGCTGATACTTTTAAAACCAAACTAAAGATCTGCCTTTATGACCTGGCTTTTATCTAAATTTATTTTTGCTTTCCCCCTTTTACCTTTTCTTATGCCTTTTATCCTGTTTTAACTATTTTTTTATCCTGTTTTTATTTGCATTTATCCCGTTTTAACTTTTTTTAACTTGCTATTGCTTGGTTTTATGTCTTATTACCTCTGGTTTTTCCTCACTGATTGCACTTCCTCAGTTCAGTTTTTTTTTTCCACAATATTTTTTATTGAACCTTTTTTAACAAACATGACACAAACAATCAAACACTAACACTAAAGTAAATTAAAAATAAATGTTCTAAAAACACCAACAACCATTAACAAAAGCAAGTCAAACAATGCTCCTCTGTTTAGCCTAGGTAATCCATTACATAAATATACATATTATACATTCACCAATTTGGAATTTACAAGGTCCACACACATCATTCACCTTCTTGTTCAGAAGTTATGTTTAGTTTCTTTACATAATCAATGAAAGGTCTCCATATATTCTCAAGCACATTTTCCTTTGATTTCAATATGTATGTTATTCTTTCTAGTGGAAGGTTTGTTAACATCTGTCTTAACCACTGAGTCACAACTGGTCTATGAGTCTTTTTCCACAGTAGTGCAATACATTTTTTGGCATTAAGCAAACTGAGGTCTATGAATGTTCTTTCACTCTTATTAAAATTATGCTTTTCTGGATACAGACCCAACAAAAACAGTTTGGAGTTCAATATGAATTGTTTTGAAATTATTTTTTCAATTGTTACCCTCACCTCTTCCCAAAACATTCTAATTTTTCTACATTTCCATAAACAATGAAATAGGGTTCCTTTACTTTCCATACATTTTGTGCACGTATCTGGTATGTTTTTGTTATATCTATTTAACTCCACCGGTGTAACATACATTCGCATTAACCATTTAAAATGTATCAATTTAAGACGTACATTTATTGATTTGGTTTGAGCTTCTGTGCAAGCCAATTCCCATTGTTCCTCTGAAATTTCAGTTTGCAGGTCTTCTTTCCAATAATTCATTCTTTTCTGTGGGTTTTCACTTGAGGATAGTGTCAGTGAGTTATAAAACTCTGAAATAATACCCTTTCTCTTACTATTTTTCGTCAAAATTTTTTCCAAGGATTAATAAGTAGGTCGGGTGAGAACATTATTTTGATTTGATCGAATAAAATTCCTAAGCTGAAGATATTTAAAAAAATGTGTTAAGATTAAATTTGATCCTCAGTTCTTCAAAAGACATTATGTTATCTGAACGTGACAAATATAAGTCTTGAATCTTTTGAATCCCTTTTAAATTCCATAATTTAAATACAGCATCCGCTCTCCCTGGTGTAAAATATTGATTACCCAATATTGGGCTAAATTGTGACAATAAGTGTGGTTCTTTTAAATATTTTTTGATTTCACACCATATTTTGATCATATGCTTTACAATAGGATTTTTAACTTTTCTGTAATTTTTTTAGCCGAGTCTGAGTACAGTGGTACCTCTACTTACGAACGTCTCTACATACGGAATTTTCAGGTTACGAGACGCCTCAACGGGAAAATATTGCCTCTAGTTACGAACGAAATTTCAGGATACGAAAGGCAAAAAAGTACGCGCTCCTCGCAGCTTCCGTAGTTTACCGAACGTAAACATACCTGTAGCTGCTCTGCCATTGGCTATCGCCTAGCATCTTCCTGGTATCCCATTGGCCACGAAGTTTTTTTTTTTTCCAAAACTTTATGCGTTTGGTTGATCTCGCCAAAGAATATGGCCGTAATACATCAACGATCAGCACGGTATTAAAACAAAACGAAGCACTTACAAGCCGACAAAAGCAAACGTCCTTGGATCAGAACATGAACCGCCGAAGGCAAACGGTGACGACGTCGACGACGATAGCAGTTAAAGGGTAAATGAACATAATTTTTATTATTCTTTCTCTTTTATTATTCTTTTATTATTCTTTCTCTCATTTTAAACTCTCATTTTATGTTTATTGTGCAGTAATCTAATTGTAACATGTATTTGTTACATGTTTTGATGCGTTTTTACGATTTATAAAAAATTTATGCCCGAATTTTGGGGGCTTGGAACGGATTACGGCATTTACATGTAAAACGCGCCTCTACTTACGAATTTTTCACGTTACGAGAATTCTTCCGGAACGAATTAAATTCGTAAGTAGAGGTACCACTGTATATGAATAAGGGAAGAGGTAAAGGTAAATTGTATGATTCCATTTCAGTCCAGTGAGGGAGATCATTTGATGAAAAATAATATGTCATAGACCTCAGTTGTGCTGACCAGTAATGCAACATAATGTTTGGACATTTCAGACCTCCACGATCAAATGGTAAATATAGTAAGGACAGACGTAATCTAGCCTTCCTATTGTTCCACATAAATTCCACTAACTTTTTTTTAATTCTTGAGAATAGATCTGAAGGTGGTGGTAAAGGAATGTATTGAAATAAATATAGTATTTTGCATAAGATATTACTTTTAAGTACATTAATTCTCCCGATCATCGACATTGGAAGTGACATCCATCTCTGAAGCAACTCATTAATATCTGTCATTAAGGCTTCATAGTTGGCACTGGCGACTGATTCTAACTTAGGCTCAATTTGAATTCCTAAGTATTTAAACTGATTTACAACATTGAATTGATTTACCTCAGGAGCTGGGTGATTTCTCTGGGTCTCATTTAGCATTAATATTGAAGATTTAGTTTTATTTATTTTATATCCTGATATTTCCCCAAAGTTCTTTATTATATTAAATTCATTCATTCATTCATTCATTCATTCAAATTTAACAAGGTCGGAATTGATTTTTTTTAAGATTTGACATAAACAAAATTATGTCATCAGCATACAGAGAGATTTTATGTTCTGTTGGTCCTACTTTAATTCCATATATTTGTGGATGTAAACGTACTGCCATCGCTAAAGGTTCAATTGCCATAGTAAACAGTAAAGGTGAAAGTGGACAACCTTGTCGACATCCTCTATTAATTTTTATTGATTTTGAGATATTGCTATTTGTTAGGATTTCTGCTGTAGCATTATTGTATATTATCTGAACCCATTTTATGAAATTATTTCCAAGTCCAAACTTTTGTAGAACTTCAAAAAGAAAGGGCCATTTGACCCTATCAAAGGCCTTTTCAGCGTCCAATGATAGGAGAGCTGTATCCGGTGCTTCTTTATTAGAATAAATAATATTAAATAGTCTTCTTACATTATGGAAGCCTTGTCTTCCCATTATAAAGCCATTCTGATCTCGGTTAATAATATTTGGTAATATTTCTTGTAGTCGTCTTGCTAAAATTTTACAGATTATCTTAAGGTCAGCATTTAATAGGCTTATTGGTCTCATGTTTTCACATTTATTAGAGGGTTTACCTGGTTTTGGCAACAGTATAATTAAGGCATTTTTCATGTATGGCGGTAAATTACTATTTTGAAATGCTTCTAAAACCATTTCCAAAAATGGTTTTATTAATTTATTCTTAAATTTTTTATAGAGGTCAACTGGAAGACCATCAGGTCCCGCACTTTTTCCTGATTTCATATTATCAGTGGCTAGCCCAACTTCTTCTTGACTAATTTTTGACTCCAGTATCTCCCTATTTTCATTTGGAATACACGGTATAGATAATCCATCCAAAAACCCATTTAGTTTTGTTAAGTCGGTTTCATTTTTTGTATCATATAATTTTTCATAATAATCTCTAAAGGCACTATTAATTTCTAAAGGATCTACAACTGCCTGTCCGTTTCTTATAATACTAGTAATTGGTGTTTTAAATTCTAATTGTTTAATCTGCCATGCCAATAATTTTCCTGATTTTTCACCTTGTTCATAAAAGGTTTGCTTCAATCTTAGAAGACTCGAGGCAGCTCTATTCACTGATTTTTTTGTCATATTCAGCTCTCAGAATCAGTAATTCGTTCTCTAATTTTGGATTACTTCCTGCATACACCTTTTCTTGAAGAATTTTTATTTTACGTTCCAATTGGACTCTCTCCTCTCGAGTCTTCCTAGATTTTGAACCTGTATAACTAATAATATGCCCCCTAATAAAAGCTTTGAAAGCTTCCCACTTTATACATGCTGATGTTTGTGTAGTATTGATATCAAAGAACTCATCTATCTGTTTTTCTATGTACTTAACAAATTCCTCATCCTGAAGCCATTTATGCTGAAATTGCCACCTACCTGGAACCTTTGTCAATTTCTTATCTACATATATTGGACAGCAGGGTGCGTGATCAGATATCACGATGTTATCATAGAAACAATTTTGAATCTTGGACCTTAATTCTGTGGAGATCAAAAAATAGTCAATACGTGAAAATGTCTTGTAGGTATTAGAATAGCAAGAATAGGCTTTGACTTGTGGTTTCATTTCTCTCCATATATCTAGCAATCTCAATTCTTTCATAAAATGATTAATGGTCATCCTACATCCATTGTGCGTACAGTCCTGTCCTGTTGATCTATCTATACTGGGTTTCAATGTACAATTAAAATCCCCTGCTATTATATGTTGCCCTGTGAGTGATGCTAAAGTAAGAAATAAATTAACGAAGAAGTTTTGATCATCAGTATTGGGACCATATAAGTTCATCAGATTTATATTTTCTAATAACAAAGATCCTTGGATGATTAGATATCTTCCCAATTTATCTCCAATTACATTTTTCACTTGAAATGGAACTGTTTTACGTATGAGAGTCATAACTCCCCTGGCTCGGGATGAAAATGATGAGGTGAACACACTTCCCTGCCATCTCCTCCTTATTCTTTTTACATCCTCCTCTATTAGATGAGTTTCTTGTAAAAACACAATTTTTGAACCTATGTCTTTTATTTTATTCAAAACTTGTTTAAGTTTTTTTAGATTTTGTAGACCTCTGCAATTCCATGATGTTAAATTAAGATTAACGCTTTGGTCTATGATCGATAAAGAGTTTGAGATTACCTTGCAAAATAAGCATGCTCATACAGAAAAGTAAAAACATGGATGGTTGAACATTCATCCCACAAACTACACAAAAACAAATTCCCCCTCCCCACATTCGTGGTAATCCCCCCAAAATCAAAAAAAAAATTCCGTCTCCCGTTATAGCCAGTGTCTGCTCCTCACCCGCGAGGTTCAGTCAAACCACTCACTCTTTCTCCTCTCAATCACCCTGACTCTGCTACTTTTAATGACATGACAATAACTCTTCTGTAGTTTTTCCAACTTGACTCCAAAATTTTATAGCAACTTTGTACATCATAGCTTTTTTTTCATATATAATACAATCTATTTTTTGTAGACATGCTATATGTTTCAAATCAGTCAGATACTTGTACACATGCTTAAATATTCTACCTTTATATCTTGTTCTTGCTTCATGCTTAGCTCCCGCCAGTCTCTCCTTGGATTTGCTTAATGAGTTCCTGCGCCTACTGAGGAGTCTTGAAGACATGGGTTCTCCCTTTATATGTGACCAGCAGTCTTGCCGGATGAATCACTCCATGACGAATCCCGAGGCTGCGCAGCTCTTTACGGGCGGGGTCAAACTGTTTCCTTAATTGTTGGATTCCTGTGGCCAAATCTGAGTAGAACCGCACCTGTTGATCCTGGTATTTGATTTCTCCTTTAGTACGCACTGCGTTGGAGACCGTCATCTTGTCTCTGTAGTTGAGGAACTTCATAATCAGCGTCCTCGGTGGTGTCTTATTATCTCTCGGTGGGCCGATTCGGTGTGCGCTCTCCAAGACGACCAATGACTGTAGATCTGCGTTGTTCAGCGCTTCTGGAATCCACTTTTCTAAAAAGGAACATGTATCCTGTCCTTCTGAACCCTCCGGGAGGGTTCCTTCTGAACCCAGAAGAGAAATCCCAGAGTAAACCCGCGCAACACGGGGAGAACATGCAAACTCCACACAGCTCACTGTTGGTCGGGGGCTGGGATCGAACCCACGATCTCATGATCCCCGCGGTCCCCCGGCCGAGGGTAAAACTGTGCTGCCGCAGTGCTAAACCACTGCGCCACCGTGCAACCCTCCGGGAGGCCCACCAGCCTTAAATTATTTTGTCTCGACCGGGATTCTAAGTCCAGGACGTTATCTTCCAGACACTTATTTTTTAATTCCAATGTTTGGACCTTTAATTGTAGGCTGGTGACGTCATCTTCAGCGTTGGAGACTCGGACCTCTGCCTGCGATATTCGTTCCATACAGTCGCTTATTTCTTTTCTCATGCCTTCTATCGCTGCTATAATCCCATCAAACTTAGACGAAAAGTCTGCTCTCATAGCGCTGATAGCAGCAAGGACCGCATTCGTTCCCTCAGCAGTCACCGCTCCGCCGGTAGCTCCCTCCTCAGTCATGGTCTCTGGAGATTTATCTGCTTCGTCACGAGCGTGGAAGTCTGTTAACTTGGATTGTCTCGACGAATCAGTTTTTCCTCCGCCTGATTTCGCAGCCTTGGTTTTTACCATATCCGCGCCTAAACACTAGGATAGGTTTTTGTTCCAATTAGTAGAGTTTTAGCCTACTTTTTTATTATTAGGAGCAGAGCAGAGTGAAACACGTCTTCCTACGTGGCCGCCATAACCGGAAGTTCCCTCAGTTCAGTTTTAATGTTTGTTTTTTTTTTGTTTTGTTTTTTTACCTCCGTCAAGGAGGTTATGTTTTCATTGGCGTTGGTCTGTCTGTTTGTTTGTTAGCAAGATAACTCAAAAAGTTATGGACGATTTTTCATGAAATTTTCACAGATTGTCAGAAATGGGGTATCCTACAGATGATTACATTTTGGTGGTGATCCGGTTCACCGTCCACAAGAAAACCGCAATTACTCAAAATGCCATTTTCGTGAAGAACTACTGAACCACTAATCCTATCATTGTCAATCCAATTGCTTGTCATATGTTTTCATGGTCAAGGAATCTGAAAACGTACACACAAACACTGTATGGGGGGAACTGTGGCGCTTGGCGGAGGTCTGCCCTCTCTGAGTGCTTTTCTAGTTTTTATTTAAGTTTTTGTAAAGGGTATACAGGTCGTTACAGCAATGCATTATTTACATTTTCATCACATGTTCCCTTATTTTCTGATATCTGACAACATTGGAAGAATAATTATTACAACACCCCTTTTTTTTTAAAGCGAAAGAAAAAATGAAATTAAAGAGAATAAAATAAAAAAAAAAAACCAGCAAAAAACAAACAAAAAGAAAAAGTAAGTAAATAAAGGTAAAAGAGCATCTGAGTAGCATTGGAACAAAGAGCGGAACCATTATTGAAATGGTATTTGTCAAAGATTAGATCTAATGGAAGACACATATGCGATCCAGGGTTGCCAAAAGTTCATGAACCCATCCATGTCCTGTCTCGGTGCGAATGTCAACTTTTCCATCGAGGAAATGTCTTGGATCACGTTAATCCAATCTTCAGGTGTAGGACAGTCCTTCAACATCCATTTTTTAGTTAGAGCTTTTTTGCTTGCCAATATTAAAACATTGAATAAGTATTTTTCTCCTCGTCTTTCCAGTGAGTCCAGTAGTAAACCCAAATACAAAGTTACAAAAGAAAAGGGAACTGTTATTTTAAATATTTTCCCCAATATTGTCTGTACATTGGTCCAATATTGGTGGATAACTGGACATGACCAAAACACATGAAAATGATTTGCAGTCTTTTCACCACACAAGCGCCAACAGTTCAATCCCTTATGGGTAAATTTGTTTTGTGCAGGTGTTCTGAAAAATCTTACCAAGTTTATCCATCCAAATTCTCTCCACTGCAGGGATGAGGTACTTTTCCATTGCTGTTTATTTAGCTTTTCCCATATTTCCAGTTGTAAAGTGAAATTCCCCTCTTTTTCCCATCTCTTTTATATATGATGTGTTGTCTCCTTTTAAGTCTTGAAGACCTTGGTATATTTTAGAAATGTATCTGATCCCTGGGATCCCTTTATATGCCATTTAGAAGACCTTCAGAACACCTGACTGGGCCCTTTCCAAATCCTCCTTTTTAAGTATATTGTTTATGTGGTGTCTAAGCTGAAAGAACCTGTAAAGGTCTTGATTTATTAGACCTTGTTTTTTCAAATCTTCAAAACTTCTTAAAATTTGCCCTTTAAAAAAATCATAATATTTTATCAGCCCTTTCTCCTTCCACTTTTTAAATCTGGTGTCTGTTTTATTAGGAGTAAAGTCTTGATCATAGGCAATCCATTGCAGAAGTTGATAGGGCTCTTTAGTTTGATTCTCTCTGACTATCGTAAACCAAATTTTTAGCGGGGTCTCTATCCACGGGTTAGTGTTATTCAAAAGCTTAGGTAAGGCATTGTTCCCTATTATCGCCTGTAGGGGGATGTCACTTGTTATTTGGCATTCGATCTCCTTCCATTGTGCAGTGTAGACTGGGTTACATATCTCTACTAAAGTTTTAATTTGTGCGGCTTTAAAGTAGTCCCTGATATTTGGCAGCGCGAGCCCACATTTGTCTTTGTTTAGCTGTAAGGTTCTATATCTGATTCTAGGTCTCTTGCCCTGCCATATGAATCCTTCTGTCCAGCTCCTGCCATGTTTTTTTGGGAGGTTCTACCGGTATTGTTTGGAAAAGGTATAGAAGATGTGGAAGTATATTCATTTTGACTGCTTCAATTCTTTGTGCAGTACCCAAGAATGGTATCATATTCCATCTTGCTAGGTCAGATTTTATTTTTGTCACCAGTGGATCATAGTTTAGTGATATAATTTTGTTGAGTTGTTTCGGGATATTGACCCCCAGATATTTCATAGATTCCGACTCCCAGTTAGTTTTGAGTTTGCTTAGTGAATAATGATTTGGGTCATAGTTGAATGTTAAAATTTGGGTTTTATGCATGTTTAATTTGTACCCCGATAAATCTCCATACTCTGAAAAAACTGAGGTTAGTTCTGGTAAAGAAGTGTCCGGCTGCCCTAGGTATATTAAAATGTCATCAGCAAAGAGTGCTATTTTATGTTCCTTCTGACCAAGTGTAATACCTTGAATTTTTTGATTTTGTCTTATCCATTGGCTCAGAGGTTCTATGAAGATTGCAAAGAGCAGTGGAGACAGGGGGCAGCCCCGACGACATCCTCTTTCCAGTTCAAAAGATGATGATAAATTACCGTTAATCCTTATTTTAGCTGTTGGTTTTTTATATAATGCCTGTATAGTTCTAATGAAGTTGTTATGAAAATTGAAACTAGATAAAATTCTATATAGAAAAGACCAGTCAACCGAATCGAATGCTTTTTCAGCATCTAATCCCAATATGACTGCATTTAAGTTATATTTTTTTATATGATGAATTATGTGTAAAGTGCGTCTAATGTTGTCTTGTGTCTGTCTTTGTCTTATAAAACCTGTTTGGTCTAAATGAGTTAAGTCTGTCAGTATATTTTCTAACCTTTTGGAAAGGATAATGGTTAAAAGCTTATAGTCCTGATTTAATACACTGATTGGTCTGTAGTTGGAGCACTCTAGTTTATCTTTTCAGGTTTAGGTATAACTGCAATGACCCCTTCTCTCCAGGAGGGGGGGTTTCCCCTGTGTGGAGGACATAATTAAATGTTTTCAGGAGGAGAGGAGATAGTTGCTGTTTAAAGGTTTTGTACCACTCTGCTGTATAGCCTTCTGCTCCTGGGGATTTGTTAGCTTTAAGTTTCATAATTGCTTTTTCCAATTCTTTAGGATGTATTTCTGACAGTAGTGTTTTATTTTGTGACTCCCGTAAGTTGGGGAAGGTTTAATGTGTTTAGGAATGCCTCGGATGCGTTTTTATGTTTTTTGTGGGAGTATAAGTTCTTATAGTAATTCTCGAAGCTTTTAAGAATATCCTGAATTCTGAATTTTATTTCCTTTGATACTGGGTCTCTGATTTTGTAGATTGCTCTTTCTGTTTGTTGTTTCCTCAATTTATAGGCTAGCAATTTTGCCGATTTACTGCCTGCTTCATAGTATTTTTGTTTCAAAAATGTGAGTTTCTTCTGCATTTCTGTTGTGTAGATCTCATTTATTTGGTTTTTAATTTCCTTAATCTTGAGCGAGTCAGTAGAATGAGTGTTGCCTTTGTGTTCTTTTTCTAGGTTCTTAAGTTCTGACTCTAATGTGGATAGTTTTTCTTGTCTTAGTTTCTTTTGGGTTGCCAGTTTTGCAATAATCTTTCCTCTTATTACAGCTTTGCATGCATCCCACAGTATTAAAGGGGATACTTCTCCATTATCGTTTTCTTCCAAATATCTGAGAATATCTGATTCCAATTCATCTTTCAATGGTCCTTTCAGGACATTTGAATTTAACCTCCAAGAAAATGTATTATTTGTGTATTTTTGGATATTTAAGTCCATGTAGATCGGACTGTGGTCAGAGAGATCCATCAGTCCTATTTTACATGTTTCTACTCTTCCAATGTCTCTATTAAACATAAAAAAAATAGTCAATCCTTGAGTAAGATGAATGTGGAGTTGAGTAAAATGTATAGTCTTTTACACTGGGGTTACACTGGGGTTGAGTTCCCTCCACACATCACAGATTCCCATTTCTTTTAGTAGCATCCGAGTCTTCCTGCTTTGGGTGTTATTTTGATGTGGAGAATTACCAGAAGCATCCCAGTATGGATTCAGTCTAAGATTGAAGTCCCCACCACATATCACTAAACCTTGAGCTTTAGTTATCATTAGGTCAAATACATTTTTATAAAATTTCCAGTTAGCCCCTGGGGGAGCATACACATTCAGCAGGGTGATATCTTCTCCCTCTAGCCGCCCAGTTACCAAACTGTATCTCCCTTCTTTATCTTTGTGTTCTGATTTTTTTTCAAATGTAATTTTGGTTGATATCAATGTCGCTACTCCCCTCCTCCTCCCTGACTTATATGAAGATGAAGAGATCATTTTAAACCCTTGTCTACTGAGTTTAGTGTGCTCCACGTCTGTTAGGTGGGTTTCTTGTAAAAATATTATTCCTGCTTTGTCTTTTTTCATTTTGCCTAGAATCTTGGATCTTTTAACTGGATTCAGGATTCCTTTTACATTATATGAAATTATTTTGGTTACACCCTGTTTCTCCATTGTGTTGTTTTGTTTAGTATAACTGTGTGGTGGCCCTCTTTTGTGCTACTCAGAAACTGAAAGAACATTAAGAACAAGAAAAACATTAAGAACATAGTGTATAAAACTTTAAAACAAAAAACTGTCAAAAGAACTTCCTGAGCTGGGGTCTTTTTAGCGACCCTGGAAGAGCCTTGATGGAGTGTAGGCTCTGAGGGAAATTCCTCAAACTTTGTTACGTGTTGAGGGCCCTCTCTTACCCCTGTAAGTTGTCCCATGCTTTTAACGTGAGTTTCAGAACCCAATCCGAACTTGTAATGATTTTTTTTTTCCCTTTATGCCTATACCCTGTGAAATTGTGTGCACCCTCCCATCCCCATCACAGCAAACATTCACGCAAAAACAGTATTTGTTAGTGTGAGGAGAACATGTGGATTATTGTCACATTTCTATTTTAACAATTTTTTTTTTTTTTATTAAAAAGACTTATTTGTTTCAAATATTATGACTGTTCCATGAAATGTTTTACCACATGCTGAATACGCATCTCCTTTAATGTTTGTTACCTTGTATGAGGGGGGTTGGATGTGCAGATTGACTCAAAAAAAAAAAAAATGGTCGCTATTCCAACCTGAAAACGGACAGATTATCCGCGACGCTCTGGTGCTGGGTTTCCCGCTGCTGGCCCGTGGATTTTGAAGGTCTCTGTGTTGTCCATGTTTGCGTTTTGATCTTCTCACTCGGGTCTGCTGCGGGTTTAAATACCGTTACCAGGAGCCCTCTTCTCGCCATGTCAGCTGTTGCTTCTTCCGCCGAATTATAGAGACATGTTTCTTCGCCGTAGAAGACCCTTAACTTCGCAGGAAATGGCGTCTGAAAGCGCAGTTTCTTCTCACGTAGTACCTTTTTGGCGTCATTGTATTCCCTGCGCTTTTTAAGGACCTCCGGGGCGTAATCGTGTTCCACGAAGACTTTTCTCTCCTGGTGCAAAAATCCTTTTTTCTGCCAAGCCAGTCTTACAACCTCTTGTTTTATTTTGAAATTGGAAAATCTGACCAACACCGAACGTGGGGGCGCTTCTGCCGCTGGCCTAGCGGCTAATGAATGATGTGCCTTTTCTATCTTCAAGTCGGTGGTTTGTGGAATATCCAATTTCTCTCTTAGTAAAGATTCCACGCATTCTGCCATTGAGTTAAAACCGTTTTCGGCTCCTTCTATCAGACCATGAATTCTTATATTGTCTCTTCTCTGTCTTCCTTCTTGGTCGGTTAGCTTAGCCTCTATAGATGCTTGTCTTTTGCGTAGGTCCAGCACAGAATCTTCGAGCACTTTTATTCGTTCCTCTGCTTCCAAGATTCGGTTCTTGGCCTGGTCCACTCTGCTGTTTGTCCTTTTCAATTCGTCTCTGAATTCCCGAAATTCGGCCGTAACCTCTCGGCGAAATCGTCGTAGCTCTTCAAATAGCGATTTCAAGCTAACCTTTTTGTTAGCTACAACCAGTTCCTCGTCTTCTGAACGGAGATCTTCCAGTTCGAATTCTCCAGCCGATACGTGTCCTGGCCTGGAAAATTTCAGTTTCTTCTGTTTCCTTTAGACATGATGATTTTGTCTTTTGATTTTCACTCCTCCAAAAATCCGTTAAGTTTGATTTTCAAGGTATTTTCTTGGATTGGGTCTGAGAGTTTCAGTGTTAAGCTGCAGTCGCCATGGCGTCCAGACCGGAAGTCCTTACATGGTTTTATATGGTAGGTCGATTAGTCGGTGTGTTGTGAGTGTGTGTGTGTGGGTGGATGAGACTATGTTTTGGTGCATGTTGTGTATTATTTTGTACAATACTTTGAGCTGCTGCACTGTATGAAAAGTGCTTTATAAATAAAGTCGAATTAAGTAGTTGCTGATCTAAAATGATGTAGTGTTAACTAGTCTCGATTGTATACACAAATATATTATGATCATATAGGACTGATACGTAAATACTGAATGAGAAATGCTTGACATAAAATTCATTTCCAGCTCAAAGTGTTTCATAGATAATTGTTAGGATGTTTGTTAGAATGTTGTAGGATGAGAAAAAAAAGTTAAACAAATAATCAAACCACTATATTCAAATTAATGCAGTGTATTAGTTTAAAAAGCAGCAGAGGTTAAATATTGCTGCAGCTCAGGTTGTTTCTAAGAAAACCCTCACATTATTATTTAATGAAAAGTGAAACCAGAGAGGATCTGAAGAGAGCAGGCGCCTGCTGGACTCTGTAACGTCTTCTAATGAGATTCAGTTGTTTCCCGTAAGACTTTCAAATAAATACTTACAGAAAGCAGGAAGTTCATCAGGAAAATAGTCTGAAAATTATCTGGTAAAGTTTGAGTGTTTGAGCAGTGAAATGTAATTGGAGGTTTGATTACGACAAAGTGATGGCTTTTCTACAGTCTGTGACCTGAGGACATTTAGAGATCTGTGACTTTTTAATAGAAATGCTGGCGCAAAACAGATTACAGCCCAGTTCTATACAAATATTCATATGGCCATAAATGATAAGTTTTTTGGGGGTGAAGTAGTTAACTGGTGAAGGTCCATATTATGGAAAAAAGGTTGTTTTGTGGTTTTTAACCTTATAAATACAGATGTGCGTCACATGTATGCCATTTTATAATGTATTAAAATGTTTAAATACTGTAAAACAACACATTGTTTTTTGATCTAAAACAACATTTACTTGCCTGTGAAGATGTCAAAACTTTAAATTGATTCCCAGAAAATGCACAATGCAGGACCTTTAAATTGATGATTTTATGATGCATATCTGTACACCTTTGACTGTATTCCAACCCACCCAACCACCGTCATCGTGAAATACGTGGACAACACCACCTTGGTTGGGGTCATCACTGATGACAATGAGAAGGCATACAGGGTGGAGGTAGAGAATCTGCTGCTGTGGTGCCAAGCAAACAACCTGAAACTGAACGTCCAAAAAACCAATGAACTCATACTGGACTTCAAGAAGAACAGACAGGACCACAACCCCCTCCTCATAAATAGCGAGCGCGTGGAAAACGTCCCCACCTTCAGGTTCCTGGGCACCTACATCTCCTCTGACCTCTCCTGGACTGTCAACACCAAGTCCCTGGTGAAGAAAGCCCAGCAGCAGCTGCACTTCCTCAGTGTCCTCAGGAAGAACAATCTGGACCAGAAGCTGTTGCTGGCCTTCTGTCACTGCTCGGTGGAAAGCGTGCTCGCCTACTGTCTGGGTATGTGGTACGCCGGCTCCACAGGCGAGAACGGGAAGGCTGTGCAGAGGGTCCTCAACAGTGTTGTCTGTGGACAGTTGGCTAACCGGCAATGCCCATGCTTTAACTCAAGAATGAATGAGGCTACGGCCACCAAACTTGGTACATAAGTTGCCCTTGGGACTACGACCTATGGCTACACTTTTGGGTTCAGAAGGTCAAACGTCAAGATGACAGGGGCATAAAAGGTTAAAATCCATTTTGGCCTATAAGGACTTCAATTTAAAAAACATTAACATATTTTCACTCTCAAAGGAAGTACTAGAAGGAGATTTAGGTATTGATTACAATTATGCTTTGGAATGCTATATACATCTGTAAATCTAGGGCTGCAAGAGGCCTGGTTTGTGGTTCGAGTGCATTCTAGTTTCCTCATAAAATTGGAGCCTTTTTTATTGTAAATTTGTGGCTTTTTATTACAAACTTGCAACTTTTTTTTTAATCACAAATTTTCTGCTTTTCTTACATATTTGTTAAGTTTTTATTCACATAAGTGTGTATCTTTTTTAAATTAAATTTCAATGTTTAATTTTTAAGTTTTGTTCTGCTAAATGAGTGACTTTACCTTAAATTTACTACATTTTCTTATAAATGCTGTAGTTTTTTTTCGTGGGAGGATGGTATATTATAGAATATTATGGAATTTGCCTCCTAATGATACCTGTGTTTGGTCATTGGGTAAGTGCAGATGTCAGAACTGTATTTATAACATTCCCACATAACAACAGAGATGACCAGTGAGGTTTGTGTTGCCATGTTCCTGAACATCAGTGGTTTACTGATGCTGTCACATGGTCAGGTTGATGTGCTGAGCTGGCATCGTCTCTTTGTCACTAATCGCTCTCATTCATTATGAATGGTGTTATCTGCAAGAATAACGTGTGACTGTGTGAATTTATCGAGTTTCAGCTGAGTGACACATGAGCAGATGGTGACCGCGGCAACAGGAGGTGAAGTGTTCAGAGAGCAGCAGTGACGCCGATTCCCGTAGAAAGTCTCAGATCAAGCATTGTATGAAATGGTTAACTTGAAATGAAATACTATTTCTGCAAATATTTGACTCTCATAATATGAAGTATCTGTATTATGAGTAATGCTTCTGTATTGATTTGAAAATATTATTTATTTGACCTTTTTCCCCCCCAAGTTATTAAATACCAGTAGTACTAAAACCCAACTACGAACAAGCTTTGCAATTATCCTTGGCTAAAAAAAATGGTCTATATAGCATTAGTTTGTGCTATGAATTAAGTCTTCAATAAAATATGTATATTTAAAAAATACCTGTTAAAGGGAATATGGAAGATTCGTTTCAGGATTATTACAATTTGTATGTTGTGTTAAAATCAATGGAAACAAAGTGTGGGATTTAAAAAAAAAAAAAAAAAAATCCCCTTCAGTAGGAGGCCTGGGCTTGTTTCTCTGTGGGAGGACAGTCCTGTCTGGAGGGAGAGAGGGGAGGGGAGGATGGCGCCTGAGGTGTGTTCCTTGCATCCAGTCTGCTCTGGTATCTCGTCCTGGTTGCCATTGCGGCCTTGGGGATGCTCCACCCTGGCTTCAGCCCAGGGGAGTCAATGGTTTTAAGTCCACCATAATTTGTGGTCCTTGGCGGCCAGGCCCTCCTGTGCATGTGGGGTTGACTTACATGGTGCACTCAAACTTTTAACTACTGAAATAGTTACGTATGTGTCAAGACCATGCGGGAAGACAATAATGGGTAAGCATTTTTAAAATAAAACACAGTTGGTACAGAGGAAGAGAATAAATTTTCTGTGACTCTCTATGGCCCATTACTAAGTGGTCTGTGGCCCACCAGTGGGTTGTGACCCACAGGTTGGGGACCACTGGTCTAGGTCACAAAACAAACTTTGATTGGAGTAATGGTCATTTTCTATTATTTTACACCATGAGGAAGAAATACGATATGCCATTTAAGAACAAAGTTTGTGTTGCATTGTGTAATTGTATCATTAGCCCATTCCAGCAAAGGTAAGGGCTACTGCCATGGTGCAGCATCTGTCGTCTGTCCATCCACAATGTTCAATCTGTGCCATCAGTGAGGGGCACCAAGATCTGGATAATATGCCATCTGCAATCAGAGAACATACCACACTAAACACTTTTAAGACTCAGCTTAAAAATTGGCTTTTAAAAAACCAAAACTGTACGCATAACTAGTGGTTGTTCTGCAGCACGCGCATATGTGCCCGTACCTCACACCAGTGGCGGACTGTATTTTACAACTAGGCCTTCAGTGGTGATCTACCCGATTTAAGTGATATTCATACCAAGCACCATTAAAAAAATAGCCTATAGGGCCATCCATACAAAGCATGTTGAAGATAATTTTACTATAAAATGATAGTTTTAAAAATCTTTATGTTACACCCAGGAGGGCGAAGGGGGGAAGGATGAGGAAGCCAAGCTGTCAGACTTTGCAGCGGCTTTTTATTGACTCTCCCAGCACACACGGCACGGCACACACTTACACAGCACATCAGCCAACAACGGCCATATCACTTGACACCATTTTCTTCACACTCTTTTTTTTTTTTCTGGAACATTCGCTACTCTTCTTCTCTTGTTTTCTAACACTATACAGTGTATTATCACTACTGAGCACCACCTCTGGCGTAAAAACGCTACTGCTTTCACTGACAGTTTACATCTAACAGTTCATATTCAGTCCTTTAGTTACATTTCCCATAAATGCTCCTATTTACCATTAGTATTTAAATTACAGTCTATTAGGTACATTTATTAGGAATATTTATATTTGCCATTAGCATCTAATCCACACTGTTTTCTGGGGGTTTACTAGAGGTTGTCCAAAACTGACTTTTTTCCTGCATTTACCTTTTCATTGTGGAGCTCCATTTCCCTGCACACTTGTTCATTGAGCTGCAGATCCACTCTTGTTTCCCCAAAGGTTTAAAAGTACTGTTGGTTGTAAGTGTCTGGCTGGCAGCTGTGCTTTGGTGTCTCGGTGCTGCCTTGGTTAAGGCCCTGTCGCACCTAGACGATTTAGGCAGCATTTGCAAAATGTATGGAAAAATTCAGAGAATATGCTGGAGTACGTTGAAGCAGTTATGGTTAAGTTTTGTCTAAGTTAAGAGCACGCTGAAGAATGCTGAAGCAAGCTGGTATGTGGCGTAGTTTGCCGTATACCAGCTTTCATGCCAAAAATTAATTTTCAGTATGCTGAAAATTTTCCAACATATCCAGCATATGGCTGATACTGTACGTCCCACATTCATGGAGCAAAGGTTGTAGAGAAGTTATGCGTTTGTTCACACATGTTACTTGTCAGCAACTCATAGTTACTCAAAAGTTGAAATACGTCGAGATTGTCTAGTGTACCCAAGGATTATTTCTAACATACGGGTAACACTCTTTGAACCTATGTGTAACTTACTGAATGGGTTTCTAACTTACAGCTACACTATAATGACATATTTACAGCGTTGGTTCACAGGAAAAACCCGTACAGAGCTCTGCCTGCAGTGCACACACACACACACACACACACACACACACACTTGTTCGTATAACAGGACCTGTCGGGGATGTATCAGAGCACTTTCAAGCTACAGGATAAAGATCCAAATCACTGTATAGCCCTCCTTGTCATGTGTTTTACCTTTGACTGCAGTTTGTACCATCAGCTATCCAATGCTGTTCTGATAGATATGACAAAATGTCAGAACACCAGAGGAGGAGGATCCAATCAGATGATCACCTGAAGTGCAGAGCACAGCTGTTTTCCATGATAAATTGCACTTTGCTGTTGGCTGCACCTCCCAGCAAAAGTACACTCCATGCATTATCTTTTTTTTTTCACTTTATTGAAAATAAACTTTTTGATCGCCATCAGTTTGCGTGCCTTTGAGCCAGGTTGTGACAACTGTCATCTGACAGGTGTGACTGACCTGACCAATTTGACAGCTCTGTCAGGTTGGTCAAGCCCCCCACCTGGTCTTTGGAGGGGAGAATCATTTCAGTTAAACAGAGATGATCTCTCGCACACCTAGGATTCATGAATCGGGAGACAACAGCAGTTTGGCATGACTGTGCTATGCAGAAGTTATAAGCTATGCAGAAGTTAGACTATTGTTGGCATAAGTTGTGAATGTTGGCAACATGCTAAGCATTCGTTGGTTTAAGTTACTTATAAGTTATGGAAATATTCTATATAAGTTACTAATATGTTATGTATACTGTATGTCCAAGTCGTTATGGATACGCAATGCATATGGCCAAAAGTGAAAATTTCAGCATATCCCAGCATTTTAAACCAATTTCTATACATTTGGCAAACGCTGCCTAAATCATCATGGTAACAGTAGACAGCTCAAGTTTGCAAACCCTGTCTGGCTCCAAGTGTCTACTCGATCAGTTGCAAACAACAGGCATTCCCAGCAAGATCATTTGCAGCACTTCTCGGAGCCCGTAATCAGGGTTTCCTCGGGTAACATTTCTCGGTGGTGGTCCGCCACACTTGTAAATTTCCTGCCATTCCTATGAGGAAATATAAATTTAAGAAAAAATCTGAAGGAATTACGGTCCACAAGCACACACATGAACAATGCGCATGACCATCATCCGCACGGAGTTCAGAAGTGCCACGCGCGTGTGACCGCTCCAGTCGCCAGACAGAGTGTCTCGCTAGCATCACTGTCTGAGAGAAACATGAGCTTATTAAAGTACTTCATTTTGTCTTCTTTTTAATCATTAGTTTTTTGTTTTTCTTATTTCAGACAAGAATGAAAAGGAGCTGTTTTTACCTTTACCTTAGTTAATATTAATTAACTAATTTATGTTCCCTATTAAATACCTCGAGAGTTGAGATGACCAAAATTCACGAAGTCAGTGACTTTAATCCATCAGCAGCCTTCAGACAAACTAAACGTGCCAACATTTGGATTTCAAAAAAGGGAGGTTTTTCCTGCTGTCTGGGTGGTGAGGAGATTTCTAAAAAAAACCCCAAAAAACTATAAATATAGAGAAATAACAGAAATAATTGCATCTTTGGTCATTTAAGTTAATTTACTTCATTAAATACAATTTTATTAATATTTTTTTCTTTGAAGTCAGAGTTAAATTATTGTTCTGTTCTGGCTCTGCAAAATTATGGTCAAAAATGTAAATTGTTATAAGGAAAGTTTTAAAAATTACCACCGTCTGTTTCAAATGTATTAAAAAAAAAGTAATTTTATTTTAAAAAATAGACAAATGTGACCCGTGCTGGCAAAATGAGTCGGAATGTGCACCGCGTCATTACGAGCTACAGGCAGGAGAAGTCATAAATCATGACTCTTTCTTTGTTTGCTAGCGGCAAGACCTAGGAAAACCCCCGTGAGTGCCTGGTATCATTGTAAAGCTTAGAAATCGTACTTTCTAAACATACATATGTTTTGGCACAAGATGTAACTCTCGACCGATCACACGTGAGTTTTAAACCTAGCCAGAATATAAACAAATCAGCTTTTTCCGGGTCCGTTTTTGCGCACGTCCTACAAATTAAATATCATTTTGAAGATCTTTCAATACACAATATGGGAAAAAAAAAACGTTACCTCAGTTTTGATCATTTCCTCTAAGTGACTCATTTTGCCAGCATGGGTCACAAATTAGCCATAAAACAATCCACAAATGTATAATAAAGTCTCAAATGTATAAGAAAAGTCAATTTTTTAAGAGGAAATTGCAAATTTGAGGAAAATGGTTTCAAATTTAGATAAATTTACAGAGAAAAGTAGAAAACTATAAGAAAATTGTTATAAATTTTGGAGAAAAACCTCAAACCTTCAAGACTGAAGTCATTACTCAAGTTTTTAAGTGGGTGCACTTTGTACCCTTAACTCAACGAGAAATTTTTGGTTGTCAACTTTAATTATTAATTTCAAAGCACTGCTTTCACATGAGTAGAATTTGTAGCTACTATACCCATCCCGATCATATAATTTATACTCTCTCCATGAAAAAAAACCCCCACTAGAATAAAAATACAAAAAATACACATTTTTGTCATTTATGTAAACCATGACAAAAAAACAAAATCCTGCAGGACAAAACATGACACTTGATATTTTCTAACCTGTTTGTATACCACCATAGACAGAGAGAGAACCTGAATTAGACAGAGCTCAGAGAGGGCAAGATGAGACAGAAGAGAGGAGCCAAGGAGAGGAAAGTGTTCAGGCAGAGGGTCCAGGAGAGGTGAGAGCAGAGGAAGGAGAGAAGGATGACACCAGTAAAAAGTGTAAACACAGGACGTCTGGGTGGGACCCCAACTGGCTCAATATTCCAACATTCAAGCCTTGATTGTACAATACCCCCCCTTCCTCCCCGCGCCAAGGTCTTTAAGCCAGAGGAAACGCTGTGTAATCCAAGGATACTGCTCGTTATCAATATGGAACTGACAGACAAATCCTTTCTCCGGCTGTGATGGAGCTGCTAGCTGCAGGGTTGGCCGACCTCTCTTCACAATGACCAACTTTTCTTTAAAGTCCGTCTGGAAAATTGTTTTGTTTTGAAATTGAGGGCATCCACCTGGATGGATGAAGCAGCCGCGGTACGGCGCTATCCCTAAACATTTCCAGTTTTTCTCTTATCAATCAAATGTTTTGTTTCCATTCTTAAATGGAATAATTATCTAATTTCTATGGTTATGGATATTTTCTCTCCTGCCTGTTAAAACTTTAAACCTCTTTTTTTTTTTCTTGTCATTGTTTGTCTTAGCGGCCGCAGCTCTCCCTCCCCTGAGCCTCCAAAAAACAAAGCCAAGTCCAGTGCCAAAGCTCTCTATGGTGAGTCTGTCAACCTCCTTTTTTGTTGTTACTGCTGATCATCCTTCTGACTATAATATTTCACCATCACGGTGGTGTGAAAAAGTGTTTGCCCCCTTCCTGATTTCTCATTTTTTGTATGTTTGTCAAACTTAAATGTTTCAGATCATCAAACAAATTTAAATATTAGACAAAGATAACACAAGTAAACACAAAATGCAGCTTTTAAATAAAGGTGTTCATCCAGCCACCCACCCCCCCCCGTGACCCGAACAGGATTAAGCGGAAGAAGATGAATGAATGAATGAATGAATGAATTATTAAGGGTAAAATAAAATCCAAACCTACATGACCCTACGTGAAAAAGTGATTGCCCGCCCTCCCCCGTTAAAACATAATTGTGGTTTATCACATCTTTGGAAAGCTGAGTTCAATTTCTGTAGCCACACCTAGGCCTGATTACAGCCACACCAGTTCTCAATCAAGAAATCACTTAAATAGGCCCTACCTGACAAAGTGAAGTGGACCAAAAGATCCTCAAAAGCTAGACATCATGCTACGATCCAGAGAAATTCAGGAATAAATGAAAAACAAAGTAATTGAGATCTGTCGGTCTGGAAAAGGTTATAAAGCCATTTCTAAAGCTTTGGGTCTCCAGCAAACCACAGTGAGAGTCATTATCCACAAATGACGAAAACATGGATCAGTGGTGATCCTTCCCAGGAGTGGCCGGCCGACCAAAATTACCCCAAGATTGCAGCGACGACTCATCCAAGAGGTCTCTAAAGACCCCACAATAACATCCAAAGAACTGCAGGCCTCACTTGCCTCAGTTAAGGTCAGTGTTCATGACTCCACCATAAGAAAGAGACTGGGCAAAATTGGCCTGCATGGCAGAGTTCCAAGACGAAAACCACTGCTGAGCAAAAAGAACATAAAGGCTCATCTCAGTTTTGCCAGAAAACATCTTGATGATCCCCAAGACTTTTGGGAAAATACTTTGTTGACTGATGAGACAAAAGTTCAACTTTTTGGAAGGTGTGTATCTCATTACATCCGGCGTAAAAGTAACAGAATTTCAGAAAAGGAACATCATACCAACAATAAAATATGGTGGTGGTAGTGTGATGGTCTGGGGCCGTTTTGCTGCTTCAGGACCTGGAAGACTTGCTGTGGTAAATGGAACCATGAATTCTGCTGTCTACCAAAAAATCCTGAAGGAGAATGCCCGGCCATCTGTTTGTGACCTCAAGTTGAAGTGCAGCTGTGTTCTGCAGCAGGACAATGATCCAAAACACACCAGCAAGTCCACCTCTGAATGGCTTAAGAAAAACAAAATGAAGACTTTGGAGTGGCCTAGTCAAAGTCCTGACCTGAATCCAATTGAAATGCTGTGGCATGAACTTAAAAAGGCAGTTTATGCTCGAAAACCCTCCAATGTGGCTGAATTACTGCAATTCTGCAAAGATGAGTGGGCCAAAATTCCTCCACAGCACTGCAAAAGACTAATTGCCAGTTATCGCAAACGCTTGTTTGCAGTTGTTGCTGCTAAGGGTGGCCCAACCAGTTATAAGGTTTAGGGGCATTCACTTTTTCACACAGGGCCATGTAGGTTTGGATTTTTTTTTTCCCTTAATAATAAACACCTTCATTTAAAAACTGCATTGTGTGTTTACTTGTGTTATCGTTGTCTAATATTGATGATCTGAAATATTTAAGTGTGACAAACCAGTTATAAGGTTTAGGGGCATTCACTTTTTCACACAGGGCCATGTAGGTTTGGATTTTTTTTTTCCCTTAATAATAAACGCCTTCATTTAAAAACTGCATTTTGTGTTTACTTGTGTTATCTTTGTGTAATATTTAAATTTGTTTGACGATCTGAAACATTTAAGTGTGACAAACATACAAGAAAATGAGAAATCAGGAAGGGGGCAAACACTTTTTCACACCACTGTATATTAAATATATTGTCTGAACATTGACGAGTTCAGAGGAAGAAAAATGCTAGAAAGCAGTGCATGACTGTAAATATCTTTTTTGTTTGTTTGTTGCATCCACACCCCATGGGTATTTTTTAAAGAAAATTGAACAATTTAAAATAGCACTTTGTTTTACAGAACTTTTGAATTCTTTATCTAAATGAGCCATATTTAATTACTCTAGAATGTCAATTGGTTTCAGAGTCGGCAAATTTGAGTACAACTCTTCCTTGGTAGTGTTGTAATTGTGTGTGATTACAATGAAGAAAATAACTATTGAACCCATCATCATTTTTTTCTAGTATGTATATTTCCAGTGCTCAAATGACATTTTCACCAGACTTTGGCATTAACTTAAATTTACACATATATAGAAATAAAAACATTTAAGTCTATAAATCAAGTTATGTGAAGTGGAATAAAGTTTTGAACAATGTAACTGAAATTTATTTAGTACTTAGAAGACAAACCTTTGTCTGCATGGACAGCTTTAAGACGTTTCTGTATGGAGAAACTAATGTCCTGCAGTGCTCAGGTGGGAGTTTGGCCCATTCTCCTAAACAGACTACCATTAAATCCTGAATATTCCTGAGGGACCTCTTGTTTGTCCTGGTCTTTAGTTCATTCCATATATTTTCAATTGCATTTCAGTCTGATATTGACTGGGCCAGTCTACCAACTTGATTTTCTTTGTTGTAAACAAATGAGTGTAAAGGAATTGCTGGAAGGTCCATCCCATCTCATCCTTATCATCCTGGTGGATCGTAGCTGATTATTTTCAAGAAGAGTCCGGTACAGGACTCCATTTACTGTTCCATCAATTACATGAAGTGTGCTAGTGCCACGAGACGGACAGTAACCCCCACCGGAGTGGTGGCCTAGTGGTAGAGCACCTGCCCCTCAGCCATGGGTTCAAGCCCTGGCCAGGTCATACCTAAGACCATATAAAATTGATACTTCCCACCCTCTAGCTTGGTGCTCAGCATAATAGAATGGGGGAAGGAAAAATTGTAACCCACGGACAACAGATGGAAATAAGCGACTGGCTACAATCTGGTAAGTTTACGGTGATATCAATGTTCATCAACTTGCACTGTCCTTAAAAACAGCAATTTACAACATGATGCTTCCACCTTCAGACCTCATTGTTGGAATAGTATTTTTGGATGATGTGCAGTGCCATTTTCTTTCCAACCATGGTGTGTAGTATGACAGCCAATATGTGCGTGTATGCACTGGTAAAAGTGCTGAGACTTTCAATGCTTATATCCCCCATTGTACTGTATGTTTAGTTGCTATTAAGACATTAGTTTTGATTCAACTGTTTTGAATTGTTCTCCTTTGGAATCTCTTTTATTGACTTTAACAGGATCAGATGAAATGTATTTCCTTCGCTCATCTTCCAAACATAAAAAGAAAAGTCAAAGTGAGCAAAAATTTGTGCCTGCGTGTGTGTGTTGATTGTGTGTGATTTTCATTTTACCAATTTTAACCATCGGGTCTTATTTAGCTTTTTGGACAAACTGTTTATTCTGTTCTGTGTTCTATAGTTATCGTAATCTTCATTAACAAATGTGACCAGCTATGGAAAAACCAGGAACAAATCTCCCGAAAGGTATTTTGAGTTATTTACAGATTCTAAAAGTGTGGAATCTAAGCTTTCCAATGATGTCTAACACATGGAAATCTGAAAAGATTTGAAGATGTGGCCATTTGAATGTTAGCATCTCTCAAACTACTTCTCAGAGAAAATCAGGTTCAAAGTTTCCAAGGATTGTCACCTTCCAGAGGAGCCAGGTGAGGGACGGTAACAAAAGTTGGTCATTTGCATGACTTAGCATGAACCCAACCCCCTTACAGTGTTTATCAAAAGGAGCTCTGCTTAAGTAACCATGTGTTTCTTCCTGAACGTGCTGCTGATTGAATAACAAAGATGTTTGAATAGCCAAACAAACCAGATATGTAAATCAGCTGTGGTATCCACACCCCTGAAACTAGGAAGCGGTCTCACTGATATTTCCCTCTGAAACTACTCTATTTCAAATACAAAGTTTACAGTTTTAGTGAGACCTGGTATGATGTATGGTTTGGAGATGGTGGCACTGACAAAAAGACTAAAATTTTCATTGGGAGTGACTAGGAGGGACAGGATTAGAAAAGAGTATATCAGAGGGACAGCTCAGATTGAGCAGTTTGGAGACAAAGTAAGAGAGGCGAGGCTGAGATGGTTTGGACATGTGCAGAGGAGGGATAGTGGAGGTATTGGACAAAGGATTTTGAAGATGGAGCTGCCAGGCAGGAGGAAAAGAGGAAGACCACAGAGAAGATTCATGGATATAGTGAAGGAGGACATGGAGAGTGATGGTGTTAGAGGAAGATGCAAGGGATAGGGTGAGACGGAGGCAGATGATCCGCTGTGGCAACCCCTAAAGGGAGCAGCTGAAAAAAGAAGACTGTTATTTGAAGCATGCAGTAGCTTCTTCATGATTTCAACTAGCATATTTTGCAAAAAAACGAAAATCACAATTTAAAAAAAAAAAAAAGTATTTGTTTTTTTTTAGGAATCACATCAGGCCGACTTGTTGCTGGTTTTTCTATGGCTGGTCACAAATTAGTTTAAAATATTTTCAGAAATTGAACCGGAATCTGTAAATTAAAATGTGTCATTAAAACTGCAGGGAACTAATGTCCACATATAGCAAAATACGACCCACGTTTTTGAAAACTTTCTTTTTTCTGTGTTGCTGGGCCTGGCTGTTGATCTTGTACTGGCTTTAATTTAAAAAATAAAATCTTCATGAGGTCCTATTAGTAATTACATTAGCTAAGCCACAAAACGATCTGACAGAGCAAAGATAAATGGCATACATCCAGATGAACCATTCATGTGCCAGTGTCACACTCCCACAGTGGTCCAGCACGTGTTTGAAAGTGTGTTTTTTTTTCTCTTGATTTCTTTAAAACTAATTTCAACATGTGTTGTTTTTCTACTCTACCAGGATTTAATCTTTGTATTTTTGGCTAATTAAATTCTATTATTAACACATGGTCTAGGACTCAAGTCACAAAGATTTCATGACAGCCACTTCCTTTTTCAGCATCAAAGCCACAATTTATCAACCGCCTTAATTTTGACTTCAACCACTTATTCCTTTTGAATTATAGGGGTTTAATTTTAGTTTCAGTCATAAAAAAAAATGTTTTCATTCCATTTTCACTGTACATTTTAGTTGGTTAACACCGTGGCATTAAATTTTAGTGTGCCGTTCTCTCTGTCATGCTTGCTTCCAGAATTGTGTGGAAATTTTTGCTTTATTCGAAGGCTGTTTAACATTTTATAAACATATATATGTCACATTTGAAATTAAAGCAACTTTATGATCATTTACTGTATTTGGGAAGGTTTCTCTCTCTTGGTTTGCTTTGGGATATTTTAGTCTGATTTTATTCAGCAACGATCATCTCTCACTCGGAGTACTCCCTGTGCCGGTCCCAAGCCCAGATAGATGGGCAGGGTTGCATCAGGAAGGGCATCCAGTGTAAAAATCCTTGCCAAATCAACATGCGGATCATTGCAATATAAGGTGATGATATTGTGGCAACCCCCAAAGGAAGCAGTCGAAAGACAAAAAAAAAAAAAAATCATTGGGTAAATGGGTGGTTAGGGAAACTGACAAATATTTATTCCAGTCTTATTCCATTGTTCTTTCTGCTCTGCTTGATTACAAAAACCTGTATCCAAACTGCACTTTCAACAACAAGCTAAAATTCTATTTCTTAAAATTTGTTCAGTCACAAAGTATGTTGTTTATCCATAGTCCAATGTCATCAGCATTTAGTTTGGGACGTTTTGGTCTGGTTCTTCCCTGGTAAATTTTTGATTCAATTTTGTTCCTCTTCCCACGACACACTTATTACCATTCCCTGGGACATTTCAGTCCTGCTTTTTTTCTCTCATTTATTGCATGGACACAACATTGGAGGGCCTTGGCCTTAAGATTTTTATTATTTGCACTGTTTAAGGTTTCCAAGTAAAGCGACTTTCAAACAACGCCAGTCAGTGTTTTTTAGAATTTATTTTGGCCTTTTTGCCTCTAGGGTAAATCCATGTCAGATCACCAGATTTCATGAAATGTTCCTGACTGACCATCTCCATGCTCCATACTTTCACAAAATCACGCTTTTGGTCTCAGTAACCACCATACAAATTTCAGCCTAATATCTTCATTAGTTTCTAATAAAATAATGGTTCCAAAAATGGGGCGTGACATTGATTTTACTGTAGAAACGAGTGGTTCAGAAAAAGATGCTGAGTTCAATTTGCTGTTACTTTTGAACTATTCATGCATGAAATTTTCAGGAGTTGTTCTAAGGTACAAAATGTCTTTAACTTCTGTAAAATAAGATCCACAGTTGCAAATTGGCCAAGTTATAGCTGCTGAAAACTGTAAAAAAATAAATAAATAAATCTGTGCCTCAGAGCAAATTTGGCCCTCTGTATCTCCACACTGAAGCACAGCAGATCTGAAACACTTATATCACTTGAAAGAGCATGTCTGCATATATATATGTGCACAAAATATGACATTGGTATCTTTAACCAAACTATACTTATCCTCTTGCACTCCGGTGTACCGCGGACGGGCAGGTCTCTGCATCCTATAGCGCACGAGGGCGCTCTCGTGCGCTATAGGACGCACGAGGGCGCTGCGTCCTAAGAGCGCACTGGGAAAAAAAAGCTGCATTTCCGTTCTCCCACTACAGACACAGCTGCGAACAGATCGGATATGATTGACCTCTCATTCGACTAATGAGAGCCTTGAATTGGGTTTCTGAAACCTTGAAGAACTAATGACTGAAAACCTAGCAAGAAGGACCCGCCTACCAACGCTGTGAATGCAGCGAGCCAATTGAAGCACAGAAATTCGCAAGCTGTTTTGTGTAAGGCTGGGTGAAGAGAGACTGACTGCTGCAGCAGATGAAAAAAGGACCCGCAGGAAGAACCCCACAGACCCAGCAGCACGGAGAACATCCACAAATGCGACCTGTGTGACAGGGACTGCCATTCGCGCATCGGCCTGTTCAGCCACAGGCGGTGCTTTTTTTGTTTTTATTCCAGCAGAGTAGACGTTTAGGATTCTCTTCCATGGTCATCATAGACCGACGGAGGCCGACGACGTTTTTAGGGAAATTGACCAGAGTGCAAGGGGTTAAATGGGTATCCAATACACCATGTTTTTCTACTATAAAACCATGTTGTATCGGTGAGCTTTTATACAACATCAGCAGCTATTTCTTTTAGAAAAAAATACTTAGTCACCACAATGGTACTGCAACATGAGATATAAATACCAAAATTTGAAAGATTTGATGTGCTTCAATATGGAGCTACAGAGGGCCAAAATTGCTTCGAAGTACAGATGAAACTTTTTTCTCTTACAGTTTTCAGCAAGCCATAATTTGGCAACTATGCAACTGTTGATCTTCTTTTACAGAAGTTAGACATCTTATACCTTAGAACAACTCTGAAAATTTCAAGCATCTGTCATGATTACTTCAAAATTAATAGCTTATTGAACTTAGCATCATTTTCTGTACCACTCATTTTTACAGTAAAATCAGCATCACACCCCATTTTCAGATCCCTAACATCGCAAAAACTAATGAAGATATAAGGATGAAATTTTGTATGGTAGTTACTGAGACTAATAGCATAATTTTGTGAAAGAACGGAGCAAATCGGAGATGATCAGTCGGGAATCCTCCAGTGATTTGACATAGACTGACATTTTATCACACAGATACATTTGAGATAGAGATGGGAAATGGGGTGAAGAGAAGGGGAGAGACTTGCAAATCAGTGATCAGTGCATTGAGGCAGCATGTTCCTGTAAACGCCCTCAGGCATTTTTTTATTAGAATGTATTTCATTCCATAAGATGTACATGTAACTCATAAAGCTTCGGAGAATAGCAGTGACATAAATGTGAAAACCATTTATTCAAGTTGAAAAGAAGTCACAGCTCACTGAACTCAGGAAAAACGGACTGCATTGGTGCTTTGCAAAAGAATGAATTAAACAGCAAATACTTCAACTTTATTAAATGTATATATCGCCAACTCCCTACAACAATCTGCATTGGGGTTGTTCTTGTGGATGAAGGCTGAGTACAAAAAAAGTGCCCATTTGTTGTCCTATACTAAATTTTTTTTGTGTCGGTGAGTGCATCAACATTATACAAGTTAAACGATTACGAAGATACAGTATGTTGTTATTGTTGCCATTTTAGCTTTTCTGGGTTGAGACCCAGAGACAAACTTAAGCATTAACTCTAGCGTTGTTGCTGTTATTGTTGGTGGTGTTCAGTAAGATAAGTTTTTATAGACCCAGACAAACCTTGACATGCTTTGCTACCAATGCTTGTCACATTTTACAGTATTTTTGCAAAGTCAGAAGTGATTCCTAAGGGCCCCTTTACACAGCATGGAGATCGTTGAGAGATTGGGCCAATTGTTGATGTTTGGGATTGTTTAGGAGATCTTTGTGTGTTTTGGACTGAGTCAAAACTTTGAGGTGACTGTGGAGATCACTGACGATCACCGATGGATCAAAAATTGACCAGATCTCTCAGTGAGCTCACTCCTGTGTAAAGCAGGTGTATTACATAGCCGGTAGGGGTGCATGGTCATAGACTTACCCTCTGGTATTTTTGGCTCTTCTTTAATCTGCAGATTGTTTTTTTCACCCTGTGACAGTTTTTCCCCTGATAATTTTTGTTCAGTTGTTACCCTGAGACATATTTGGTCCCATTTTATTCTGTAGAGGGAACGCTGGACTAAAATATCCTGGTGTTTGAGTCCACGGCCTTTTCTGGAAAAATTCTTTTTCATCCCGTTTTACTTTGGAACTCTTGACTCTAATTTTACTTTTTGGTATTTAGTTCTGTTTATTCGCAGTTTCCTCTGGAATATTTTCCAACCATTTCACCCTGTGACCTATTATTATTATTATTATTATTATTTTACTCTGGGAATTTTACATCCACTGTTCCTTCTAGATTTTGCCACCATATATGGAAAAATTGATCTTTCAAAAGATTGTTTTATGTGTTTAACTATAACCTTAAAAACATTCCCTTGGAGCTGCATAGTTGAATATCTTCGCCACACAAATTTTCTGTTTTCAGATCCATGTTGGCTGAAACATCCAGATACAATAGAAACCCACAGAAGCCACCGTCTCTCTGTGCCCGTTCTCTTAAAGATTTAATCCTTGAGTTTATCTGCTAATTCCCACTAATCCTTCTTACTCATCCAAATACCTTTTAGGGCCATTGCTTGTGTCCATGTTAAGGCCTGTAGTTATAAATGCGGTCAGTTTAATAAAGGTAACTGTGCGTCCAACAGTGTGACCACGTTTGTGTTTGTTGAGAATGTGTTTAACATTATGTAACCTGAAGACACATGTGACCAAAGACTAAACAATGGTTTTCATCATGTAGGACACTTAAGTGTTCCCACTGATAAATGGAACTGCAGCTTCTTTCCACAAATTCTCTGTAAGTCAAAACGAACTTTGTCTGTGTGCAGATGTTTTTTATCTTCCTAATCCTGCAGACTCATCATTCCCAAACACCCCCACCCACATCCAAACTATCAGTCCACCCTGTAACCCAAAGTCCCGCAGCCCTCACTAAAGTCCAGCTGGAAACAAACTTCAGATTTTTTTTATTCCCAACACAGACTAGGAGGAAACACTTTTAAAGGTTTAGTATGTGTTTTTTCCACATATACGTAAGCTTAGTTAGTAAATATTTATACATGCATACCATCTTGATATGTTATCAATGCATTTGTTTTAATAACTATAAACCTTTAGTTTTTTGCCTGTGGATCTGAAAATGCCATGATACTAAAGAAAATCATAAATTCTGAATTTCTGAACATTTCAATAGATGCCTTAGTAAGGACCCGCTCACACTGATGCCTAGGGCTGTGCAATATGACCAAAATTTCATATCAAGTAATCTATCCTGAGAACAATATACCGTATTTTTTTGGACTATAAGGCGCACCGGATTATAAGGCGCACTATCAATGAACGGTCTATTTGATGGTCTAATTTCATACATAAGGCGCACCGGATTATAAGGCGCATTAAAGCGAGGTAGTCAGAGCCGGGAAAAAAAAAAAATTGCGTGCATGGAAAGAAAATCCTCTCTATAGTCATTATAGACACATATAGCGCGATTGTGAGTGTGAATGACCTGCTCCATGAGCAGGCGGAACGTTTTTAGTCCAGTGGCTGTTTACATCGCCATATTGGCCAGAATATCGCTCGGTACTCGATACGGCCCGCTCTCCAGCAGAGAACGAGCCGTATTTACAGCCGTATTTACTGCTCCCGTTTACAGCTAAACGGGAGCAGTTTCGATGCCGAAATTTCACATACAAATCCTAATATACGTGTTCTATACACCATCAGCTTTTGGGTATCGACTACCTCACGAGGCGGTAGTCGAATCTGGGAATTTTTCTTTTTTTTTTTTGCGTGCATGGAAAGAAAATCCTATCTGTAGTCATTATAGACACATATAGCGCGATTGTCTGCGAGTATGAATGACCTGCTCCATGAGCAGGCGGAACGTTTTTAGTCCATGGCTGTTTACATCGCCATATTGGCCAGAATATCGCTCAGTACTCGATACCGTGTATGATACCGATACAGCTCGCTCTCTGCCGGAGAGCGAGCCGTATTTACAGCCGTAAATACGTATTTATAGCCGTATTTACTGCTCCCATTTACAGCTAAACTGGGGAGCAGTTTCAATGCCGAAATTTCACATACAAATCCTAATATACGTGTTTTATACACCATCGGCTTCTGGGTATCGAATATCGTATATTACTCCGCAAGGCTCCTGACTACCGTAATGCTCTGAAAATCCCTCAAGCGGTTCGGCTTCGTAACTTACCAAAGTCGTACTAAAACATTTTTGACATATTTTTGAGCGCCGTGTACCACATAAAATCAGTTCAAGGTCAGTAAGCACAACCAGAATTAATACATAAGGCGCACCGGATTATAAAGCGCACTGTCGATTTTTGAGAAAATTAAAGGATTTTAAGTGCGCCTTATAGTCCGAAAAATACGGTATATCCCGATATACATTTTCTGTAAATCCTATAGTTTAGATATAACCACATAAAAAGGACTGTCTTTAACATTTTAAATTGCATACTAAAAAAATCAATTTTAAAAATTCATCTGACATTAATTTTCTCCTTTTATTAAAAGATGTAATAATATCCAATTAATATTCCTCTGATTATCCCTCTTATCCTAAAAAAAGAAAAGAAAACATTAAATATAAGGTTTACTTTGACTACACACCAACATTTTGCTATTTAACTAATTAGTATTAAAATGATTAGAAATCAAGTAAGTTACATTAAGAGGCAATTTGCTCCTCCAACAAGTTTTATTAATTTATTTTGTGTGTATGTGCCCTATCACGCACTTTGACAGCTTGAATATAATTTTTTTCAGACAAAGCTAAGAAACGAAGTCCTGGTAAACTAATAATGGTTCCTGTTAGTAACAACTTAGCATCATCATTTAGCATTTGCTGTTTTACAATGATGAGAGTGAGATGGCGTTAACGTTGCTTACCTTGAATTAAAGCCAGGTTAGAGGACTATCCTCTCTGACGCAGCATGGTGGAAAACAGTCCCACATCCCTGGCAAACAGAAATAGTGTCTGTTTGACCAAAACATTAATCTGGAGTTAATTGCTGTGCTAACCGCCGGAGTGAAGCCTGATGACCCACACACCCATTTCGCTGCGCACACTGTGGGGGAGAGGTGGGCGCTGACAAGCGTGACGAGCTTTGCTGAAGAATCGGGGGTATGTATGTGTATTTTGCAAAATCCCAATATAAATGATAGTTTTATATGAAACAGCAGATGTTTTTATCTCGTCATCCGATATCTGTTGTCATCTCGCGCAGCCCTACTGGTACCAAGTGATTTGTTCCATGCCATATGAAATGGCCCTTTGCTCCTCTGTCTGCCAGTGGCCTGCAAAGAATCATAAGCGGAGCATGAGTTTTAAAGTGTTGTAAACTGCAGGCCTGGAAATGTTCTTTATATTTTCAACTGGACTTTAAGGTAATAGATTTAGTAAATACAAAATATTTTTTTTGTGTTCAGTTTGATTAATTTTACATCCTTTTGTGCTCTAGTGTTTTTGAGCTGTGGATTTTCCTCACTTCTCCTCCCTTTGAAATGTACCTGATCACTACCTCAATCCCACCTGGAGGTGCGGAGAGAACATTTTTAAAATAATCCAAGTATTATAGGTCCTCAGAGGTGCTTCTTTCTACCGAGGTTTAAAGGTGAGGGTGCCTCAGAGGAGAAACTGTTTTGTTTTCAGACCTCACAGCCCATAGAGCTCCCTCCCCTCCCCTCAAAGGTCTCTCCCAAGCTACTCCTCCAGAACAAATGAACACACCACATGTAAGCACCAGACCTCCCCTCAGATCCACACAAGTGGTGAAGCTACCTCGCGTCTTTGCTCCCCTCCGCTATCACTGAGAGGAAACTATGAATGCTTTAGATAGATCCCAAACTGGGAAATTACAGTGTAACTGCAGCATGACACAGACGACCCAAACCAACAGAAATACACCAGCATAATAGAAAAAGGAGTTACCCAGGGAAGTAAAAATGCTTAGATTACTTTATATGCTACATAGGCTGCTACTAGGTTAAATAGATGATGATCCTTATGAATCTATGGGTAGTACTGACTGTACAAAGGATTATAAGGTGCAGGGTGAAATGTGAGGTACCAGTTAGACTGTAAGGTGCAGTATGGCAGCATCGTTATGACCAAAATTTTACATTAGTGAGTTATTGCACATTGAAATGGCATGTGGCAGAAAGTGTTGTGTTGCAAAGTCTGTTGGTGTCGCTGGCTCTGATACTACTACCCCAACAAACAGCAGCAAAGAAGATGGCGCTGGCAATGACGGTCTGGTAGAAAAGCTCCAGCATCTTGTTGCACATGCTGAAGGATCTCAGCTTCCTCAGAAAGTAGAGTCTGCTCATCCCCTTCTTGTACACAGCATCGGTGTTAGATTTCCAGTCCAGTCCATTACTGATCACAACACCCAGGTATTTGTAGTCCTTAACTACCTCCGCATCCCCCCCCAATCCGCAGTGGCTGTGAAGGTGTCTTCTTCCTGAAGTCAATCACCATCTCTCTAGTCTTGCTGACGTTCAGCCTCAAGTGATTCTGCTTGGTCCACTCCACAAGTCTTCTTTCTTTCTTTCAAAGGTCTTTTTATTATTATTAATTGAAGTATCAATACAATACAAAGTATTAGAAATTTTCATTTTTGTTTCAACCAAACAGTAAAAAACTAGAACTTAAAGCCAACAAATGTAAATGCTTCAAAGCACAAAAACCTTTAAATAAACAATAAAAAAAAAAAAAAAAAAAAATACAAAGAAAAATTATGTGTGTGAAATGGGGTTGGGGTAAAGGGGATATGAGCTACTCAGAAACTATAATCGTGGGTCTTTCAAAGAAATCAAGAAACGGGCGCCATAATTTATAGAATTTGTTTTCAGAGCCACAGACTGTATATCTGATTTTTTCTAAATCCAAACAGGACATTATATCTTTTATCCACTGTAAATGTGAAGGGGGCGAAGAGTCTTTCCACTTCAGTAATACAGCACGTCTGGCCAATAATAATGAAAATTTGAATACTTTTAATTTGGAACTTGGCAAGACAGGTTCTGGAGCCACACCAAAAATGGCGCATAATGGATCAGGTTTAATTTGATATTGCAGGACTTCAGACATAGTGATAAAAACAGAATGCCAAAAATTCATCAATGCCGGGCAGGACCAATACATGTGAAGCAAAGTGCCAGGAGCGCTACCACACTTTTCACAAGTTGGGTCTATATCCGAGTAAATACGTGCTAACTTAACCTTGGACAGGTGCATCCGGTGTACAATCTTAAATTGAATAAGAGCGTGACGAGCACACATTGATACAGTGTGAACCTGGCCAAGAATAGAGTCCCACAGTTCATCAGTAAAAGTAAAATTAAGATCTTGTTCCCAGTTCAATTTGATAGCGGCCAGAGAAGAAGATTGTAAATTTGAAATTAAATTATATAAAACTGACATTACCCCCTTAGAAGTTGGTTTAACTAATAAAAAATCATCTAGAGGATTATCAGAAGGTTTTTGAGGGAATTATTTTGTCATGGTTTGCACATAATGTCTGACCTGGAGGAAGCGGAAAAAGTGTATAGAAGTGATGTCGAATTTGGTGGAAAGTTGAGAAAAACTTGCAAATTGACCATCAAAATATAAATCCGCAAAAGATTTTAAACCTTTTCTGTGCCATATATGAAATGCACTATCAATAGTTGATGGGGTAAATAAATGATTTGCGGCAATTGGACTTCTAATGGAAAAAAACTGAAGACCGAAATTTTTCCTGAATTGAGACCAAATTCTAAGAGACTGACGAACTACTTTATTATTACCCAGTGTAGACAAAGCAAGGGGAAGTGGTGAACCTAAAATTGCCGGTAGGGAAGTTTGATTGTCCACATGTGACTCCATAAGGATCCAAATAGGTGATTTGGGTTCCAGATAAAAATGTTTCCAATATAACATGCACCTGATATTTGCTGCCCAGTAGTAATATTGAAAGTTAGGCAGAGCCATGCCACCTACTGATTTGGGTCTTTGAAGAAAAACTTTCCTCAATCTCGGATGTTTACCATTCCAAATAAATGAGGTAATCAGAGAGTCCAAAGACTTAAAAAAGGATTTAGGAATAAAAATGGGGAGACATTGAAACAAATATAAAAACTTTGGAAGTAACATCATTTTTACAGAATTGATTCTGCCAATTAAAGACAAGGATAATGGGGACCATTTGGAAAGTATTAACTTGCACTGGTCAAGTAAGGGGAGAAAATTATTTTTAAACAAGTAATTAAATTGTTTAGTGACACATATCCCAAGATAATTAAAATGATCAATAACAACCTTGAAAGGAAAATTTTCAAAATCCTGAACTTGAATCTTTTCATTAATCAGAAACAGTTCACTCTTATTAAGATTAATTTTATAACCAGAAAACCTACTAAAACTATCCAAAATATTAAGTATAGCAGGTAATGAAGTAAGTGGGTTGGAGAGAAATAATAAAAGATCATCAGCATAGAGTGAAACCCTATGCTCAATGCCACCCCTACGAATGCCTAGAAAGTCCCGGCTCCCACGGATTGCAATAGCTAACGGCTCAACTGCCAAGGCAAAGAGCAACGGGCTCAAAGGACAGCCTTGCCTCGTACCACGGTAAAGTCTAAAATAGTCAGAATAGCGATAATTAGTTAACACTGAAGCTAAAGGACTAGCATAGAGAAGTTTAATCCAGGAACAGAAGGAAGGACCAAAACCGAACCTCTCCAAAGTAAAAAACAAATACTCCCACTCAACCCTATCGAATGCCTTTTCAGCGTCCAAACTAATAAGACATTCAGGTATGTTGTGGTGAGGAGTATAAATAATATTAAACAACCGCCGCAAGTTAAAAAAAGAATGGCGATTTTTAATGAAACCGGTTTGGTCCTGTGAAATTATAAAAGGAAGAATCTTTTCCAACCTTGAAGCTAACAACTTTGACAAAATTTTAACATCGGTATTTAACAAGGAAATAGGCCTGTAAGAAGCACAATCAACAGGATCCTTATCCTTTTTAAGCAACACAGTGATACAGGCCTGATAGCATGAAGGAGGAAGTGTACCAGAGTCAAGCGACTCTGTAAAAACTTGACAAAGGAAAGGGGCGAGGTCATCAGAGAATTTTTTGAAAAAATCAGCGGAAAACCCATCAGGTCCTGGAGATTTTCCTGATTGCATGGATGATATTACCAGCTGAATTTCTTCTTTTGTGATGGGAGCTTCTAAAATTTGCCGAGATTCTCAAGTCTATCTACCAGTGCTCTGTACTCTCCCTTCTCTCTCCCCCTCTTATACAGCCAAGTCATCAGAGAATTTCTTCAGATGGCATGACTCGGAGTTGTACTGAAAGTCGGTGGTGTGTAAGGTGAAGAGAAAAGGAGAAAGCACAGTCCCCTGTGGAGCTCCCATATCACTAACCATCACATCAGACAAGACACTGCCCAGCCAGACAAACTGTGGGCTGCCTGTCAGGTAGTCGGTAATCCAGCAGGTCACAGAGCTGTCAATCCCCATCATTCGCAGCTTCTCACCCAGCAGCAGTGGCTGAATGGTATTAAATGCACTGGAGAAATCAAAGAATTTCATTCTCACAGTGTCCGTCCAGGTGCAAATGAGCTTGTTGCAGCAGGTAGATGACAGCGTCTTCAACTCCTAAATGGGGCTGATATGCAAATTGTAGAGGGTCCAGCCACGTCTTGACCTGCGGCCTCAGGTGGGCTAAGACCAGTCTCTCCAGGACCTTCATCATATGCGATGTGAGGGCAACTGGTCAGTAGTCATTCAGGTCAGATGGAAATGACTTCTTGGGGACAGGAACCAGGCAGGACGTCTTCCACAGCATCGGTACTCTCTCCAGACTCAGACTCAAGTTGTACAGATGTTTCAGTACCGGAGCTAGCTGGTTGGCACAGGTCCTCAGGATCCAGGCGGAGATGCCATCAGGGCCCGCAGCCTTCCACTGATGGAGTCTCTCCAGCTGTTTCCTCACCTGGCCTGTAGTCACAGTGATGTGAGGGTTGGTGCTGATGTTTTCAGTGGGGGGGGGGGGGGTGGTGAGGGGGGAGAGACAGCTGCTGCACAGGAGAGTGAGGGGGGAGGGGTGTGTGGGGGTCTGGTTGTATTGTGGGGATGACAGATGGTGAGTTGAACCTATTGTGTAGCATTGAACATAATCAACCACAGTCTTTATTTACTAGTTAAATTAATAAATACATAATTGCATAATCTGTATCCTCTTCCTGGAGGTTCATGATTAAAGGGGTCATTGACTGAAAAATGGTGTTTTGTAGGTTTTAATGTCTTCTGTCTCAAGATGGCCGACACAGCGTGCACGCAGTGTGGCGGGTCCTGCGTGTAAGCTCAAAAAAAAAACAGCTAAAACTACAGCAAAACCTCTACATCTCTTACAATCCCACCTGTTAACTGCTGCCTTACTCCTGTACTTAATTCTAAGTACAGTATGACGTCGGCTTTCAACAACAAAATGCAGAGAGCAAATCCACCCCACAGGTAAAGGAGGCCAGTATCTCTTGTACACAAGTTACCTGAACAAAGGACACGCCAGACTGCCAGCTTACCACAGGCAGTCCTTCACAGTCAACGGCTTCGTAAGATTATTCCACCTCAGTGTTATCTTGCTCCTTGCTGGTGATGTGGAAAGAAACCCAGGACTGGTGGCCACAGACCTGTGTGCAGGACAGACACCACCAATGCTAACAGGGCTAACGCCTCCATCATGAGCGGAGACAACGAGACCACAATTGTTTACGGGACCAGCATGGACACAAGCACTATTGCCTGCGGAATTAATGCCGCTTCCACTACCAATACTGGGAGCGCTAAGGTGGCCCACACCAACCAGCACCACTGCAGACCTGCAGCCCACCAACATCACTGTGGCATGGCAGCCTGATGGCGTCATCACGGACCAACAGCAGAACAGAGCCAGGGTGGACTGGCGATCGACCCTCGTCCCCGTAGTACAGCAACGAGCTCTCCTCACCACAACACAGCAGAGAACCCACATCACCAGACGGCCAGACATCACGGCTCCGCAGCCAGCCCTCGGCACCGTGACCCAATAGCTGGTCCCTGCTGCAGCAGCCCAGCGATCAAACTCCACCACAGCTGCAATGCAACAACCAGCCATCAGTGAGTGTAAAACTCAGGTCACTCAAAGTTTTTCAAACCCTGAACCAGGCAAAACAAATTTGGGACCCTCAAAGTTAAAAAAAAAAAAGAGGTCTGCTTGGGGGGCACTTAAATGTACGGAGTATGATCTCCAAACGTGAACAACTAGAACATCTGCTGATAAACTCCAATATTGATGTTATGGGTCTGTCTGAAACCTGGTTATCATCCTCATCACCTGAAACTGTTGTTACCATGCCTGGCTATAATGGGTTTAGGAAAGACAGGGAGCAAGGAGAAGGTGGAGGAGTTTTACTATATGTTAAAAATACCTTAAAATGTAATGAGATTGAATGGTGAGAAGATATGTTTAGAATGTGTAGGAGTTAACATTAAGTTGTCAGCCAATATGACTTTCTCTGTTATTTGTTTATACTGCAAACCCTCCTTGAAAGCAGATTTTTATGACCAGTTGAAAGCGTTTCTTAATCAATGCAATCCTATAAATGAAGTAATCTTATTAGGTGATTTTAATATAAACTGGGACGACAAAAAAGACAGGGAAAAAAAATCTAAAAATCATTATAGATCACTGTAACCTAACTCAATTAATAGACAAACCAACCAGAGTCACAAGCCAGTCAAAAACCAAAATTGATCTACTTTTTACATATAGACCTGAAAGAATCTCCCAGACTTATAACTTTTTAACAGGACCGTCTGACCACAATATAATATTGGCAACAAGAAAACTTCCACGGAAACAGCTTTCAAATCCATTTAAGAAATCTTCAGGTAACACAGTAAGTTACATAATCCCCCAAAAAACCAACAACAAAATATAACGATGGCAATAAATGAAATTCAATGGAAGGAAATCATCATCATTGTCCAGATTTATTTTGACAGGACACAATTAGTCCTGCAGTTGGGGTGGGTCCTTGTACAGTTGAAGACGAGTTTTTATGCCGGATGCCCTTCCTGATGCAACCCTGCCCATTTTATCCGGGCTTGGGACCGGCGCAGGGAGTACACTTGACTTGTGCACCCACTGTGGCTGGGTAACAAAATCACCTCTTCAAATGACATAAATCACAGCAATGAATTTTTTATAATGAAAATCAAAGAGGTTATCAGGACATTTTCAAAAAAAGGAAACGACAGAAGAAGAATCAACTTACCATGGCTCAACTCTGAATGTCTACATCTAATGAAAACCAGAGATCAGCTTCTTAAAACAGCTCTAAAAACAGGTTTAACAACAGACAAGACAAAAATTTACACCTGCCAGAAATAAGGTAACACAGCCTCTGAGAAAGGTGAAGGCAAACCTTCTTATAACCATTACTGAAAATGCAAAAGGAGATGGCAAAAAAAAAATTGGAATAATATTAACAAATTGACAAATAAACGGAACAAAAAAGATGACGGAGACATGGAACTTAATATTAATAACAAATTGGTCTAGAATCCCACGGTAATTGCTACAGAGTTTAACAACTTTTTCATAAACTCTGTGCTAGAAATATCCATTTCATTTAATCCACCTGATCATAATTCTAGTCCTATTAACCCCTCACAACCAGTCTTTAATATACTAGAAATAACTGCAAATGAAATCGCAAATATCATCAGCTCATTGAATAGCTCAAAAGCAACAGATGAACATGGTCTTAACACCAATTTTTTTTGGTGTTGAGAGTGGGGGCGACTGTGGCGCAGGTGTAGTATGACCGACTACTGATTGGACAGTCATGGGTTCAATTCCTGCTCTGTCTGCAGTCTGCATGTCAAAGTGTCCTTGAGCGACACACTGAACCCCCAGTTGCTCCTGGTCGCCAGGCTAGCGCCTGTGTGTGTATGGCAGCTCTGCCACCATCAGTGTGTGACTGTGTGCGTGAATGGGTGGATAGCAGGCTCTGTAAAGCGCTTTGGTCATCCAGAGATGAGAAAAAGGGCTATATAAGTGAACGCCATTTACCAATTTTTTTTTAAAAACAACATAAAGAATCTCTCATTTGTCCAATTACTCATTTAATCAATCTGTCAATCAAACATGCTGTCATCCCAACTGCCTGGGAGGTAGGAGTGGTCAGACCAATTTTCAAAACAGGGATTAAAACTGATATAAACAACTACAGACCAATCGGCAGCTTACCCGTCATATTCAAAATAAATGAAAAATGGGTGGCCACACTATTATGTGAACATCTGAATTATGGGAACACCCCCCCCCCCCCGCATCACGCACAGTTTGGGTTCTGTGCCCACCAATCAACAGAGTCTGCAATAAGCTTGTTCCTAGAGGAAACTAAATCTTTCTTAGATAAGTGCAATTGTGTAGGTGCTGTGTTTTTAGATCTGAAGAAGGCATTTGACACTGTTGACCACACCATCCTTTTAACCAAACTTACTCAGTTTAATTTTTCAGAACATGCTATCAAATGGATGAAATCCTATTTAACCGACAGACAGCAATGTGCAATGGTCAACAGTGTCAAATCGCCGTATTTGAAATGTCAACTGGGTGTCCCACAAGGCTCCATATACGTGGACCAATATTATTCTCCTGATACAAAAATGATTTACTAAATGCATACAGAAACATTCATATACAAATGTATGCAGATGACACGGTAATATTCACACCTGTGAAAAAAAACAAAACAAACACAGGAAGCCACCTGTGTTCTTACAACAGCGATGACCCAAATCCATGACTGGCTGAATAATTCATGTCTCCTACTAAACACTAAAAAAACTGCATGATGTTCACCAAGCAACGATCAAATATTACAAACTCAAACATTTTCTTAAAAGGGGAGGAGCTGCAGTTAATCGAGGAATTTAAGTACCTCGGCGTGACTTTAGACTCCTCATTAACCTTTAAAAAAAAAAAACACAAAAATCATCTCAACATCTCAAACATAATCAAATTCAATCTAAGAAATTTTAAACAAATTAGACCATCGCTGACAGTTAGTGTGGCCAAAATGTTCCTGCATGCAATGATCTTCTCGCATATCGATTGCTGTTTTACCAACTGGTCACTCACTGGTGTAACCATAATCAAACCCATTGAATCTTTATACAAAAAAGCCATACAATCTTTGATAAGAAAAATTCCACACATCACTGCTGTAACATTTACAAGAAATACAAATTTTCTGTCATGTGCAAATTATAAAACTGTCATATTTGCCTGTTCAAGTTATAAAATATTAACCCCTTGCACTCTGGTCAATTTCCCTAAAAACGCCTAAAAATAACGTACCCAAAGTAAATCAAAAGCTGTTCTTCAACCCTTTGCAGCATCTTCATGGGGTTGGTCTCATTTAAAAGAAAACACTTTGAATTTTTGGCAAAACAGTCATAATCTCTCTAAGTACTCCTGCCACTGAGTAACAGTCATCTAAACATACTAAACTTGAAGAAAACAAATTTCGCCTGGGTGTTTTTTGGATACAAATGCTTGCAAATAACACACAGCTGTCAGATCCGGGCTGGAAAATGCAACAGAAATGTAGAACCAAGTGTTATCCAGCTGAGGTCAAAATTTTGTAACAGTACCACAAAAAATGAATATATTACACAGCTTTTTCCTTAGGTTGTTCCCAGGCGTTTTTGAACTGTGCCAAATTGTGCCAAATGGCACAGTTTGGAAAAACGTCTGTAACTTTTGAATGATTCAATACAGAAGCTTGATCTTGGGCTCTAATGAAAGGTGAAGGGCTGTGTGTGTGTGTGTGTGGGGGGGGTTGTTTATTCATTCATGAATGAATGAATGAACAAACAAGCCCCCACACACAAAGAAGCATGCCACGTAAAAAATGTGTTTTTTTTTTTTTTACAAGAAAAAATAACCTACAGTGCACTAAAAATTATACTAAAATATCTGTAATGTAGAAGATAACAACTCCCACCCCCCCCCCCCTCGCTACAGAGGACGGACATCGCCCATCGCTACATGACGGACCGCGGTGACAGTGCGCCGCGGTCTACTACGCACAGTTGTACTAAAATATCTGCAATCCACTACAGAAGAGTAGCGGTGGGGGGGGGGGGGCGTTCACAGTCCGGACGTGGCGCACGGACTGTGTCCAGTCCGTGCGCTGCGGTCCATCATGTTGCGATGACGCACAGTTGTAATTTACCGATCGGTCAAAAGTAATTTTGATTACAGTTTTCAGGGATAAAGAATAATTTAGCTTATAACACTTACCTGTCCACAACAGCAGTGTCACTGATGAACCTCTCTTCCTCGTTGTCAGACGAACATGACGCTGGTCCGCTTCTTACGGACTCGTGGTTCTGGCCACGCGATCCGGTCAAACCATGATTCCATTATTGCGGTTTTGCGCTTCCATGATTGCGGTTTTGGCGAACGATTTTTCAAAACAAATAAGAACAGTAGTAAGAAAAAAAGACTGGCGAACGCGTGTGTGTCACCCAGCGGCTTTCACAAAACAGATTTTATGCACGGGACGTACACTTTCAGTTGTCGAAGTTCTCTGCTTCAATTGGCTGGCTGTATTCGCAGCCGTTGGTAGGCGGGCCCTTCTTGCTAGGTTTTCAGTCATTGGTTCTTCAAGGTTTCAGAAACCCAATTCAAGGGTCTTATTAGTCGAATGAGAGGTCAATCAAATCTAAACCAATCAAAGCACTCCTTTGGCTTTCCGTTCGTGGCTGTGTCTGCAGCTTTTTTTTTTTTTTCAGTGCGCCCTAGGATGCAGAGACGTGACCGCCCGCGGTATCTCGGAGTGCAAGAGGTTAAATGACTGTGCACCCCCCCCCCCCCCGGGAGAATATGTTAAACTGAGGACTGTCAATGGCACAACCACCAGAGCAATCACTAGAGGAGACTGTGAGGTCCCCCACAGACGCACCACATTTGCTCAACCTGTGCCATCAGTGAGGGGCACCAAGATCTAGAACAATATACCACCTGCAGTCAGAGAACGTACCACACTAAACACTTTTAAGACTCATTGCAAAAATTGGCTTTTAAACAGCCAAAACTGTATCCATAGCTAGTGGTTGCTCTGTGGCATACGCGCATATATACAGTATATATATGTATATATATACAGTATGTGCCCGTGCGTCACACACTTATGCCCCGCCTCTTGTTTGTTGCTCTTGTTTGTTGTTGCTGTGAGGTGCTTGGGTGCATATGTGTGTGTACGCATACACAGCACTTCACTTGTGACATTTGAATGTTTTGTAACACCTTAACGCTTGCACTTTAGCATATACACTTTGTACAGTTTCATTGCAGATGTTCTTCTCGTGTATGTTTGTGTGTTTTTGTGATCGGCCTGGGGGCTACAGATGCAAATTAGCAGTATTGCTAAATTTGGCATACTTTAATATGTAATGTGCCTTTCAAATAAACATTAAACTAAACTAAATGAGTCTACTGGTCACCTAATTATTCCAAAATTTTCAAAACAGTCAATTATCTTAAAAAACGCACAGCCTTTATCTCGTTTTTCTCTCCCAGAAATGCCAGAAATGTTTTTTACTTTTTTGTGGAAATCATTAACGTCACGTCTAGAAAAAGCCCACCCACCACTGTCCTTGAGACCAGCCCACTGCTCTATTATTGGCCCACCTAGCTGCCTGTCATGTATATGGAAGTGGTGCTAAAGGTAGCCTATTAGTTCCTGAACTATTAGCCCCCAAGCTAACACTGGTAACAGGAAGCCCGAACAGAGTGCTGCTTATATTGTTATTTTCTTCAGATCTTAGTCACCCTAATAACAATCACTGTTACCACCTGGTTCACCAATCCACAGTCCACAATATACCTTGCATCACTTCAGCCCATCTCTCAATAATTTCACCGTGATTCCACAGCAAATCGCCAGCAACAGAGCACCTGTCATGGCAACTGCCTACACCAGGACCCAAGGCTGCTGGCTGGAGGCTGCTGACTCTCACAGCCAGCTCCCCCACTGTCCTCCGGGGCTCTGCGTGACTCTACTCTGCTCTTGCGCGCAGCGTAGGAGACCCATCTCGTGACAGAGCATCCCCCAGCTGGCCGTGGGGCAGAGCGGAGTCCTGCAGAGTGACACACTGCCCTTTGAGATCCCGTGGCTCGGTAGCTCAGCTTGGTCAGCATCTTCGGGTCCCGGACCAGGTCGGTTGTGACGATTGGGGGGGGAGGGGGGTCTGTGGTGCTAGCGATTTGTTGTGGAATCACTGCAAAATTATTGGGAGATGGGCCGGAGTGAGGCGACACACAATCGACTGGATCAGTGAACCAGCGCCGCTCATCCAAGCTGGAAGGAGCCGGCCAGCTAGAAGCTATTCAGGTAATGGCTAACTGATGTAAGAGGGAAGGTGGAGTTGAACGGCTGAAGTCTGTTTCTTAAAGTGACAGGCTATAAATCAGAGCGTTTTAAGAAAGCCAAGAAAAATAAAAAAACAAATTTGCTTTAACAATTAAAAAATTGAAGAAAATGTGAACAAAATATGTCACAAGCACTTCATTAAAGCGTACCTATGGTGGTCGTGAAAAAAAAGATATTATATTGAGCCCCTGTCTCACGTTCTAGTTCAAGTTTAAGTTGAAATTCACGTTCAAAGCAATTTGATATAAATCCATTGCTGATGTGCTGGTTCAGCTATGTCAGCAAAACATGGGTACAGCCATACTAGCGGCTACATGGCCTTCCAGGACGCTTCCTGTGATGTAATTTCGTGGCTACCGCGATCTGGATCAGTATTGGCTGAGCCTCGAGTACCCGGATGTGCAGCGGCTTTGGGGATATTCAAATTCAAATTCAAACGTTTATTTCAAACTCAGGGTTCATATTAAATGCAGAACTAAAACGAGTAGAAAATAAATAAATAAATGCTTAAATTCAGCGGGACGACTTTTCTGATCTGAGCTCGTAAAGGCCGATGATTCTAAAACTATGCGATCCAAGTACCCGGATGTGCAGCGGCTTCGGGGATATTCAAATTCAAATTCAAACGTTTATTTCAAACTCAGGGTTCATATTAAATGCAGAACTGAAACAAGTAGATAAATAAATAAATAAATGCTTACATTCAGCGGCTTGTCTCATCTGATCTGAGCTCCTAACTGCCGCAACACTGAAGATGATTCTAAAACTATGTACAGAGCAGCAGACACTCGGCGCTCTTGTAAAAACAAAAACATACAATGCGATATGGATATCCCAACATGGCGGAATGTAAAGCCTTTGGATGTCTGAATAATAAGCGAAAAAAACAAAGAAACACTTTTTTTGTGTACCCAAACCCAGCTCACCTTGTCAGAAGATCGGAGCGGAAACAGGGCACAGACGAATAATTTCAGACGAAATTGCGTTGTGTGTGTGAGGACCACTTCGTCACTTTAACCCTCAGAAGACCTTTCTGGCTCAAACATGTAGCCATGTCGCCCGAATTCTTCCGCACAGTCAGAAAATTCGGCCATAATAGAACAAAAACAACGGACAACAGCACCGTAATCGCGGGGAAACGCTGATTATTGTCTTTTCGTATCCACGAAGTGATGTCACATCCGCAAGTGTCATGGCTGCGCCCACAGTTTTCATTGGCTGCCCATGGCCAAGGTCCTATTTGAATATATGTCTGGTGGTATATGGCTGGCAAGAATTATTTACCAAAATAAGAAATACTTTTTCATAATGTTTTCAAGTTAAATGCGTCTTCACGACCACCAGAGGTACGCTTTTTAACATGAGTGAGCCTGTTAAAATATATATTAAAAAAAAAAATGCAGTCAGTGACCCCTTTAAAACTGAAAATGTGAAAGAAAACAAAAGAGAGTCTTGAGCAACCATTGGTACACACAGGCAACTGTTTGCTTCTGCCTATTCCGTTCTTGTGAACACAGAATGAGTGAGTATGTGTGTGTATTGCACAGGGCTGTCTGTTGATTGACAGGCCGGTAAATCTGTTGCTTGGAGTGGTCTGCTTCCATTGATTGGTTGAATATTTTTCAAAGTCCTGTCCTCTCAAGACCATTAATTTTAATAGTATTTTTAAAGTGCTTTAATGGAAAAAAATTTTTTTGAATGCAAAAGATGCAATAGACTTACACAATGGTCCTCTCCGGCATACAACTAGGAACATACCGGTCGCTATGGAGGGTGAGAATATGTATGGGCACATAATCATACCATGTAGGATAACTAAATAGACGGTTATGCTGTTTCATCCCACCTAGCAACAATGCTCTGCACTGTGTGTGTTTATATATTTACATATTTATTCCATCTAGCTACAATGCTCTGCACTGGGTGTGTTTATATTTATATATCTATATATTTATTCCATCTAGCTACAATGCTCCGCACTGTGTTTTTATATATCTACATATTATTCCATCTAGCTACATTGCTCCGCACTGTGTGTGTTTATATACTTGCATATTTATTCCACCTAGCTGCAATGCTCCATACTGTGGGTGTTTATATATTTACATATTTATTCCATCTAGCTACAATGCTCTGCACTGTGTGTCTGTGTGTGTGTGTGTGTATATATATATATTTTATAGTAATATGTACATATGTATATTAGCTGCTCTTGCTTGCTTGTTTTTTCTTGCCTTCTGATTGTTGCTCTGAGTGTTGCTATCCCTGTGCTGTTGCAATCCTGGAATTTCCCCGTTGTGGGACTAATAAAGGCTTATCTTATCTTATCTTATCTTAAAATACATCTTCAGGACTATTGAAACACATTTTTTAATTAAAAAAAAAAAGGCATTCTGCCTTTTAGTATCCTCTTATCAAATCATCTTTAAAAGACACTTAACCTTATCCTTGGGGCTCAGTCACATGTCTGTACACATAAACACCTGTGATACCGGTGGGATGCAGGTGGACAGAGGTTGTGATACTGTAGCTAAATGAAAGTTTATGGAATGTAGTCGAGTAGAGTGTGGACCAGTACTTAACCATGGTAAACGTTTTCATAAATCATAAAACTTAAGAGCATTGTCTGACTTCTATAGCATAGGCAAGTACAAGTACAAATAAGGTGTCAGTCTGTTCATTCTGTACACTTTTTTTTTCTTTCATTACTAAATTTATACATGGAAGATGCTGTAATCTGGTGTCTTCTACATGTAAACATTTGAGGTAATCTGTAGCGTTGTGCTTGGCATTATACATTTGTATGACAGAAATACACAGTCAGTTGTTGTGCGTCTTTAAATGGGAAAGTTTTCACAAAAACAGTCGAGCCAGATTTCATGAAACCTATGTGAATTTTCCCAAGTACAACAAAATCAGTCACTGAAATTCTTTACTACTCAAAACTGGACCATTAGGATTAGTGTAGGATTTACTCTGATGAATCCTCTTCTGGTTTTGACTGTCGTGTTAAAAACTCTGTTGCACTGAGATAAAAAGTCTGAGGCTGATGTTTACCAACCATCACCGAGGCTGTGAAATGACCTCCGAATGATGGCGTTGAGTTTAGGGTTTGTTTTCTTGTTCCTTTTCATCCAGCTGAGAGCTGATTGTAAAACATCTGATTTGTTGGTTTTATCAGTGGCTGCAGCTGTTTGTTTGGTGTTCACAGCCAAGACTGATAACCTCTCTGTTCTTTTAATAGTAAACTACAACAGCCATAAAGCAGCTGCTGACGACAGATAATGAAATGATCTCAGATTTGTAGACGAGTTCACACTGATGTGCTGACATGTTACTGGAGGCTTTAGATTGCATTCGTCTTATAAAGTTTCTCTTCTTCATAGTCAAAGATGCCAAAATCCTGAAATTATTTTTTAAAAATAACTTGCTTTCAAATCACATTATGATTCCTGTGAAACTGAACCACATCCTGGTGGGACTTTTTTTTAAATCCTTGAAGATGCTGGCATTGTATTTATATGTTGACTCTAAAAATGATGAATAAAGAAATGATTAACGTTTGTCTTTTTTCTCCTCAATCAGAACAAAGGAAACATTACACCAAAACCAGCATCAACAGTCTGACAGACACGTCCCAGTACCATGTGGAGGCAAGTAAACTGGACTGAATTAAAACAAAAATCATACCACACCCTGACTTCAGACACAGATAGATTGGTTGTGGTTTTGTTATACACAATCCAAAATGTAAAAGGAAAAAAGTCAGATTGTTAGGTTGTTGTTTTTTTTTTTTAAAGAAAATGGAGAAAATGCACAATTTGTTCTTTCAACAAAAAACATGATTTTAACTGAAACTACAGGGAACTCAGAAAGCACATACCTCTGCCAGGAATGTTTATTCAGTGAAAAAGTGATCCAGAATCCGCAACGTGACCCAGATCTCCTCCAAAGTTTCATTTGTAGCCCCAGGACCACCTCTGGTGATAATTTCATCAAAATCTGTCCAGTAGTTTTTGGTAACGCTGCTAACAAGCACGGAAACCCATATGATCACATTACCTCCTTGGCGGCGGTAAAAATCCAAATTACCAGTTGATTTAAATATAAAAACAAATGCATAAACTATGAAAAAGTTTACAGTATAAACATTAATAATGCCGTCATTTGCACTTGAATCCTGTAGCTCATTGCGGCAGCGCCGAAAGTTGCGAATGCTATGGGACGGCATCCTTCGTTCGTCCATCCAACAGCAATCCTGAGGTGGGTCTGCATCAAGGCAGTATTCAAGGTCAAGATCGCTAGTCAGGAAATCAGAGTACTCTTGGGGTGATTTCATCAGGCCAGAGTGAGCTACTCTGTCATTGACCGTCTGGTTCTAAATTGCACAATTACAAATAAAAAAATTTTTTGGATCACCCCTGAATCTCAGATTGTGTGTGACCTTGTAGATTTTTAAACTCTCCTGAAATTTATCAGAATCAGTACAATGCACCCAGAAAGTATTCACAGCGCTTCAATTTTTCCAAATTTTATGTTGCAGCCTAAGGGCAGCGCGGTGGCGGAGTGGTTAGCACTGCGGCAGCACAGCAACTCACCCTTGGCCAGGGGATCCTGGGATCGATCCCAGCCCCCAACCAACAGTGATCTGTGTGGAGTTTGCATGTTCTCCCCGTGTCTGCGTGGGTTTACTCCGGGATTTCTCCAGTTTCCTCCCACTTGCCAAAAACATGCAAGTTAGGTTAATTGGCATCAAAATTGGGGATTCTAAATTGTCATTAGGTATGACTGTGAGAGTGAATGGTTGTCTGTCTCTCTGTGTTGGCCCTGCGATGGACTGGCGATCTGTCCAGAGTGTACCCTGCCTCTTGCCCAAAGATGCTGGGATAGGCTCCAGCCCCCCCCCCCCCCGCGACCCGAAAAGGATTAAGCGGAAGAAGATGGATGGATGGATGAATGAATGAATGAATCTTAGTCTTATTCCAAAGTGGATTAAATTCATTTTTTCCCTCAAAATTCTACACAATACCCCATAATAGATAGATAGATGTACTTTATTGATCCCAAACTGGAAAATTACAGTGTAACAACAGCATGGCAGTAGACAACCAAACAACAGAAACACACACATGACAGACAAAGGGATTACCTGTGGAAAGTAAAACTAACACGACTATAAAACCTATATACATCATAGCTTAATATATGATGACCCGTATAAACACATGAATCATCCCGTTGCACAATGCAGGACTATCAGGAGCAGAGTGAAAAAAGTAGTCAATACGTGAGAATGTCTTATAGGTATTAGAGGTATTAGAGGTCTACACAATCTCTACATGTCTGTTCTTTTCTTCTTCTCTATCCCCTCACCCCCCAGCCAGTCGCAGCAGATGACTGCCCCTCCCTGAGCCTGGTTCTGCTGGAGGTTTCTTCCTGTTAAAAGGGAGTTTTTCCTCTCCACCGTCGCCAAGTGCTTGCTCACAGGGGATCGCCTGATTGCTGGGGTCTTTCTGCAACTGTGGGGGTCCTCCCTACAGTTGATAGTGCTATGAGATGACTGTTGTTGTGAAATGGCGCTATATAAATAAAGTTGAATTGAATTGAATTGAATTGAAATGTGAGGTACCAGTTAGACTGCAAGGTGTCGTATGGCAGCATAGTTATGACCAGAATACAACATCATAGTGAGTTATTGTGCAGTGAAATGGCATGTGGCAGGAAAGATTTCATGCACCTAACCATTCAATGTAAAAAAAAAATTTTTTGAGATTTTGGGAAATTTATTAAAAATAAAAAACTCGGGACTTCCGGTTATGGCGGCCACGTAGGAAGATGTGATTCACACTGCTCTGCTCCTAAAAATAAGAAGTTTACTAAAACTCTCTTAATTGGAACAAAAACCCATCCCAGCGTTTAGGCGCGGATATGGTAAAGAACAAGTCTGGGAAATTAGGTGGAGGAAAAAGCAATTCGACAAAACAACCCAAGTTAACAGACTTCCACGCTCGAGGCGAAACAGAAAAGGCTCTGGGGACGATGGCGGAGGATGTAGCCAGTGGCGGAGCGGGAGCTGCTGAGGAGGGGACAAGCGCGGTGCTTGCTGCCATCAGCTCCATGAGAGCAGAGTTTTCGTCTAGATTTGATGGAATTATAGCAGCGATAGAAGGAATGAGAAAGGAAATAAGCGACTGTATAGAACGAGTATCGCAGGCGGAGCTCCGAATTTCAAGCGCTGAAGATGACGTCACCAGCCTGCAATCAAAGTTGCAAACACTGGAATTAAAATGGAAACGTCTGGAAGATAACGTCCTGGACTTGGAATCCCGCTCGCGACGGAATAATTTGAGGCTGGTGGGCCTCCCGGAGGGAGCGGAGGGACGGGACTCATGTTCCTTTTTGGAAAAGTGGATTCCAGAAGCGCTGAACAACACAGACCTGCAGTCATCGGTCGTCTTAGAGAGCGCTCACCGAATCGGCCCACCGAGAGATAATAAGACACCACCAAGAACGCTGATTATGAAGTTCCTTAACTACAGAGACAAGATGATGGTCACCAACGCGGCGCGAGCTAAAGGGGAAATTAAATACCAGGATCAACAGGTGCGGTTCTACCCAGACTTCGCCACAGGAATTCAACAATTAAGGAGGCGGTTCGACCCCGCCCGCAAAGAGCTGCGCAACCTAGGGATTCGTCACGGAGTGATTCATCCGGCAAGACTGCTGGTCACATATAAAGGGAGAACCCACATCTTCAAGACCCCTCAAGAGGCGCAGGAGCTCATTAAGCAGATCCAAGAGGAGACTGGTGGGAGCTAAGCATGAACATGACAAAGGTAGAACATTTAAGCATTTGTACAGGCATCTGATTGATCTGAAACATATAACATGTCTATAAAATACAGACTGTATTAAAAAAAAAAAGCTATGATGTACAAAGTTGCTATAAGACTTTGAAGTTATGTTGAAAAAACTACTGAAGAGAGTTAATGTCATTAAAAATAGTAGTACTGTCAGGGTGATTGAGAGGAGAAAGAGAGAGTGGTTTGACTGATCCTCGCAGGTGTGGAACAGTCACTAGCTATAACGGGAGACAGAATTTTTTTGATTTTGGGGGGATAACCACGAATGTGGGGAAAGGGAATCTGTTTTTGTTTGGTTTGTAGGATGAATGTTCTATCATCCATGTTTTTGCTTCTCTGTATGAGCATGTTCATATTGCAAGGTAATCTCAAACTCCTTATTGATCATAGATCAAAGCGTCAATCTTAATTTAACTTCATGGAATTGCAGAGGTCTACACAATCTAAAAAAACTTAAACAAGTTATGAATAAAATAAAAGACATAGATTCAAAAATTGTATTTTTACAAGAAACTCATCTGGTAGAGGAGGATGTAAAAAGAATTAGGAGAAGATGGCAAGGTAATGTGTTCACCTCATCATTTTCATCCCGAGCCAGGGGAGTTATGATTCTCATACACAAAACAGTCCCATTTCAAGTGAAAAATGTAATTGGAGACAAATTTGGAAGATATCTAATCAACCAAGGATCTTTGTTATTAGAAAATATAAATCTGGTGAACTTATACGGCCCCAATACTGATGATCAAAACTTCTTTGTTAATTTATTCCTTACTTTATCATCACTTACAGGGCAACATATAATAGCAGGGGATTTTAATTGTACATTGAATCCCAGTATAGACAGATCAACAGGGCTGGACTGTACGCACAATGGATGTAGGATGACTATTAATCATTTTATGAAAGAATTGAGATTGCTAGATATATGGAGAGAAATGAAACCACAAGTCAAAGCCTATTCTTGTTATTCTAATACCTATAAGACATTCTCACGTATTGACTACTTTTTGATCTCTACAGAATTAAGGTCCAAGATTCAAAACTGTTTCTATGATAACATTGTGAGCTCTGATCATGCACCCTGCTGTCTAATATATGTAGATAAGAAATTGACAAAGGATCCAGGTAGGTGGCATTTTCAGCATAAATGGCTTCAGGATGGGGAATTTGTTAAGTACATAGAAAAACAGATAGATGAGTTCTTTGATATTAATACTACACAAACAACGGCATGTATAAAGTGGGAGGCTTTCAAAGCTTTTATTAGGGGGCATATTATTAGTTATACAGGTTCAAAATCTAAGAAGACTCGAGAGGAGAGAGTCCAATTGGAACGTAAAATAAAAATTCTTCAAGAAAAGGTGTATGCAGGAAGTAACCCACAGTTAGAGAGCGAATTACTGATTCTGAGAGCTGAATATGATAAAAAAAAATCAGCGAATAGAGCTGCCTCGAGTCTTCTAAGATTGAAGCAAACTTTTTATGAACAACGTGAAAAATCAGGAAAATTATTGGCATGGCAGATTAAACAATTACAATTTAAAACACCAATTACCAGTATTATAAGTAATGGACAGGTAGTTATAGATCCTTTAGAAATTAATAGTGCCTTTAGAGATTATTATGAAAAACTATATGATGCAAAAAATGAAACTGACTTAACAAAACTAAATGGGTTTTTGGGTGGATTATCTATACCATGTATTCCAAATGAAAACAGGGAGATGCTGGAGTCTAAAATTAGTCAAGAAGAAGTTGGGCTAGCCATCGATAATATGAAATCAGGAAAAAGAGCAGGACCAGATGGTCTTCCAGTTGACCTCTATAAAAAAATTTAAGAATAAATTAATAAAACCACTTTTGGAAATGGTTTTAGAAGCATTTCAAAATGGTAATTTACCACCATATATGAATAATGCCTTAATTATACTGTTGCCAAAACCAGGTAAACCCCCTAATAAATGTGAAAACATGAGACCAATAAGCCTATTAAATGCTGATCTTAAAATAATCTGTAAAATTTTAGCAAAACGACTACAAGAAATATTACCAAATATTATTAACCGAGATCAGAATGGCTTTATAATGGGAAGACGAGGCTTCCATAATGTAAGAAGACTATTTAATATTATTTATTCCAATAAAGAAGCACCGGATACAGCTCTCCTATCATTGGACGCTGAAAAGGCCTTTGATAGGGTCGAATGGCCCTGTCTTTTTGAAGTCCTACAAAGATTTGGACTTGGAAATAATTTCATAAAATGGGTCCAGATAATATACAATAATGCTACAGCAGAAATCCTAACAAACAACAATATCTCAAAATCAATAAAAATCAATAGAGGATGTCAGCAAGGCTGTCCACTTTCACCTTTACTGTTTACTATGGCAATTGAACCTTTAGTGATGGCAGTACGTTTACATCCACAAATATATGGAATTAAAGTAGGACCAATAGAACATAAAATCTCCCTGTATGCCAATGACATAATTTTGTTTATGTCAAATTTTAAAAAATCAATTCCGACCTTGTTAAATTTAATAAAGAACTTTGGGGAAATATCAGGATATAAAATAAATAAAACAAAATCTTCAATATTAATGCTAAATGAGACCCAGAGAAATCACCCAGCTCCTGAGGTAAATCAATTCAATGTTGTAAATCAGTTTAAATATTTAGGAATTCAAATTTTGCCTAAGCTAGAATCAGTCGCCAGTGCCAACTATGAAGCCTTAATGACAGATATTAATGAGTTGCTTCAGAGATGGATGTCACTACCAATGTCGATGATCGGGAGAATTGATATACTTAAAAGTAATGTCTTACCAAAAATACTTTATTTATTTCAAAACATTCCTTTACCACCACCTTCAGATCTATTCTCAAGAATTAAAAAAAAGTTAGTGGAATTTATATGGAACAATAGGAAGGCTAGATTACGTTTGTCTTTATTATATTTACCATTTGATCGTGGAGGTCTGAAATGTCCAAACTTTGTTGTATTACTGGTCAGCACAACTGAGGTCTATGACATATTATTTTTCATCAAATGATCCTCCTCACTGGACTGAAATGGAATCATACAATTTACCTTTACCTCTTCCTTTATTCATATACTCAGACTCGGCTAAAAATTACAGAAACAAGTTAAAAATCCAATTGTAAAGCACATGATCAAAATATGGTGTGAAACCAAAAAATATTTAAAAGAACCACACTTAATGTCACAATTTAGCCCAATATGGGGTAATCAATATTTTACACCAGGGAGAGCGGATGCTGTATTTAAAGTATGGAATTTAAAAGGGATTCAAAAGATTCAAGACTTATATTTGTCACGCTCAGATAACATAATGTCTTTTGAAGAACTGAGGATTAAATTCAATCTTAATAGAACACATTTTTTTAAATATCTTCAGCTTAGAAATTTTATTCGATCAAATCAAAATCAGAATCAGCTTTATTGGCCAAGTATGCACAACACATACAAGGAATTTGACTTTGGCTAAAAACAAAATAATCAAAATAATGCTCTCACCCGACCTACTTATTCATCCTTGGAAAAAATTTTGACGAAAGATAGTAAGAGAAAGGGTATTATTTCAGAGTTTTATAACTCATTGACACTATTCTCAAGTGAAAACTCACAGAAAAGATTGAATTATTGGAAAGAAGACCTGCAAATTGAAATTTCAGAGGAACAATGGGAAATGGCTTGTGCAGAAGCTCAAACCAAATCAATAAATGTACGTCTTAAACTGATTGATAGATAGATAGATATAACAAAAACATACCAGATACATGCACAAAATGTATGGAAAGTAAAGGAACCTTATTTCACTGTTGATGGGAATGTAGAAAAATCAGAATGTTTTGGGAAGAGGTGAGGGTAACAATTGAAAAAATAATTTCAAAACAATTCACAAAGAACCCTAAACTGTTTTTGTTGAGTCTGTATCCAGAAAAACATAACTTTAATAAGAGTGAAAGAGCATTCATAGACCTCGGTTTGCTTAATGCCAAAAAATGTATTGCACTACTGTGGAAAAAGACTCATAGACCAGATGTGACTCAGTGGTTAAGACAGATGTTAACAAACCTTCCACTAGAAAGAATAACATATATACTGAAATTAAAGGAAAATGTGTTTGAGAATATATGGAGACCTTTCATTGATTATGTAAAGAAATTAAACATAACTTCTGAAGAAGAAGGTGAATGATATGTGTGGACTTTGCAAATTCCAAGCTGGTGAATGTATATTATGTATTCTTATGTAGTAGATTACCTAGACTAAACAGAGGAGCATTGTTGTTGACTTGTGTTTGTTAATGGCTGTTGTTTTTAGTATGTTTTTTTTTGTTGTTGTTAGTGTTTTTTTTTTTAATTTTTAAATTACTTTAGTGTTAGTGTTTGACTGTTTGTGCCATGTTTGTAAAAAAAAAAAAAGGTTCAATAAAAAATATTGTGGGAAAAAAAAAAATAAAAAAACTCGGATGTATGTTACACCAGTGGAATTAAATAGATATAACAAAAACATACCAGATACATGCACAAAATGTATGGAAAGTAAAGGAACCCTATTTCACTTTTTATGGGAATGTAGAAAAATCAGAATGTTTTGGGAAGAGGTGAGGGTAACAATTGAAAAAATAATATCAAAACAATTCACATTGAACCCTAAACTGTTTTTGTTGGGTCTGTATCCAAAAAACATAACTTTAATAAGAGTGAAAGAGCATTCATAGACCTTGGTTTGCTTAATGCCAAAAAATGTATTGCACTACTGTGGAAAAAGACTCATAGACCAGATGTGACTCAGTGGTTAAGACAGATGTTAACAAACCTTCCACTAGAAAGAATAACATATATACTGAAATTAAAGGAAAATGTGTTTGAGAATATATGGAGACCTTTCATTGATTATGTAAAGAAATTAAACATAACTTCTGAAGAAGAAGGTGAATGATATGTGTGGACATTGCAAATTCCAAATTGGTGAATGTATATTATGTATTCTTATGTAATAGATTACCTAGACTAAACAGAGGAGCATTGTTGTTGACTTGCTTTTGTTAATGGTTGTTGTTGTGTTTAGTACATTTTTTGTTGTTGTTTTTGTGTTTTTTTATTTTTAAATTATTTTAGTGTTAGTGTCAGACTGTTTGTGCCATGTTTGTAAAAAAAAAAAAAAAAAAAAAGGTTCAATAAAGAAATATTGTGGAAAAATAAAAAACTAAGAAATCACATGTACATAAGTATTCACAGCCTTTGCCATGAAGTTCAAAGTCAACTTTATTGTCAGTTCTACCATACGTTACAGCACATTCAGAGAATTGAAATTATGTTACTCTGAGACCCACAGTGCAGCAAGGCAAACTCTAAGTAGGAAATATGAATATAAAATATAACATCAAACACCAAACATTGAACATCAAACATCAGTCCAAAGAAAACCAACCCCCAACCAGAAGCTAACTAAAAATACTAAGGGTGTGTAAAATAACTAAATACGATGAAAATTAAGACAGCATGTCATGTTAAGGCATATATCAGGGCACATCGCGAGTTAAAGTTGCATGTAGTGCAAAGAGAGCAGTCCATTGCTGCATAAAGTAACTGGTGCAGCCCTGAGATCTTTGTGCGTGCGCGCGTGTGTGTGCGTGCGTGCGTGCGTGCGTGCTGGCATGAACAGTTCCTGGATGACAGAGTTCAGTTTTTGAAACTTCTAAAATCAGTGTGTGCATGAACAGTACCTGGGGATGGCAGAGTTCAGTTGTTGGGAGGGGGGGTCAAAGTCCAGGATTCCTGTGGGGGGGCACAGCAGGGAGAGAGTTGAGCTTTCTGACAGCTTGGTGGATAGATAGATAGATGTACTTTATTGATCCCAAACTGGGAAATTACAGTGTAACAGCAGCATGGCAGTAGACAACCAAAATGACAAAAACACACACAGCATAATAGACAAAGGGATTACCCATAGAAAGTAAAACTGCCTAAATAACTTGTATACATTGTAGATGAATAGCTGGTGACCCGTATAGACACATGAATCATACCCACTGTACATTGCAGGACTACCAGGTGCAGGGTGAAATGTGAGGTACTAACTAGACTGCAAGGTGCCGTATGGCAGCATAGTTATGACCAGAATTCAACATCAGAGTGAGTTATTGTACAGTGATATGGCATGTGGCAGGAAAGATTTCCTGTACGTAATTCTTGGGCAGCAAAGCTGTAGCAGTCCAATGGAGAAAGTGCTCCACTGTCTGTCCAGTGTGTGGTGGAGGGGGTGATCAGGATTGTCCATGATGGATCACAGATTTTTTAGTGTCCTCCTCTCCACCACAGTCTCAAAGATCTCTGGCCTGAGACCAATTACAGAGCCAGTCCTCTTGATAATCTTGTCAAGTCTGTGGGTGTCACTGGCTCTGATACTGCTACCCCAACAGACAGCCGCAAAGAAGATGGCGCTGGCGACAATGGCCTGGTAGAAAAGTTCCAGCATCCTGTTGCACATATTGAAGGATCTCTGCTTCCTCAGAAAGTAGAGTCTGCTCATCCCTTTCTTGTATGCAGCATCAGTGTTAGATTTCCAGTCCAGTCCGCTGCTGATCATGACACCCAGGTATTCGTAGTCCTCCAGCAAGGATGAAGGTGTCCTTGAGTCTGCTGGTCCGGGCCCGGAGACTCCGCAGTCTCCTCCCTGATGGCAGCCAACTCAAGAAGCTGTTTGATAGGTGGGTGGGATCACCTGCAATGCAGAGGGCTTTTTGGGTGAGGCAGGTACTGTAGATGGCCTCATGGAAGGGGAGAGAGGCACAGACTGTCTCCTCAGCTATTCTCACTATTGTGCTGGAGGGTCTTGCTGCAGGACATGGCGCAGGAACCATACCACATGGTGATGCAGTTGGTCAGGATGCTCTTGATGGTGCTTCTGTAGAAGGTACACATGATGGGGGCTGGGGCTTTGGCTCTTCTCAGTTTGTGGAGGAAGTAGAGACGCTGCTGAGATTTCTTGGCCAGTGATGCAGTGTTGGTGGTCCAGGAGGGGTCCTCTGTAATATGCACACCCAGGAACTTGGTGCTGCTCACCCTCTTCACAGCAGCACCATTGATGGTCAGTTGAGCATGCTGGTTGTGCACTTTTCTGAAGTCAACAATCTCCTTTGTCTTCTCCATGTTTGAGCTCAGGTGCATCCTGTTTCCACCGATCATCCTTGAGATGTTTCTACAGCTTAATTGGAGTCCACATGTGGCAAATTCAGATGATTGGACATGATTTGAAAAGGCACACACCCGTCTGTATAAGGTCCCACAGTTGACGGTGCATGTCAGAGCACAAACCAAGCATGAAGTCAAAGGAATTGTCTGTAGACCTCCGAGACAGGATTGTCTCGAGGCCCAAATCTGGGGAAGGGTACAGAAAAATTTCTGCTACTTTGAAGGTCCCAATGAGCACAGTGGCCTCCATCATCCGTAAATGGAAGAAGTTCGGAACCACCAGGATTCTTCCTAGAGCTGGCCGGCCATCTAAACTGAGCAATCGGGGGAGAAGGGCCTTAGTCAGGGAGGTGATCAAGAACCTGATGGTCACTCTTGTCAGAGCTCCAGCGTTCCTCTGTGGAAAGAGGAGAACCTTCCAGAAGGACAACCATCTCTGCAGCAATCCACCAATCAGGCCTGTATGGTAGAGTGGCCAGATGGAAGGCACTCCTTAGTAAAAGGCACATGGCAACCTGCCTGGAGTTTGTCAAAAGGCACCTGAAGGACTCTCAGACCATGAGAAACAAAATTCTCTGGTCTGATGAGACAAAGATTGAACTCTTTGGTGTGAATGCCAGGCGTCATGTCTTGAGGAAACCAGGCACCGCTCATCACCAGGGCAATACCATCCCTACAGTGAAGCATGGTGGTGGCAGCATCATGCTGTGGGGATGTTTTTCAGCAGTAGGAACTGGGAGACTAGTTGGGATAGAGGGAAAGATGAATACAGCAATGTACATCCTGGATGAAAACCTGCTCCAGAGCGCTCTTGACCTTAAACTGGGGCAACGGTTCATCTTTCAACAGGACAATGACCCTAAGCACACAGCCAAGATATGAAAGGAGTGGTTTCAGGACAACTCTGTGAATGTCCTTGAGTGGCCCAGCCAGAGCCCAGACTTAAATCCAATTGAACATCTCTGGAGAGATCTGAAAATGGCTGTGCACCAACGCTTCCCATCCAACCTGATGGAGCTTGAGAGGTGCTGCAAAGAGGAATGGGCGAAACTGCCCAAAGATAGGTATGCCAAGCTTGTGGCATCATATTCAATTAATCATTCAATCAAGCTTTATTCCAGACTCATAGTCCAACACAATAAACACACACACACACAAAATACAAATAGAGTACAAACTTTAAAACGACCATTGTACCAGTGCCTTCTAAACGGAGACTGACAGCGGACAGAACTGCACCTGATGCTAGACATAACCTAGATGATTTCATTTCCAGATGTATCAAGATGACAAATGAATTTATCCATAAGGTTCCTGATTACAGCTTCAAGTGTATTAACAACTGATGACACAAATAACTCGGAAGCACTACACCGAGGCTTCTTAAGTAAAATTCTTAAGGCATCATTGTATGCAACCTGTAATCTCTGCATGCTTTGTTTCCTGTAATTTGTCCATAAATGAGCAGTGTAAAGAGGTGTACAGTAAGTTTTAAAAAGAACTAACTTCACCTTATCTTAACAAAAGCTAAACCTACGTGCAAGGATATTTGCTTGAGTGTAAATCTTGCAATGCTGTCTGAGGATATAATCATCATCAGTCATTTTATCATTAATAAAATGCCCCAGATTTTTAACTTTATCACTGACATTTAGTTCCCTGCCTGCCAAATCAAAAGCAGGAAATTTCATTATCATGTCCTCTCTAGTGCGACAAATCAGCACAAAATTCTTATTCGTGTTATTTTGTCATTTTCATCCCCATAAGCAGTACACAGTCTTAATAACTCCTGAAGACCACCACTGCTTGAGCTGGGGACAACAAGATCATCAGCATATATAAAATGATTCACTAACTTATTCCCAATCAAACACCCAGTATTAAAGGCATTTAGTTGCTTTGACAGATCATCCATATAAAGATTAAACAGGACAGGGGACAATATATTAACCTGTCTAACACTATTGCTTACACCAAACGGGGATGAATAACTCTTTCCCCATTTCACCTCCATCTTCTAATGTGCATACCAGTAAATTAAGATACATACTAAATGTTTAGGAGCCCCCTATCAGTCATTTTGTTAAACAATTTTCTGTGATTAACTCGATCAAACGCCTTGGGGGCATTGCTAAAACACAAGAATACTGATGAATTTTGACTTCTATATTTACTTACAGTTTCTTTTAATGCATATACTGTATGCACAGATCTGTTCCATGATGGGGTTTTAATCCAAATTGATGATCAGTAGATTTAATGAATACATTTAATTTTTCAAACAGGATTCTTTCCAAAACTTTAGATATTATGTTGGCTATAGCTATGGGCCTATAACTGTCTAGGCTACACAGCTTGCCAGCTTTATCTTTAATGACTGGTACCAACACAACAGACAACAGTGATTCTGGTAACATCCCATGAATCATGAAGCTGGTGAAACAGACAGCAAGAAGAGGAGCCATTCTTGAGCTAGCATATTTAAGGTGCTCAGCAGAGATGCAGTCTAAATCACTCACTTTGTTATCTGATAGCTCTTTAATGGCTTTGGTCAACGCATAAATGTCATTCAGGAATGAATCGTCCCTCTCTACTTTTCCTGCTTTATAAATTTTTATTAACGGAATTAAACGATGAATAAAAATGCTGCCACCATAAGTCAGCAGTATTATCTATACCTGAAATGCCTTCCACAGTACAGGGTAAAGATGTTTTACAGTTACTAATACGTCTAAGCTCCTTCCAGAAATCTGTGACTTTCTTATCTAACGGTTTCTTGGCCCACGAATTACAAGTCTCAAAAAGACTTGAGGCTGTAATTGCTGCCAAAGGTGCATCAACAAAGTATTGAGCAAAGGCTGTGAATACTTATGTGCATGTGATTTCTGAGTTTTTATTTTTAATAAATTGGCAAAAATGTAAAAAAAAACAAAACAAACGTTTTTCATGTTGTCATTATGGGGTGTTGTGTGTAGAATTTTGAGGGGGGAAAAAAAGAATTTATTCCATTTTGGAATAAGGCTGGAACATAACGAAATGTGGAAAAAGTGAAGTGCTGTGAATACTTTCTGGATGCACTGTATATAACTTTTTGAATTAACTATTGTATCCCATGTGGAGGGTATGTTTGTGACCTATCCATCTGTGACATTTTCTGTTGTCGCCACTGTAGCTTCTACATTTCTGATCAGACTGACTTCAAATTTATACAGAAGTTTTAACTCATCAATACCTTCAGTGAGTTCAATTTTAACGTCTAATGAGGGTTCCCCCCCCCTTTTTTTTAGAGGGGAACTTGTACTTTTTTCAGCCCATTTTATGTTGTCACCAGTATAGCTTCTACATTTCTTATCTCATTGACTTTATTTATATAAAGAAGCTTTGACTCAAATGAGGGGTTCCTGTTTTTGGAGGCGGACTTGTACTTGTTCCGTTCCATTTTATGTTGATCACAGTTCTCATTAGGGGCCCCTGATACGGGGATGAGTGGGGTATGTCTTGCTTACGAAGGTTCTTTCTTTAATAAACACCCAAACAAATGCAGGTGAAAACATAAACTTCACCCTGTGAAGATTAAAAAGGCAAAACTGCAGAAGTTAAACTACAAACCAAACATAGATATAAACTGTAGAAAAAATGTAATTATAAAAAAATATATATTTATTCAACCAAATCATTTAAAACGGTTATTTTCAAAAAAAGTAAATCCTCATTATAAACTAATTCAAAAACTGGGACTTCGGCTGTTTTGTTGGTCTGTGCCTGACTTAACTTGACCACCCACCTTTTTTTTTTTTTTTTTTTTTTTTTTTTTAAATGTATATTCTTTTTTTGTAATGGTGAGCTGTTTTTTTGAGGAGAAAATTGATTGTTGAAGGGGAGGTGATTGTCATTATCTCCACCTTCATCCTTATCTGACTGCTGTATTCATTTAATTTGATTTACATTTTAAGTCTAAAGGATTTTCACAGTGCCTCTGTGCTGGCCCCTCATTTAAGTGAGAATTAAACTTAATGTCCTCCCCTATTCAGCATTTGTCCACGTTTGTGCTGGACCGTAAGGATGGGATGATCACGGTGGATGATGGGATCAGACGTCTCCGTCTGCTGGATGCTAAAGGGAAGGTGTGGACGCAGGAGATGCTGCTGCAGGTGGAGGAGAAAACGGTCAGCCTCATCGACCAGGAGACGAAGGTGAGATGCATGAGCAACTCGGTGACGAGGAGGGAGGAGCTTCAGGGTTGGGGTAACGGCATATTCTTTTGCTGCTGCGTCTCACTTTCCCCTCCATTTTCTTCTGCTTCTTTTCCCTTATTTTCATTCTCCTCATCATGAGTGTTTCCCCACTCTCTCAGCTGTTTCATCCTCCTTATTCTCCTCAGCTTTTTCCTCCACGTTCTTCTCCTCCATTATCTCTTTAAACTTGGTTTTCTTTTTTAGTTGACTGCTAGTTAGTAAATCATTCAAACATCGACCAACTAATGGTCTACTCACTTTTTCTGGAGCTTTCAGATGATAGTGTGGTAATTTTTTTTCTTTGCCGCTCTGACCAGGACACTAAAGGGTCAAATTTAACTTTACGAGAAAATATTTTTGTCCTATACTTTCTAGAATGAGTTGGAGAACTTCCCCATTGGCTCAATCCAGCACTGTCAAGCGGTGATGAACTCCTGCAATTACGACTCCATACTGGCTGTGGTGTGTAAAGAAGCGGGTCAGACTAAACCCGACCTCCATCTGTTCCAGTGTGACGACATCAAGGTAAACTGAAGAGACTGGAGAGTAAAAACGCCTTTAAATGAGATGATGTGAGGTGAATCTATGAGGACTGAAAGATTAGGAGGCAGACTGAGTGATTTTGTTCACACTGACGTCACATTAATATAATGTATCTCTATGACTATTTTCATTGACAACGAATGAAAAAGTGCAGGGAGGAGATAATCTTATAAACCTGCTCTTTTTACACGCAAGCAGTTAACTAATATAGAGCACATTAACAACAATGAACACATGTTTGTATTCATTCACATTTACGTACTCTGGTATAGCTCACCAAATTCATACACGCATGCATTAAGCTAAAGAAATTAATGTTATATGGAACTCCTTAACAAACTGCAAATCATAGTGAAATACATTTATCTTTTATATTCATATATTTTCTATTTTAGATTCAATTTTATCTTGTATTGGTGAACTAAATATCATCATGCCTGCCAATATTTAAATGAAATTATTTAATCAAATTAGAAATTTGTATTGTGCATTTTCACAAACTGCACATTTCATTTTTTTTTCTTATGAAAAAGAGTTCAGTTAAGGTGCATTCACTCCAGATGTAAAGTTAATTTTTAGTGCAGCACAAATACATATTAACTCAATGTAAACATGCAAATACACATACATTCACATCTGAATTTGGTAGGGATAGCTAGTAGTCAGCCTTGAGATTCTGCAATCACCAGAGTAAAAGTATCAACACTGGAGAGAGTGAACTAGTTTGAAAATGAGACTGACACTCGCCTACAGTCAGATGGACTGGCACCTCAGGCGCTGAAATGGTGTGTCAGTTTATCCACCCATGTAATCCTGCTATGGATGTGTTAACGAGAGTTAGCAGTGTAAACACCCATCATCCAGGGGCAGTTTCAGGAGGAGGCAGTGATATTTTCACAAATGTGGGCCCCGCTGGATAATATTGTAAACCTAAACATGACAGCACTTTTGGAATTTTATTAACAGGTAGAAAGCAGCTGCAGAAGTTATGAAGCCAACCCAGCCCTTTTGCAACTCCCTCAGACACAAATTTATGTCTATTCGTATGTTTACAATGAGTTAATATGTAATCGCACTGCCCGAAAAATTTACACTTCTCCGTTTGGTCTGAACTCACCTTTAGACTATTTAAGTTTCAGTACTATCTATATATCTGTACGGGTCGGCCTTTATCTATCCTTTATTTATTTTTAGTTGTAGTTAATGATTTATACAAAGTTATTTAAGCAATTTTATTTTCCCTAGATAATTTATTTTTCTATTTTCTACTCTAGTACTATGCTGTACAGTATGTATTTTTGTTGGTCGTCTTGCTGTGTCATGCTGCTGTTACAATAAAGTATCTCTCTCTCGCTCTCATGCACTCTCTCATATTCCAACATAGATTTGCTATAATATACATTTTTAATGGTTGAATCTTACGGTGCATCCGGAAAGTATTCACAGCACCTCACTTTTTCCACATTTTGTTATGTTACAGCCTTATTCCAAAATGGATTAAATTCTTTTTTTTTCCCTCAAAATTCTACACACAATACCCCATAATGACAACATAAAAATGTTTTGGGGTTTTTTTGAGATTTTTGCAAATTTATTAAAAATATAGAACTAAGAAATCACGTATACATAAGTATTCACAGCCTTTGCTCAGTACTTTGTTGATGCACCTTTGGCAGCAATTACAGCCTCAAGTCCTTTTGAATATGATGCCACAAGCTTGGCACACCTATCTTTGGGCAGTTTCTCCCATTCCTCTTTGCAGCACCTCTCAAGCTCCATCAGGTTGGATGGGAAGTGTTGGTGCACAGCCATTTTCAGATCTCTCCAGAGATGTTCAACTGGATTCAAGTCTGGGCTCTGGCTGGGCTACTCAGACATTCACAGAGTTGTCCTGAAGCCACTCCTTTGATATCTTGGCTGTGTGCTTAGGGTCATTGTCCTGCTGAAAGATGAACCGTCGCCCCAGTCTGAGGTCGAGCGCTTTCGAGAAGGTTTTCATCCAGGATGTCTCTGTACATTGCTACATTCATCTTTCCGTCTTTCCCAACTATTCTCCCAGTTCCTGCCCCTGAAAAACATCCCCACATCATGATGCTGCCACCATCATGCTTTACTGTAGGAATGGTATTGGCCTGGTGATGAGCAGTGCCTGGTTTCCTCCAAACATGACGCCTGGTATTCACGCCAGAGAGTTCAATCTTTGTCTCATCAGACCAGATAATTTTGTTTCTCATGGTCTGAGCGTCCTTCAGGTGCCTTTTGGCAAACTCCAGGTGGGCTGCCATGTGCCATTTACTTAGGAGTGGCTTCCATGTGGCCACTCTACCATACAGGCCTGATTGGTGGATTGCTGCAGAGATGGTTGTCCTTCTGGAAGGTTCTCCTCTGTCCACAGAGGAACACTGGAGCTCTGACAGAGTGACCATCGGGTTCTTGGTCACCTCTCTGACTAAGGCCCTTCTATCCTGATTACTCAGTTTAGACGGCCGGCCAGCTCTAGGAAGAGTCCTGGTGGTTCCGAACTTCTTCCATTTATGGATGATGGAGGCCACTGTGCTCATTGGGACCTTCAAAACATCAGAAATTTTTCTGTACCTTTCTCCAGATTTGTGCCTCGTGACAATCCTGTCTCGGAGATCTACAGATAATTCCTCTGACTTCATACTTGGTTTGTGCTCTGACATGCACCATCAACTGTGGGACCTTATATAGACAGGTGTGTGCCTTTCCAAATCATGTCCAATCAGCTGAATTTGCCACAGGTGGACTCCAATCAAGCTGTAGAAACATCTCAAGGATGATCAGTGGAAACAGGATGCACCTGAGCTAAATTTTGAGCTTCATGGCAAAGGTTGTAAGCACTTATGTACATGTGATTTCTTAGTTTTTTATTTTTAATAAATTTGCAAAAATCTCAAAACTTTTTTCATATTATCATTATGGGGTGTTGTGTGTAGAATTTTGAGGGGAAAAATGAATTTAGTCCATTTTGGAATAAGGCTGTAACATAACAAAATGTGGAAAAAGTGAAGCGCGGTGAATACTTTCCGGATGCACCGTATTTATCATTTACTCTAATATTACAACTCCTGTGCTGTTTAGTTTAGACTTTATTTTGTGTCATTTTTAATGGTTGATTTTCAGTCTATTATTGAAAGAGAAATGATTGAACACATTTTTCCTTTGAATTCTAGCACAGAGTTTGTACATTAATTACAATGTGATACTATCTATAACGGTTGGATAACCTTTAGTTATTCATGTGTTTATTTGGACTTTGATTAGCTTCCTTTTCTTTGCTGGCTTTGGCTATAGAAATGGGTTTAACCAACGTCTTTAATAATAATTTAGACCAGAAAGGAGTGTTGCTTTCTCACCATTTTCACAGTCAGAGTTTACACACAAATGGATAAAAGTCTGACGAAATACAGTGAAGGGATTCATGAAAAAGCATCTCAGATTCATATGAAATCTATTTTATATTTGAAGCTATTTGTACTCAAATATGCAAAATATGGATATTTATATATGAAGGACAAAAGAATGAGCCCTGCGGTGCTCTAGGTGACTTTATGCAAAAAAAATCAATTTCAGGCAAGTTAAGGAATTAGTCAGAATGTGTTTTATTTTGCTAGATTAAAAAAAAAGTGATGTTGTTGTCAACAGGCAAATCTGATCCAAGCAGATATTGAAAGTGCCATGACTGATGCCAAAGGAGGCAAAGTGAAGAAACGACCGGAGACTCTGAAGTAAGAACCTGTCTTCAGATGTGTTTAACCCCGTTTGCCATGTTGGCAGCTGACTGGCTGGTCAGTCCATGTGTCCAATGTGTTTTTCAGGATGATCTTGAAGAGCGATGGCATCATCCCCCCTCCTCCAGCTGCTCCTGCCCCTGAACCGCCAGAATCACCCAATCAGGTGGATGTGAAGAGTCGTGTGGCCGCGTGGTCAGCCTGGACCACTGAGCAACAAGAAGGTAAGTTAATTATTTTTTAATTATTAATTTTTGCAGTATGCATAATTCAAAACGATAAACCTTCATATATTCATGGAACCCAGAGAATATTTCAAGACTTATGTTTTTTTTTATTATAAAGTGTTCACATGTAAGGCAATCCAAAATAATTAAATGGCTACCATAGTATAAACAAGAACATTTTTAACCAGTCACAAATTTATGAGAAAAAAGTTGAAAATCTACAAAGACAAAAAGCTAGCAAACTTAGAGGAAAAGCGCTGCAGATTTATGGGAAGATATTTTGCAAATTTACAAGAAAAAGGTAGCAAATTTACAACAGAAAAGCTGCAAACTTACAAAAAATAGTTGCAAATTTATGAGAGAAAAGTTGAAAGCTTACAAAAAAAAAAGTAGCAAATGTACAAGGACAAAGTTTCAAACATGAAAATATCTCAGACTCAGTGATTCACGTTTCCTTAATATTCAAGTAAATAATGTTTTTGGGTTCATCTAAAAGAAGCAAATGTTCATCAGAATATCTTAAAAACAATGATTAATAGAAAATGTGTGCAGTATGTAGTGTGAAAATACATTCAGTTGTTTTGTTGTCTGAAGTGAACTTGAAATCAGTTTCAGTTATTGGATTAATCTATCCACATTCTTTCTGCTGCGTCCCGGGGTTCAGTTTTATTGCGTTATGTGGCCCTGCAGTGCATCAGTTCTCTCTGGGGTTGTGTAGTGTGAATAACAACTGTCATTTATTTTGTACCTGGAGGCTCATGCAACATTCAAAAGATCTCTGAGGCCTTATTAGTTAGAAATGATTGCTCCGTACTGCAAGGAAATGAAAAATCGGGCTGATGAATCAAGTGTTAATCTGTTTGGCATGTGGGATTTAAAGTCTTAGGTTTGATGCTTTTGAAGTTGGATTTTTTCTTTTTCTTTCTCCATCTAGCTGACGAGATGCAGCGGCGGCTCTCTATGGAGGACGGGCAGGTGGAGATGACGGCCACTCAAGTGGACCGAGACGTGGTGAGTTCCACGTGTTTATTTGGTTAAGGCTTTGGTCTGGGATGGTCTGACAGCAGCTGTCGTGTTTGAGGTTGTGGCACAATGGATCAGAGATTTAATCTGATTGGAGAATGCTGCTGTGTTTGAACGTAATCAGAGTTTGGGGGCTTTGAAAGGAAAATCTGCTTATGTAACAGAGAGCCGTGGGAGAGCTGAATTCTTAGTTTGATCACTAAATTCCTGGAAAAAAACTTGATTATTTCTAGAAGCAGGTCGGCTGACCAGAAACAAAATACTCTCATGTTTGCAGCAAATCTTGAACCACATCCTAGATGACATCGAGTTTTTCGTCAACAAGCTTCAGAAAGCCAACGAAGCTTTTAACGAGCTCTCCAAGAGGAAGAAGAACAAGAAGGGGAAAAAGAAAGGACCAGGAGGTAGGCATGTTTAATGGTTTAATACTGATTTATTTTGTCAAATTAAAACACTATGTAAGATTTTCACCTTAAAATAATGTCGCCAAAATTATTTTGATGGTACACTAACCATGTCACTTCCCCTATAAATGGCCCACATTGCCTGCAACTGCTCTGTTCTTGGTAGGAACACTGAAAGGTCTAGAACTGTGTCGCCTATGACCTCAGTCCCAGCAGCCAGTTATAGGGCGCAGCTGTTGCCACCAACAGCTATGGACTCTGTGATTGGCTGTTGGGACTTGGGTCATAGTCATAGCTGATGGGCCCACTCACACCATGGTGGAAGTGACATTCACTTTGATGAGCCATCAAAATAATTTAGGCAACATTTTTTAAGGTGAAAATCTTGCATGGATTAAATCTTGATTAATTAAGAATAGGTGTGAAAATAAGTGGGCAGAGTAGCCAGAAACTGAACTCAAGTAAAAGTAGTGTTGCCTTTATGATACCCTGATAATTACACCAGTATAAGAGCAGTCACCAAAAGTTACTCGAGCAGTGACTTTACTCTCATTAGTGTTTTTTTCTCTTAAATTTATGATTTTCTTGATAATTTGTGATTCCCCCCACCAACTGATTTGTGTTTTTGTTGTAAATTTACTAATTTGACTAGGAGTGACAGGATTAGAAATGAGTATATCAGAGAGACAGCTCAGGTTGAGCGGTTTGGAGACAAAGAGAGGCAAGGCTGAGATGGTTTGGACATGTGCAGAGGAGGGATAGTGGATATATTGGACAAAGGATGTTGAAGATGGAGCTGCCAGGCAGGAGGAGAAGCGGAAGACCGCAGAAGATTCATGGATGTAGTGAAGGAGGACATGGAGAGGGTTGGTGTTACAGAGGAAGATGCAAGAGGTAGGGTGAGATGGAAGCAGATGATCTGCTGTGGCGAACACTAAAGGGAGCAGCTGAAAGAAGAAGTAAATTTAGAAATTTTTTCTTATAAATCTGATTTTTTTTTTCTCATGACTTACCACTTTTTTTTTTTTTTTTTAAAAACTGCCTTTTTTGCGTAAATGTGCAACTTCTTATTTTTCATAAATTTGTAGCTATATGTAACCCCTGATATAATAAAATCCTGTCATCTAAAGAAATGGTATACAGTAGTGTGAAAAAGTATTTGCCCCCTTCCTGATTTCTTTTTTTGTATGTTTGTCACACTTAAATGTTTCAGATCATCAAACAAATTTAAATATTAAACAAAGATAACACAAGTAAACACAAAATGCAGATTTTAAATGAAGGTGTTTATTATTAAGGGGAAAAAAATCCAAACCTACATGGCCCTGTGTGAAAAAGTGATTGCCCCCTAAACCTAATACCTGGTTGGGCCACCCTTAGCAGCAACAACTGCAATCAAGCGTTGGCAATAACTAACTAACTAACTAACCTGCACTTATATAGCGCTTTTCTAGTCACAAAGACCACTCAAAGCGCTTTCATTAATGCTAACCCTCTATTCTAAGGGCCTATAGGAAACAGATATCTAGGGACAATTTAGAACAGCCAATTAACCTAACATGCATGTTTTTGGCATGTGGGAGGAAACCGGAGAAATCCCGGAGTAAACCCACGCAACACGGGGAGAACATGCAAACTCCACACAGATCACTGTTGGTCGGGGGCTGGGATCGATCCCACGATCCCCACAATCCCCCGGCCAAGGGTAAACTGTGCTGCCGCAGTGCTAACCACTGCGCCACCGTGCAACTGGCAGTGAGTCTTTTACAGCACTGTGGAGGAATTTTGGCCCACTCATCTTTGCAGAATTGTGATAATTCAGCCACACTGGAGGGTTTTCAAACATGAACCGCCTTTTTAAGGTCATACCACAGCGTCTTAATTAGATTCAGGTCAGGACTTTGACTAGGCCACTCCAAGGTCTTCATTTCGTTTTTCTTAAGCCCTTCAGAGGTGGACTTGCTGGTGTGTTTTGGATCATTGTCCTGCTGCAGAACCCAAGTGCGCTTCAGCTTGAGGTCACAAACAGATGGCCGTAACACCACCTATTAGAGAAATTATATAAATATAACATTTAAAAGTGTAGTCGGTGCTAGCTGGTAGAGCTACAGACTTGAGCTAACAACGGCTGATAACTGAAATATTGATAATTACCGCTCTCCTTAAATGTAGCCGCCGTTTTCTGCGATTAAGAATAAAACTGTTTTTGGATGGTAAAAAAAAAAAAAGTTTGGAATAATAAAAGCAGCACTCCCAAAGAGACAACAAACTCATCCATGTTGATAAGTTAGCGCTGCTTCTTCTTCTCCTCCTTCAGCTTCTTCTTCTGTGGTGATCTATGGGGTGGCATAAAGACGCTTCACAGTACATAATGACGTAGCCCTGACATAATCCCCAACTAGCTCCATGTCGGTGGAAAACCAACTGTTTCTTATGAGGCACTACAGTTGAACTGGTTAAGCACCGGCACAAGCACCAGAACCAAACTAGCACTGGTTCTTATATGGTGGAAATGAGGTAGTAGTGGTTTAACAGGACAGGTCCCACTCAGAACAGGCCTCGCCATGGTCGACCCAAGAAGTTGAGTGCACATGCTCAGCGTCATAGCCAGAGGTTGTCTTTTGAAAATAGATGTATGAGAGATTCTGGCAAACTGTTCGGCGGCTCAGGAGGGGAAAGCAGCTCCCCGTCCACACTGTGTATGGTGCGGATGGGACACTGTTGACTTCAACTGGGGATATCGTCGGGCGGTGGAAGGAATACTTCGAGGATCTCCTCAATCCCACTGATACGCCTTCCACAGAGGAAGCAGTGTTTGGGGACGAGGGGGATGACTCGCCTATCACAGGGGCTGAGGTCGCCAAGGTGGTTAAAAATCTCCTTGGTGGCCGGGCCCCGGGGGTGGACGAGATTCGCCCTGAGTACCTCAAGGCCCTGGATGTTGTTGGGTTGTCATGGTTGACACGCCTCTGCAACATTGCGTGGAGGTCGGGGGCAGTGCCTTTGGCATGGCAAACCGGGGTGGTGGTTCCTCTCTTCAAAAAAGGGGACCGGAGGGTGTGCTCCAACTTTAGAGGGATCACACTCCTCAGCCTCCCTGGGAAGGTCTATGCCAAGGTACTGGAGAGGAGAGTCCGGCCGTTGGTCGAACCTCGGATTCAGGAGAAGCAATGTGGTTTTCGTCCTGGCCGTGGCACATCGGACCAGCTCTTTACCCTCTCGAGAATTCTTGAGGGTTCGTGGGAGTTTGCCCAACCAGTTTACATGTGTTTTGTGGACTTGGAGAAGGCATTTGACCGCGTCCCTCGTGGATTTTTGTGGGGGGTGCTTCGGGAGTATGGGGTATTGGGCTTGTTGTTACGAGCTATTCGGTCTCTGTACGACCGTTGTGAGAGTTTGGTTCGTATTGCCAACACTCGGTCGGAGTCATTCCCAGTGAGAGTTGGACTCCGCCAGGGCTGCCCTTTGTCACCGATCCTGTTCATAATTTTTATGGACAGGATTTCTAGGCTCAGCCAGGGAATGGAGGGTGTCATCCTTGGTGACCACAGGATCTCATCTCTGTTGTTTGCAGATGATGTTGTCCTGTTGGCTTCATCCAGCAATGACCTACAGCTCTTGCTGGGACGGTTTTCCGCTGAGTGTGAAGCGGCTGGGATGAGAATCAGCACCTCCAAGTCCGAGTTCATGGTCTTCAGCCGGAAAAAGGTGGATTGTCCTCTCCGGGTTGGGGACAGACTCCTGCCCCAAGTGGAGGAGTTTAAGTATCTTGGGGTCTTGTTCACGAGTGAGGGGAAAATGGAGCGAGAGATCGACAGACGGATCGGAGCAGCATCTGCAGTGATGCGGACGTTGTACCAGTCTGTTGTGGTGAAGAGGGAGCTTAGTTCTAAGGCAAAGCTGTCGATTTACCAGTCAATCTACGTTCCTACTCTCACCTATGGTCACGAGCTTTGGGTAATGACCAAAAGAACGAGATCGCGGATACAAGCGGCGGAAATGAGCTTTCTCCGTAGGATTGCTGGACTCACCCTCAGAGATAGGGTGAGGAGCTCAGTCATCCGGGAGAGGCTCAGAGTAGAACCGCTGCTCCTCCACATTGAAAGGAGTCAGTTGAGGTGGTATGGGCAGCTGATTAGGATGCCTCCTGGACGCCTCCCACTTGAGGTGTTTCAGGTACGTCCCACTGGGAGGAGACCCCGGGGCAGACCCAGGACTCAGTGGAGAGACTATGTCTCCCAGCTGGTCTGGGAACGCCTTGGTATCCCCTCTGAAGAGCTGGAGCAGGTGGCTGGGGAGAGGGAAGTCTGGGCTTCTCTGCTTGAACTGCTGCCTCCGCGACCCGGACCTCCGGAAAAGCGGTAGAAGATGGATGGATGGATGTATGAGTGCTGCCAGCATTGCTGCAGAGGTTGAAGGGGTGGGGGGTCAGCCTGTCTGTGCTCAGATCATACACCACACACTGCATCAAATTGGTCTGCATGGCTGTCGTCCCAGAAGGAAGCCCCTTTTAAAGATGATGCACAAGAAAGCCGGCAAACAGTTTGCTGAAGACAAGCAAATTAAGGACATGGATTACTGGAACCATGTCCTGTGGTCTGATGAGACCAAGATAAACTTATCTGGTTCAGATGGTGTCAAGCGTGTGTGGTGGCAAACAGGTGAGGAATACAAAGACAAGTGTGTCTTGCCTACAGTCAAGCATGGTGGTGGGAGTGTCATGGTTTGGGGCTGCATGAGTGCTGCCAGCACTGGGGAGCTACAGTTCATTGAGGGAACCATGAATGCCAACATGTACTGTGACATACTGAAGCAGAGCATGATCCCCTCCCTTTGGAAACTGGGCCGCAGGGCAGTATTCCAACATGATAACGACCCCAAACACACCTCCATGACGACCACTGCCTTGCTAAAGAAACTGAGGGTAAAGGTGATGGACTGGCCAAGCATGTCTCCAGACCTAAACCCTATTGAGCATCTGTGGGCCATCCTCAAACGGAAGGTGGAGGAGCGCAAGGTCTGTAACATCCACCAGCTCCGTGATGTCGTCATGGAGGAGTGGAAGAGGATTCCACTGGCAACCTGTGAAGCTCTAGTGAACTCCATGCCCAAGAGAGTTAAGGCAGTGATATAAAATAATGGTGGCCACACAAAATATTGACACTTTGGGCACAATTTGGACATTTTCACTTAAGGGTGTTCTCATTTTTGTTGCCAGCGGTTTAGACCTTAATGGCTGTGTGTTGAGTTATTTTGAGGGGACAGCAAATTTACACTGTTATACAAGCTGTACACTGACTTCTTTACATTGTATCAAAGTGTCATATATTCAGTGTTGTCCAATGAAAAGATATAATAAAATATTTACAAAAATGTGAGGGGTGTACTCACTTTTTTGAGATACTGTAATTTATCTTTTAACATGGGGGCAGTCACTTTTTCACACAGGGCCATGTAAGTATGGATTTCTTTTTACCCTTAATAGTAAACACCTTCATTTAAAAACTGCATTTTGTTTTTACTTGTTATCTTTGTCTAATATTTAAATTTGTTTGATGATCTGAAACATTTAAGTGTGACAAACATACAAAAAAAAAAGAAATCAGGAAGGGGGCAAACACTTTATCACACCACTGTATTTTCATGAATAAATATGTTAAGAATAAAAGCTTTACGTCTGCTGGACGAAGTCAGATTTGTTTTATTTATTAATTTTTTAATAAATGTACTCAGGAGATAAAAGTACCCAATAATAAAACTCTTTAGTAAAGTTCAGTTTTATGGAAAAAAAAAAGTCTCGAGTACATGTACTTGTGTAAATATAACAAGTTAGATTTAGTTAGATTTTAGATTTGTTTACTCTTTTTTTCTTTGAATTCTTGGATGGAATATGGGTGGGCAATATAAGCTGCGGCTTCAGCCATCACCCATTTCGGATAACTCACGTGGAATTGTTTAGTAGAAGGAGTCTTTGTCTAATTTGACCTTGTTGTTATATTATACAGTTTCTTCAACCTGTACTGTATTATCCGAAATAAATTCATTCATTCATTCATTCATTCATTTTATTTGGAATTTACAAAAGGAATCCAAAAGAAATTGTCTTTTCTTTACTCAAACCAGCCGATACTTTATGCTGTAAAATCTTTGACTAACTAACCAGCTGATGACCGTTGCTCAGCAACATTATGACTTCACTTGTGTCCAGCTTGTTTTTCCCCACCTCTCCAGTCTAACGTAGTCATGTGACCTCTTCATCTTCATTAGACTGATGTGATGTTGTTTTGTATCCATCAGAGGGCGTCCTTACGCTGCGCTCCAAACCCCCGGCGGAGGACGAGTTTGTGGACTGTCTGCAGAAGTTCAAACACGCCTTCAACCAGCTGGTACCTACTGCGCTTTACGTTTCACTTACACAGCTCCGAATTTTCTTGTGTGTGTGCAGTAACATTCAAAACTATGTCGGTACATAAAAAAATGTGTATAACTTTTATAATAAAATTAATTTGAGGTACATAGCTGGTTAGGTTGTATCTAATTATCTGCTGTTAATCCATCTGTCCTTTTTTGTCCTGAATTGACTGTGGTCAGGGGGGTGCCCCGAGACTTTCCCAGGCCAGTTAAGAGGCATCGGCCCTGTTTACATGGCAACAGTTCTTGCATAAAAATGCAAACCTTATGTGACAATTCAGGTGTCTCTTTACATGACAGCAGGGTTTTGGGCCGTTAGCCCTTGAAAACCAGCTCCAGACCCACCGCCCAGTTGTCACCATGCAACCTTAAGTATGACACCTCATAGCTTTCTTTGATCCTGACTTTGAGCATGGCTGTTTGATGCTGAGAAGAGCAGCAGCACAACTACAGAACTGTGTTTGAAGGGTCCTCCACCAGACGACCGTTTTTATGGCAACAGTACGTGGCTGCATGGACTCCTCCTTTGGGAGAAACAAAGGTGTTTTTTTGTGGCTTTTTTATAAATTGAACAATAAGAATGCATAAGTAAACAAGAAAATAAATAAACTATATAAAGTAAACTTACTAACAGCAGGTGTAGGAGCAGCTGGGGAAAAAAGCTGTATTTAAAACCTTTTTTGTGATGATCATTAAGTGTAACCCAGGATTTCCTCTGACTTTGGATGCGGTCCGTTACGGCTGTCTCTGCAGCAAATAGTTCCCTTTCTAGTTAATGTTCTGCTCCAATCCTGGTCTGGGCCATTGCAGAACGAATCCAGCTCGTCAGATTTGGATCGCTAAAACTACGCAAGGAGTCTATTTTTGACAGATGTCAGATCCAGTCTGCAAGGTAATGCCCTGGTACCTACTGTATTCAATAACTATTTGCTCATTAAAAACTATTTAAGGATTGTGCGTTATTTTCTGAGGTCTACTCCTCCACCACTGTATCGGAGAAGATAAAAACTTTGAGATAACATACAAACACTTCACAGAATTAAAATTAACTGGCTACTTCCACATTATTAGAGCACACAAATCCAGGTGGAGAGTCGGTGCATCACACTTTTTATCACATGATCGCAATCGGTCCTCCTCGGTCTCTCTCAGGTCTTTCTCAAGCTCTTGCGTTATTTTTTATAATTCTCACGTGATCTTGTAACTCAAACCCTGTTCTTATCCATGCTGCTTCAAAACACAAACGGAGCTGGTAGGGATGGACGCACGGCTCCGTCCGCACTGCATCCGTAACGGACTACAGCCGGAGTCAGTGCATCCTGACTGCATCCTGCGTAAGGCTCCTTTGCGTACTGTTTTGAGCTCTGTAAAACTTCCTTGGTTTTACATTTGTTTATCTTACTGTATTTATAAGGCTACATCTGTCTTAAAAATGCTTTATACACTCCTGATCAAAATCTTAAGACCTGGAGAAAAATTACAAGTATTCACATTTTGCTCTGGTGGATTGTAACCATAAATAGAGCTTCAAAATGCAAAAAGAAGAAATGGAAGCAAAAGACAAAAAACAGATTAGGCAATTTATTGAAAACTGCATTTAACTCAAATAGGCTGTTCATCAGCTGATCACAAGTTTAAGACCAAAGCCCAAAAAACTCAAAAACAGAACTACAGTAAGTGTCCAAAAAGGACTCAGTGAGTAGCTTCACCATTCTTGTTGATCACTTCAAAAATTCATTTAGACATGCTTGATACGAGTGTTTCCAAGAGGCTGATGGGAACATTGTTCCATGTGGTGAAGATGGCTTCATGAAGGGCATCCACGGTCTGGAACTGACGTCCATTAGTAAACTTCCCTGACCATCCACCCACAAGCATTCTCAGTGGGATTTAGATCAGGAGAACATGCGGTTCCAGTGCATCAAATGTTTTATAAGCTAGTAGCTACATTATTTCAGTCTTTTCAGCTGTCACACAGTTTGTTCTGATCTACAGGGGAAACTGAAGGACCAAATTCAGAATCCGAGCGCCGTGGATCTGGTCCACTTTTTGTTTTCCCCTCTCAAGATGGTGAGTCTGTCTCCATGACAACCTGATATCAACGTCTGACATGTGGTTGGCACTCTTGAAATTCTCCATGTTCTCATCATTTTCTTATAAATGCATATTTCTTTCTCATCTTTGTTTATTTTTATCTTATTCTTATCTTTTTCAATCACATTTTTCTCAGTCTTGTTTCATAGTCTACTAGTGTTCCCGTCACGCTCTCAGGTTCACATCACATTGTCCTAGGTTAAAAAAAAATTCTCCCTATGATCATTATGATTTTGTCATCATTCTGTTCTCATTCTCATGTTCCCACCACATTCCTGTTGTTATTTGCTTATGTTTTTTCTCCTAATTTTCCCATCACAAAGGCTTATCTTATCATATTTCTATAACGCTCATACCACATTCTCCTCAACACAGCTTTAAAAAAAACTAAATCCAAAATGATTAAAAAATATTTATTGAATACATGACTCAAAATCATCAAAATGACAAGTAGAGTCTGTAAATGTGCGAACATTTCCTTGTCCTCTTCCTCAGGTGATCCAGATGTCTGGCAGTGTGGATCTGGCTCGCAGCGTTGTGGTTCCTCTGCTGAGCAAAGAAGCCATCGACTTCCTTCACACCTCGGGGACGGCTGAGGAGAGACACCTTTGGGTGGCTCTGGGAGACGGGTGGACCAAATGCAGGTCACAAAAAAAGATGTCTTTTTCACATTATGTTCTTTTCATGTCCCTTTTGTATTCTCAACACATTCTTTTTTTCTTCTTAGCATTGTCATGTTCTCTTTGAATTCATTATACCCTCCTTATGTTCAACCTCATGTTCTCATACAGTCAGTGGGTATAAAAAAAAACCACCCCACCACCCACTTCAAAATGATCACATTCTGTTGCTTTCCAGCCTGAAATAAAAACGGACACATTTTTTTGTTTTTTTCAGCTGTATTTACTCAGTGCAACTTAACACCCAACTGAAAGGCATACAGTTGAGACCAGAAGTTTACACACACTGTATAATTCAATTCAATTCAATTCAACTTTATTTATATAGCGCCATTTCACAACAACAGTCATCTCATAGCACTATCAACTGTAGGGAGGACCCCCACAGTTGCAGAAAGACCCCAGCAATCAGGCGATCCCCTGTGAGCAAGCACTTGGCGACGGTGGAGAGGAAAAACTCCCTTTTAACAGGAAGAAACCTCCAGCAGAACCAGGCTCAGGGAGGGGCAGTCATCTGCTGCGACTGGCTGGGGGGTGAGGGGACAGAGAAGAAGAAAAGAACAGACATGTAGAGAGCAAACAGCACGATGGGGACTCAATCTATGGGAGAGAACAAACAAATGTTAATGACCAGCAAAAAAAAAATATTTCATAGAGAGTGAGGAAAGGAGTGAGGCCCAGTGCATTACTGGAGGTCCCCCGGCTGACTAAACCTATTAGCAGCATAACTAAGGGAGGGTTCAGAAACCCATGATCCCTCCCTAATTGTAGGCTATATCAAAAAGGTAGGTTTTAGCCCTATTCTTAAAAACAGAGATCGAGTCTGACTCCCGAATCCAGATTGGCAGCTGATTCCACAGGAGAGGAGCTTGATAACTGAAGGCTCTGCCTCCCATTGTACTTTTGGAGATTCTAGGTATTACAAGTAAACCTGCATTTTGGGAGCGTAGTGCTCTGTTAGGATGATACGGTAGTATCAGATCTTTTAAATAAAAAGGAGCCTGATTGTTTAGAGCTTTGTAAGTAAGAAGAAGGATTTTAAACTTAATTCTAAACTCTATGGGAAGCCAATGAAGGGAGGCCAGAACCGGAGAGATATGATCTCTCTTTCTAGTACCTGTTAAAACTCTTGCTGCAGCATTTTGGATCAGCTGAAGACTTTTTAAAGATGTTTTAGGACAGCCTGATAATAAAGAATTACAATAATCTAATCTCGAGCTAACAAAAGCGTGGATCAGCTTCTCAGCATCACTCTGAGACAAGATGCTCCTAATCTTGGCAATATTACGCAAATGATAGAAGGCAGTCTTAGAAACAAATTTAATATGTGAATTGAAGGACAAATCCTGATCAAAAATAACTCCAAGGTTCCTCACAGAGCTATTAAGAGAAAGAGTAACTGCATCCAAACTGAAAGTTTGATTTGGAAAGGAATTTCTAAGGTTTTTTGGACCAACAAGAATGACTTCAGTCTTATCTGAATTTAATAGCAGGAAATTACAAGTCATCCAAGCTTTGACTTCCTTAAGACAGGCTTCTAACTTGGCTAATTGATTAGTATCATCTGGCTTCATTGACAGGTATAATTGTGTGTCATCTGCATAACAGTGAAAATGTATACAGTGCTTTCTAATAATGTTGCCTAACGGAAGCATATATAAACTAAAAAGAGTAGGGCCAAGCACAGATCCCTGTGGAACTCCATGACTAAGCTTTGAGCTGAGAGAAAACTCATCATTTACATGAACAAACTGGAACCTATCAGATAAATAAGATCTAAACCACTGCAACGAAGTTCCATTAAGTCCAACATAGTGTTCTAATCTATCAAGTAGAATATTATGATCAATAGTATCAAAAGCTGCACTAAGATCTAAAAGGACAAGTACAGAAACTAGTCCATTATCAGATGCAATGAGGAGGTCGTTAGTGACCTTCGCTAAGGCTGTTTCAGTACTATGATGGATTCTAAACCCAGATTGAAACTCCTCAAGTAAACCATTTCCCTGCAGGTGGTCAAATAATTGCGTAGCAACAACTCTTTCTAAGATTTTTGAAATGAAAGGGAGATTAGAGATTGGTCTATAGTTAGCTAAAGCTCCTGGATCTAGCGTTGGCTTTTTGAGTAAGGGTTTAATTACAGCCGTTTTAAAAGCCTGCGGTACATGGCCTAAAGTTAATGAAGAATTGATTATATGAAGAATAAAGCTACCAATAAGTGGGAAGACTTCTTTAAATAACCTGGTAGGAATAGGGTCTAAAAGACAAGTTGAAGGTTTGGATGAGGAAACTATTTTGTCTAACTCACAAAGGTCGATTGGAGTAAACTCATCAAGACAGACATCAATAGAAGGAGTTGTAGTAGTTACAGTATTTAAGTTAACTGTGGGAAGAATCTGATTGATTTTATCTCTGATGGATGAAATTTTATTATTGAAAAAGTTCATAAAGTTCTGACTAGTAAGCTCTAAGGGGATGCTAGGATTGACAGAGTCCTGACTCTTTGTCAACCTGGCTACAGTACTGAAAAGAAACCTGGGATTATTCTTGTTCTCTTCTATTAATGCAGAGTAATAACTCGTTCTAGCTTTTCTAAGAGATTTTTTATAAATTAAAAGATGATTTCTCCAAGCTAAATAGATTTCATCTAAATTAGTAGAGCGCCATTTTCTTTCTAATTGACGAGTCTTCTGTTTTAAGCTACGAGTTTCTGTGTTGAACCAAGGAGTTAAAAATCTCTGATTAGACTTTTTCTTTTTTAAGGGGGCCACCAAGTCTAGAGCCTGATGCAGAGAAGCTGAAACACTATCCACCATGTTATCAATTACAGAAGGAGCAAGCTGTCTATAGCTTATTTCCGTTGTGTTGACACATGGCATAGAGGAAACAATCTGCATAAATTTGGAAACAGCATCATCTGAGAGGCATCTACTGTGATAATATTTTTCTTTAGGAGCCAAATAGTCAGAAATAGTAAAATCAAAGGTTAACAGACAATGGTCTGACAGTACAGGGTTATGAGGAGACACTACAAGATTTTCTATTTCTATGCCATATGTCAGAACAAGGTCCAATGTATGGTGGAGGTAATGAGTAGAATTTCCTACTTTCTGAGAAAACCCAATCGAGTCTAATATTGAATTAAAAGCCACATTAAGGCAGTCACTATCTACATCCACATGTATGTTAAAGTCCCCTACTATAATTATTCTATCAGATTTCAGCACTAAATTAGCTAAGAAATCAGCAAATTCGGATAAAAATTCTGAATAGGTTGATGGGGGACGATAAACTATGGCAAATAAAATTGGGTTTAACCTGGAATTGCTAAAGTGCCCAACACTGAGGACCAGGCCCTCAAAGGAATTATAACATGTTTTTTGCTTTACATTAACTAGTAATTTGGAATGGTAAATTGTTGCTACTCCTCCTCCACGACCAGAACTTCTGGGATTTTGACAGTTTAAATAACCAGAGGGAGTTGATTCATTTAAACCAACATAATCCTCTTGCCCTAACCAAGTCTCTGTAAGGGAAATTAAATCAATCTGATGATCAATTAACAGATCATGGACTAACAGAGACTTGGGAGTTAGAGACCTAATATTTAATAAACCACATTTAATTTTTAAATTATGAGGAGGAACAGAGGCCAAATCATTCAATTTAGAGGCTTTATGTTTAATTTGAGTTTTACCAATATTTTGCTTTATCACTTTGGGATGCTTATACATTATATTTTTATTCACTTTGGAGGGAGCAGACAACGATTCTCTGATGGGGAAGACAGGGGCTAAGCTGAGGGGTGGCGGATGAAGAGGAGCTGCAGAGAGGCGTGTAAGACTGCGACTCTGCTTCCTGGTCCCAACTCTGAGTAGTCATGGTTTTGGAAATTTGGATAAAAAAGATGCCAGATTTTTAGATAAATGAGAAGCACCATCCAAAGTGGGATGAATGCTGTCTCGTCTCATAAGACCAGGTTTTCCCCAAAAAGAGCTCCAATTGTCAATGTAGCCCACGTCATTTTTAGGACACCACACAGACAGCCAGCGGTTCAAGGATGACGAGCGGCTAAACATGTCATCACTGGTCAGATTGGGGAGGGGCCCAGAGAATACTACAGTGGCAGACATCGTTTTGGCAAAGTCACACACCGATTCTATATTAAGTTTCGTGACTTCCAACTGCCGGAGACGGATGTCATTAATGCCGGCGTGAATAACAATTGTGGAATATTTACAGTTACTTTTAGCCAGCATTTTCAAATTTGACTCGATGTCGCCTGCTCTGGCCCCAGGAATGCATGTGACTATGGCCGATGGAGTCTCTAGGTTCACGTTTCTGACTACAGAGTCGCCAATGATCAGAGTTTTTTCCTCAGCGGGTGTGTCGCTGAGCGGGGAAAAACGATTAGAAACGTGAACAGGTTGGTGGTGAACCGGGGCTTTGCGACTAGGCTTCCTTCTCACCGTCACCCACCCAGTCTCCTCGCTGCTGAGGAGAGCCGGGGAACCGGTGACAGGGGGGGCTAAGCTAGCTAGCTCCGCTGCAGCTAATGGGCGTCCGTCGAGATTAACTGGCGCAGACGGTGTTTCAATGCAGCGGAGCCGGGATTCCAAATCAGACAACCTCGCCTCGAGCGCCTCAAAAAGACAACATTTATTACATTTACCGTTATCACTAAAAGAGGCAGAGGTGTAGCTAAACATCTGACAGAGAGAGCACACCAGAGGAGAGGAAAGAGAGGTAGTAGCCATAGCTAGTGGCTCGAGAGCTGGAGAGCAAACCACACAGGCAGACAGCAAAACAGGAAGTGACGATCCGGTCACTATAAAAAGACACTATCTTTTTTTCTCACTGTCTGACATTAAATCAGACTAAACTTTTCCTGCTTTAGGTCTGTTGGGGTTACCAAAATTATTTCTGTTTGCTAAACAATTTTTATATTTGATAAAGTCAGAAGTTTACAGACTCTGTGCCTTTAAACGATATTGAAAAGCCCAGATGATGATGTCATGGCTTTGGAAGCTTCTGATAGGTTAATTGACAACATTTGAGCTAATTGGGGGCACACCTATGGATGTATTTTAAAGCACACCTCAAACACACTGCTTCCTTGTGTGACATCATGGGAAAATCAAAAGAAATCAGTCAAGATATCAGGAAGAGAATTGTGGACCTCCACAAGTCTAGTTCATCCTTGGGTACAATTTCCAGATGCTTGACGGTGCCACGTTCAGGCAAGTATAAACACCATGAGAATGTCCAGCCATCATACCGCTCAGGAAGGAGATGGGTTCTATGTCCCAGAGATGAGCATGTTTTGGTGCGAAATGTGCATCAACCCCAGAACAAAAGCAAAAGACCTTGTGAAGATGTTGTCTGAAGCTGGTAATAGAATGCCATTAATGAGTCCTGTACTGACATGGGCTGAAAGGCCACACGGCGAAGAAGAAGCCATTATTCCAAAAGCAACATAAAAAAGTCAGATTACAGTTTGCAAATGCGCACAGGGACAGACCTTAATTTTTTGGAGACGTCCTGTGGTCTGATGGAACTAAAATTGAACCGTTTGGCCATAATGACCATTGGTGGTGGTTTGAGAGGCTGTTGGTGCAGATTGGCAGCCACATTTCTGTCAGTCTGCCCCAGAGCAGATGTGGCTACAGGAGTAGCTTACCACTACCATTGACTGTGGAGTGAATGAATAATGGACTCATGGTAAAACGTCTTTAGGTGTCATGAAAAGTGCTATATAAATGCAATCCATTATTATTATCGTTACATTTGGAGGAAAAAGGGGGAAGCTTGCAAGCCTGAGAACACCACCCCACGTGTGAAGTATGGGGGTGGCAGCATCATGTTGTGTGGGTGTTTTGCTGCAGGAGAGACTGTTGAACTTTACAGAATAGATGGTATCATGAGGAAAGAACATTATGTGGAACTATTGAAGCAACATCTTAAGACTCATTTGCTTGAGTGTAAATGGGTCTTCCAAATAGACAGTGACCCTAAGCATACCATCAAATTAGTTACAAAGTGGCTTACGAGCAATGAAGTCAATGTTTTGGAGTGGCCATCACAAAGATCTGATCTAAACCCCATAGAAAATTTGTGGGCAGAGCTGAAAAGTTGTGTGTGAGCAAGGCACCCTACAAACCTGATTCAGTTACACCAGTTCTGTCAGGAGGAATGGCCCAAAATTCCAGCAAATTATTGTGAAAAGATTGTAGAAGGATACTGAAAATATCTGACCCAAGTCATACAGTTTAAAGGCAATGCTACCAAATACTAAGGAAATGTATGTAAACTTCTGATTTTGAAGAAAGTAATAAAAAAAATTCTCTAATTTTTTTTAAACAAATATAAAAATTATTTAGCAAGTATTATTTTGGTAATCCTAAATGACCTAAAACAGGAAAAGTTTAGTCATATTTAATGTCACAGAAAAAATAAAGGATAGGTGTCTTATACAGTATATGTAAATACCTGGTTTCAACTGTACATACAGTACTATAGCAACAGGTCAGGAAGCAAATTAAAAATAAAAACGTTGTCTTTGTTTGATAAATGATCACCCCCTTGTGTCAGTATTTTGTTGAAGCACCTTTTGCTATAATTACATATTTTAAGTTGTTGGAGTGCATCTCTATTATATTTGCCTAGTCTTCTTTAAGAACTGCTCAAGTTCCGTTAAATTTGATGGTGACTGTTGGTGGACTGCAGTCTTCAAGGCATTCCACAGATTTTAATGGGGTCTGGGCTCTGACTTGGTCATGCAAGGACATTTTTCTCCTTCAACCACTGTATAGCCAATTTTCCTGTGTGCTTTGGCTCATTGTCATTTTGGAAGGTGAGCGTTCTTCACATTCACAAATTTATGTGGCAGTATTTTACCCCATCCATTTTTCCTTCTCTTCTAACAAGTGCCCCAGTCCCTGCTGCAGAGAAACGCCTCACAACAAAATATTACCACCTCCATGCTTTACTGTAGAAATGCTGTAATCTGGATGGTGAGCTGTATTGGCCTTTCACCAAACATATCATTTGGTTTTGAAGCCAAAATAGTTTGATTTTAGTCTCATCTAACCAACACTTTTTTCTGCTTGACCTCAGAATCTTCAAGGTATGTTTTAGCAAAGCTGCATGTGGCTTTTCTTGAGTGGCTTTTTTCTGGCAACTCTAACATACAAGCCACATTTGTGGAGAATCTGTGATATTGTCATATGCTCACAATGACCACTCTTTGTTATAAATGGTTGCATCTGCTTCAAAGTTGCTGTAGGCCTCTTGGTAACTTTTCATCCAGTTTGGAGGGATGTCCTGATCCAGGGAGGGCTTCAATTGTACCAAACACCTTCCATTTCTTAATAATAGACTTCATTGTGCTTCTAGAGATTGATAAACCCTTTAAAATTTTGAATGTTGACAGAGCAGTTTGTTACAATTCAGATGTTTTCTTAAAAAAACATTTTTGGACACAATTGCTCAAAATATCTTTGTATTGATGTTTCCAAGCCTTGCTTATATCATGTTCTCATTTTGTCATTGAAGTCTTATTTTACGATGTTACTATGACATTTCCGTGCCATTCAGCTCATATTCACATGTGTTCTCCCCACATTTTTCATGTGATCTAACTGGGGTCTCATATTCTAAAGGCTGGAGTGGCCAAAGGACCACTACTTTCCCCCGTGCGTCCTACGGTTCCGTGATGGCTGGGAGCCTCCAGAGATGCCCATTACCACTCACAATCGAGATCTGACCCAGCTGACCGAAAACCACACTCGTGTCCATCACCATGATGACATATTGCTGCGACTGGCTCAAGAGGTTTGGATCATGAGTTCAAAAGCAGAACTGGTTGCACTCAGTTCAAAGGCAGATGGAGGTAAAGTGGTGTTTTTGTGTGTTTTATTTTATTTTTTATTTTTAGCAGGCGGCGGTGCAGAGGTTTCCTCCTGCAGACGGGTACGGCTTCATCAACACCCCCAACAAGCGCATGCAGATCCTGGATCAGGACACTACCATGACTGCTTTTAAACAGGCCGTCAGCCGCCGTGTAGACCGGTAACTTGCAGGTCACATGAAGCCCTGGAGAACTGCTCCCACCGCTCTGATCTGTCTGTTTCTATGGAGGCTCAAGAGTGACTTATTCATCAGTTTATAATCATAAAACACTGAATAGAAATATCTAAGTTCATAATTTAAATGCTCTTAAAAATGCAATACAATTGCAATATAATGTATGTACACAAGTCATAAATGAATAACTATGAATAGTATAGTAAATGTAATTTTTATTAAGAGTTGGTGATTTGAAGGGGGATGAGAAGAGATGTCACCCCCCTTGTTAGCAAAATGATCCAATATCACCCTTGTTAACCTGCTATCCCCCCATCCCCATTCATAAGCCGCTTTCAAACTGCAACTGGCAAACTGCAGATGCGAATTCTATAAGCATAAATTCACACCTCAACAGCCCTCTGCCGCAACAGCCTTTTCAGACTTTCAAAGGGTCTCATGCCCCCCAGATAACAGTGCATTTCCCCGGGATTCAAGTTTCATGTCCTCACATTGCTGATGTCACACGAATGTGCCAGTCACCCCGGAAGCTGGTGATGCTGGCCGCTATTGAGTCACCGGCATGTTTGCAAGTCTTTTAATTTTGTTGGCCTGTATCAAACTTGGCATAGATCAGTGGTGGAATACACTGATCTATATAGTTCAGTTGTTGCCGCTTTTTGTCCTCCATTACAATGGAGATGACTGCAAAATGCACCTGACATTTTTTTTCATATCTGCACTGAATATTTACAATAAGAGACACTGTGTGTTTGTGTGCGCAGGCTTTTTTGTGTGTGTCGCGTTTAGTGCCACACAAAGCGGGATATGTTTTATTTCAGAGGGGGCTGTCACAGACAAAAAGAGGAGCAGAGGATAAATTGATGCGAAGTGAACCAGGATGCATAGATTGGCCCTTGCTGAATCAGGACAGGCTGGTCTCTTCTCCACAGTAGCCAAGGACAGTCAGAGCTGCCGCAGGCTCCGAGGGAGTGACTGAAAAAATGCTCTTATAAGAAACCTGTCACTCTCAGCCACTGTGATATTTGTGTAATTGTGGCACACACAGTTGTCTGCTGTAGCTTCAAAACTTATATAATCAATCAGAATAATGACAGAAAGCCTTCTGATTCATTTCCACTCTCTGTCACTGTGCTATGACATGGATGGTGATTGTGACACCTACTTCAATGCACGTTTACCCACATTCCTATTCAAATGTTTGCTGTGCAGAGGTGAGCTGAGGTGAGGTGTGCAATGACCCACCTCGCTTTTATGGTCATTTAGCCTACATCATCTGGCGCAGATAACCCTATTGAGACAATAGTGGCAAGCCAATTCGTAGTGGGTTGTTGGGGTAGACTGAAAGGGCCTATAGGTGTAAATCAAGGAGGGACAGGGGACACCCCCCAACCTGGAAAAAAGACAGAATCCATCTATCCATCAATTTTCTACTGCTTTTGCAAAGGTCTGTGTCTCAGAAACAGCAGTTCAAGCAGAGAAGCACAGACTTCCCTCTCCCCAGCCACCTGCTCCAGCTCTTCAGAGAGGATACCAAGGCATTCCCAGGCCAGCTGGGAAACATAGGTTGTGTCTCAATTCAGGTGTTGCAGCCGAGGAGGCCAGAGCACTCAAAGGTTGGGTAGGTTGCATCTAAAGGCTGATAAGATAAGATAAGATAAGATAAGCCTTTATTAGTCCCACAATGGGGAAATTCCAGGATTGCAACAGCACAGGGATAGCAACACTCAGAGCAATAATTAAGAAGATACGGAAGATATAAATAAGAGCAGTGGATATACATACATACACATAAATATATAAATATATATACAAAGTGTGGAGCATTGTAGCAAGATGGAATAAACAGCATAACCGTCTACTTAGTTATCCTACATAGTATGAATATGTACGCATACATATTGTCACCCTCCGTCGCGACTGATAATGTCCTAGTTGTATACTGGAGGGGACCATTGTGTAAGTCTGTTGCATCTTTTGCATTCAATACTATTAGGTCGTCATGTTTTTTTGCTATCTCTGTGAGCAGCCCTGCTTAGGTTGTACAGTCTGACAGCCGTAGGTAGGAAGGACCTGTGAAACCTCTCGGTTGCGCACCTAGGATGATGTAGTCTACTGCTAAATGAGCTCCTCAGTGCGTTCAGTATGTCCTGCATAGGGTGGGACTCGGACTCCAGCAGAGATGACAGTTTAGACAGTTTAGTTTAGACAGTTTAGTTTGATATATGACTGTTAAATGGGACGGTCTAGTCTTTGGAGGACGTATGTTTGTGTGACAACGTACTACCCCGTTGCCATGCGATGCAACCATAATGGTGTTGGTTGAGAGTTTTGTTTTTTGCTGACATATTTGACAGAGAACTTTTTTTTAAATCTTTTTTTATTATTGTATTTTCTTTACCTTTTACTGGAGAATCTTCACCAGACAGAAAGAGGACCATGACCAGATAAAATAAGACTTTAACATGTTAAAGTCAGCAGGTAACATTAAGGTAAATTAAAACCACAAAATGGATAAATTAATTGTTGTTATTTTAAATATGTATGCCAGCTAGATTGAACTGTAAAATATATTCTTAATTACATGACCAGTAGAAAATATAGCAGTTTACTGTTATCATTTATGACCATTATATAGCTGAATAATTAGATGTTTTGCCTTGTATCAGCTCTGACATTTAGTTTCTAATGTTCTAAACTAGACCACAGTCCAGTACTGTAGAATGATAACCTCAATGATTTTCAGCAGCAGTAGAATGGATTCCATCTAAGCTGTACCAGTGCATCTCAGTAAATTAGAAAATCACGATTTCTCATTTAATTTTAAAAACTATAATCACTATCATCAATATTAAATCAGGCTTTGTAAGGTTTAAGGAAACTGCTAAAAAAAATTAGTCAATAAAAAAAAATTCATGAAATGTTTTTTTTTTTTAAATTGTGGTTATTTCAGTCAAATATCAGTTTTGAGTCTAGCCCGTTCTCTCCACAGCTGACCATCAGTTCCTGCAGGTTCACCACCATGGACCTCAGAAATAAATGAGGAAAAAAAAGAGGAGGGGGGTCAGAAATCTGATTATCACTTCAGATGTGATGGGACATTTTTAAAATTAGTATAATAAAATTATTACAGATGTCCTGTCCCTCCTCAGCTACATTAACTGCTTCATTTTCTCTAAAAAAATAACATTGTGTTGTTTTTTTTTTGTTTGTTTTTTTTTTTTTTACAGTAAACTCAACTGTAAACGTCAACTTACCGATGTCTCTATGGGACTTTAAAAGTTATCTTAAATCAAGTTATTTCAGTTATAGTTATTTAAGTTATATTGCTACATTAGTTAATAAACTGAGATTAATGGAAAAAAGGTTTGACTTCAGAAAAAATAACAGTTCAACATGTTTAATACATTAAGCGAAGCATACAGCACATCAGAAAAAACATAGCATGAGCTTAATTAATCAGATGTTGCCATTTTCTGAATTATTGGTGTTTTCACATTCAAACTGCTGCATAATTCAAGCAAAAAACTTACTTTGAACCATTTCTGACTTCGTTCTGCTTCTCCCTGAGCCAAGAAAAAAAAAAAAAGCCAGGTTGAGCCACGTGCTGAATGCTGGGATATGTTAAGGCCACAAGGATCCTCTTCATATATCCTTCATTTTCGGGGTTTTGAAGGCTGCATTTGTCGGCCGCATTTGAAGGAGCCCAAGGAATGGGACAGCCTTCAATGCGGCACAGTGATGTATCTGGCCTAGAAATGCACACTTGGAGGATGTAGAACTTGAATTAAGATACAGAAATAGTCTCTCCAACATGTCCTGAGTCTGCCCCGGGGTCTTCTCCCAGTGGGACGTGCCCAAAACAGCTCAAGTGGGAGGCATTCCTCGACACCCTCCATTCCTTGCCTGCGCCTAGATATTCTGTCCAAAAACATTATGAACAGGATTGTGACAAAGGCCAGCCCTGGTGGAGTCCAACTCTCACAGGAAACAAGTTCAACTGAGTGTTTGCAATACGAACCAAACTCTCGCAATGGTTGTATAGAGGCCGGATAGCTCATAGCAACAAGCCCGATACCCCCATACTCCTGGAGCACTACCCATAAGAAACCACGAGGGATGCAGTTGAATGCTTTCTCCAAGTCCAAAAAATGCATGTAGACTGGCTGGACAAATTCCCACAAACCCTCGAGGATTCTTGAAAGGATCAAAAGTTGGTCCGATGTGCCACGGCCAGGACAAAAACCACAGTGTGCCTCCTGAATCCAAAGTCTGACCAACTGCCAGACTCTCCTCTCCAGTACCCTGGCATAGACTTTCCCAGCGAGGCTGAGAAGTGTGATTCCCCCCTAAAGTTGGAACACACCCTCCAGTCTCCCTTCTTAAAGAGAGGAACCACCATCCCCGTTTGCCATGCCAAAGGCACTGTCCTCAACATCCACACAATGTTGCAGAGGCATGTCAACCAGGAAAACCCCACAACATCAGACTCTTGAGGTACTCAGGACTAATCTCATCCACCCCCAGGGCCCGCCACCAAAGAGTTTTTTAGCCACTTTGGCGACCTCAGACCCTGTGATGAGTGACTCATCCCCCTCGTCCTCAAGCTCTGCTTCCTCTGTGGAAGGAATGTCGTGGGATTGAGGAGATCCCTGAAGTATTTCTTCCACTGCCCGACGATATCCCCAATTGAAGTCAGCAGTGCTCCATTCGCACCATACAGTGTGGACAGGGCGCTGTTTCCCCCTTCTGAGTCTCCGGACAGTTTGCCAGAATCTCTTTGACGCCGACCAAAAGTCTTGTTCCGTGGCCTCACCGATCTCCTCCCACATCTGAGTTTTCGCCTCAGCAACCATCTGAGCTGCACTCCATTTGGCCTGCCGGTTGGTACACCTCAGCTTCAGGAGTCCCACAAGCCAACCGAGCTAGATAGGACTCCTTCACCTTAATGGCCCCCTTCACCACTGGTCTCCACCATTTGGTTTGGGGGTTGCCACCATGAGATGCACCAATGACCTTGTGGCCACAGCTCTGGGCAGCTGCTTCATCAATGGAGGTGGAGAACATGGCCCATTCAGACTCCATGTCTCCAGACTCCATCAGAATGTGGTTGAAGTTCTTCTGGAGGTGGAAGTTGAATACCTCTTGGACAGAGGCCTCAGCCATACTTTCCCAGCACACCCTCATTGTATGTTTGGATCTACTGGATCTGAATGGATTCCATCCCTGGCATCGAGTCCTACTCATCACCAGGTGGTGATCAGTTGACAGATCTGCACCTCTCTTTATCTGAGTGTCCAAGACATACGATCGCAGGTCTGATGACACAATAACAAAATCGATCATCAACCTGTGACCTAGGATGTCTTGGTGCTAGATGCACATATGGACACCCTTATGCTTGAACATGGTGTTCATTATGGAAAAACTGTGGTTAGCACAGCAGTCCAATTACTGAACACCACTCAGGTTCAGATTGAGCAGGCCATTCCACCTATTCATACCCCTCCAGGTTTCACCGTTGTTGCCAATGTGCACATTGAAGTCCCCCAGTAGGATAATGGATTCTCCAAGAGAAGCACTTTCCAGCACCTCAGTCAGAGACTCCAAAAAGGGTGGGTACTCTGAACCATCATTTGGTACATTGACACAAATGATGGTCAGGACCCATTTCCCAACCCGAAGGTGCAGGAAAACTACCCTTTCTTCAGCTCGGGAGAACTCCGATGTAGAGGCAGTAAGGCGGGGGGGACACAAGAATACCCACTCCTGCTCACCGCCTCTCAGCAGAGGCAACTCCAGAGTAGGCCAAGCTCCAGCCCCTCACCAGGAGACTGGTTCCAGAACTGGAGTTGTGCATTGAGGTGAGCCCGAGTATATCTAGCCAGTATCTCTCAACGTCATGCACCAGCTCAAACTCCTTCCCCACCAGGAAGATGACATTCCACATCCCAAAAGCCAGTTTAGAAAGCCAGGGATCAGATCGCCAAGGTCTCTGTCTTCTACTGCCACCTGATCCACATGGCACCAGACCCCCATAGCCCCTCCTGCACCCCCTCCTGGTGAGCCCAGTGGAGGGTGGACCCATGTAGTTCCTTTGAGATGAGCCCGCCTGGGTCTCATGGGCAGAAATCCGGCCAACAAATGCTGGCCATTGAGCCCCTCCCCCGGGCCTGGCTCCAGGGTGGGGCCCCGGTGACCCCATCCCAGGTGGAGTACATTGAATCCTTGATTGTTCATTCATCATGAGTCTATTGGATTGCTCTTAGCCTGACCCTTCACCCAAGACCAGTTTGTCTTGGGAGACCCTACCAGAGGCAGATTGCTCCGGACAACACAGCTTCTGGGATCACTAGGGCACGCAAACCCCCCCACCACGATAAGGTGACAATCCATGAGGGAAAAAGAGAGCATTGTCCCCCAATGTCATCATAGACTGTTTTAGATCATGTTGCATAACTGAATAAAAGGACTAGTTTTTTGCTTTTCTTATTTCAGACAAGGATGTTTTTACCTTTACATGTTTTGACTGGCATCTGCAGTCTTCCTCAAAAGTGTCAGCTGATCGCTGTGAAGTGTCATTTATCAGCTGATTTTCCTAGGCATGGCCAGCCTAGCGGAACTGTCAGATCCACTGGGCTGGCCATGCCCCCTAACAAGCGACACTAAAATCAGCAGTATCGGATCACTGCAAAAGAAATAATCACATCATGAACTGGGACAACACAAAAATCATTAGATCGGAGAGTAACAGACACAGACGTTGGATCAAGGAAGCCACAGAAATCAGGAAGCAGGGCAAAGACATCATGAATCGGGATGAGGGGGCATTTATGCTTTCTCACACTTGGGACTACATTCTACAAAGACCATCAGACGGCGGGGGCCACGGCCGACCCAGTGGATCTGACAGTTCTGCTGGGCTGGCCACGCCTTGGAAAAACCGCTGATAAATGACACTTCACAGCGATCAGCTGACACTTGTGAGGAAGACTGCGGATGCCAGTTGAAACATGTAAAGGTAAAAACATCTTTTTATCCTTGTCTGAAATAAGAAAAGCAAAAACACTAAGTATTGAAAAGGAAGACAAAATGAACCTACTCATGAATAAAATGACTTTGAAGCACCCAATTCTAAGCAGAAATCCAAAAAAAAAAAAAATCTTTGCAACTTTCTTCTCAAAATTTTTTAGCTTTTTTTCCTCTTAAATGTGCAACTTTTTTCCTCTATACTTGCAGCTTTTTCTCTTAAATTTGCATTTTTTTTCTTGTAAATTGGAAACTTTTTTTTCTCATAAATTTGCAGTTTTTCTATTGTAAATTTTCAACTTTTTCTCAGAAATTTGCAACACTCATCTGGATGCTGGTTAAATTTTTATTCTGTGTAATTAAATTGTAATTTGTGACTTTAAATTTTTAAATTGGCATCTTATCTTATTTTGCACCTTTTGTTCTTGCGAATTTGTACACAATTTACATTTTTACATTTGCACCTTATGCTAAATTTGTAAATACCCACATCCTCCTTGTTGAAAAATAACAAATTGCCCACTGATAATAAATATATTTGAAAGCGGTTTGATAAGTGTATTACTCACATAATGCATTTATAATTTAATAAAAATTCAATAATAGAAATGCATAGCATTTAGTATAGACAAAAAAGTAATAAATTACAGTTGTTGAAATATCCCCTGATCGCCATACCTTTAACAATATTATTTTTTTCTTAAATTCTTTTAAAATTATTACAGATCTTGAGTGTTCAAATAATGGCAATTTTCAAATAAATTTGTATTAATAATTCTAATAAATATTGAATAAAATATTTGAAATCCACAAATTAGCCGTCTTTGTGTTAAGGTGAATAAGTCATTCTTCTCTTTGCGCTGGTGAAACTTCACTCACTTCCTGTTTTTTATTCTGTAATTCACTGCTTCAAACCTACAAACTGATCAGTCAGAACCTCATTTTCCTTCATTCTCACCTTTATTAATCTCAGCTTGATTTAATGCTCTGATGTGGGACACTTCTCCACGGCTCTGAAAATTTGGTTCAGTCAGCAGGAGAAAAATATTCTTATGGTTGTTCTTTAGAGAAAAAAAAATGTTGGTTTGTTAATTAATGTATTTTATTTTGTTTGTCCCCCTGTGGAGCTGTATGTTGTCATGGTGTAAAGATCACTAGTTAAATGGGGTAAAATATTAAACAGGCTAATTAGACTTCTGAAGCAATCTTTTATGCAACTTTAATTGTAAATTCAGTCTGTACTGTATAAGAATTTATTTTTAATTATTTAAGCTGGATTAAAAGTTCACACCACATCATTTAAGAGGAAATATAAATATTTCAACTTATCTACTCAAGAAATGAAGGTGAAAGACAAATAATCTAAGATACTGAAGATAAGAGATTTTAAATCAGAACATTGTATAGGTGTTCCCAAACCCAGCAAACACATACAGATACAGCAGGACTTTTCTTGTATTTATTTGTTGTTTCTGCTTGTTTTGCTTCAGAGGTTTTGATGGAGAAAGCCGAGGCCAAACAAAACTGTTTGCCAAATCCAAATATGAGTTTGTGGCGAGAAACAACACCGAGCTATCTGTCGTCAAAGACGAAGTGGTCGAGGTAAAAAGAGATTGAAAATTCATTTATTTTTCACTTTTTTTATGTGGTGAAAAAATAAAAAACAATACTGTTTCTTCCAGTGTGAAGATGAATAAAAATTAACACTACATAGTTAAAAAAAACAGGAAACCTATACTGAGAGGCGTTAAAAATGTAACATGCAAAGAAAACAAGATCCTGTGTATCTTTGTAACGATTATGTTCTTTAAAGCTGTTAATGTTTTGGTTTTTTTTACAATGTTGCTGCATGGACAACAAAATTATCCCTGTCATCTCAATACACAAAACACCCCCATCAGAACATCTGTGGGATGTTCTGGATCAGCTTGTAATCAGTCGGGATCTTACACCAACAAATCATGCTGAGCTTGAGGTGGCGCTGCTCGCTGAGTGGGACCACATTCCTCAGCGTCAAACTGACGACTTAGTGGCACCAGCCCCACACAGAACTGAGGCTTTTCTGGCAGCAAATGGAGGTCACACACACAATATTAATGAATGATACAGTAAAATCGGAGAGAAATTAATAAAAACTTAATTTTGTTGCATATCTGTATGTCCAGATGACCTGAATTTTTGCAGTAATAACCATTAGCAAATAAACATCAAATAAACATTATGAAGTGTATCTTCATTTGTGTTTTATTATTATTTTATTATTTATTGTGTTTTATGACAACTTGCATCATGTTCTGAAATTGATACAATGTTGCATTTTTAATTCCTCTTGGTATATAATAAACAACTAAGAAATTAGGGGTAAAAGGAAGAAGAATATATCATGTGGCATTAAACTTCACAATACAACAGGGCCCATTTACTGTGAATTGCATAATTTATTATTAAAATTTATTTTTTCCATCAGTTTCCCTTTTTCAGAGATTAACAAGGTTTGTCTAAATTAGCTCATTTTTTGTGTAAATTTCCTTTTTAATTTTCCTAATTCTCTGAAATTTTTGCTTTGTTTTTTTTCTTTACATTTGAAAGTAGTTTTCCTTTGATCTTGAAATTTTTGAGTTTTTCAGAAGTTTTACCCACTCTCTTAGCTCCTTTGTGGATAAATCCAGCCATTTTGAATCTAATACCAATAAATCATGAGCAAAATTAATCAAATATATGTAGACATTCTAAATGTACAAAGGAGTATTAGTGCCACATTAAAAATAATTTTCAAAAAAGATTTGTATTTTGAGAATAAAGTCGAAATTTCATGAAAAAAGTTTAAATCGTACTCTGGGAAACGAGTTGATTGCCAAGTCTTCCAAGTTTGTGTGTTTACTATTACTCCTTCATATAAATGTAACAAAATTGTAAATAAAAATTCCTTCAGGTTTATGCTGTGGAATAATTCCTGAGTCTGGCCTGACAGGTTCTGGATGACAGGAAGCAATGGTGGAAGGTTCGCAACAGCTTTGGCGTGACTGGCTACGTGCCACACAACATCCTGGAGCTTACCAAAGCGGTGGACATGACCAGCCGAGGAGAACCCATCTACAGCCACACCATCCAGGTAGCACACACCAGCGCTCACTGTGATGCTATGCCACTTCGTGTTTCATTTTTGTCTCACCTTCACTCATGTTTCATATATTTATAATTAAAGCTAATGATGCCGAGGAAGGAATTTGAGTTGTTTAAGGTATGATATGGTTGAGCTGTGTGCCGTTCGTTTCCTGTAGTTTTGCTTCCCGTTGGTTTTGCTGTGAATCTTAAAGGAACAGTCTCACATTTCTGTTGAATTTACCTGATTAAAGTTAGCATTAGCATTGTTTACTTTTTAAATTAAGAACATGAATAACTATGAGAGGGTGTGGTGTAGTTTGCCAGTCCATCACATGGCCAACACGAAGAGATGGGCAGCATTCAGTCTCACATCCACAGCTGCAGACAATTCAGAATCAACAGTTCAGCTACGTAAGGCTGGAGGACTTTATGTCCAATTGTGACCAGACTTTCAGCTCATGTAGCTCAGCACTGAATGCTCTGTGGCTAGAATACACATATGCTCATTAACCAACACAGTAATTGGCTGCTTGTGTCATTAGAATACACACATGCACACAAATGAGTAGAACCAAAAACATTACCTCCTCTGCTGAGGTAACAAGCTTGTCATTGTGTAGCTTGAACTCACAACCTTCTAGCTATGTTGAACTGAGTGAGTTGTCTAATTTTGCTGTGGAGATTTTTGTGGTTCATGTGTCACTACACCAAGACTGTGCAGAGACCATTTGAGGGGCAGTGACTCAACTTTCAAAAAAGAGACACATGGAACAAGATTTGATAACAATATACAGTGGTGTGAAAAAGTGTTTGCCCCCTTCCTGATTTCTCTTTTTTTTGTATGTTTGTCACACTTACAGTAAATGTTTCAGATCATCAAACAAATTTAAATATTAGACAAACATAACACAAGTAAACACAAAATGCAGTTTTTAAATGAAGGTGTTTATTATTAAGGGGGGAAAAATCCAAACCTACATGGTCCTGTGTGAAAAAGTGATTGCCCTCCCCTTTTAAATTAACTGTGGTTTATCACATCTTTGGAAAGCTGAGTTCAGTTTCTCTAGCCACACCCAGGCCTGATTACTTCCTCACCTGTCCTCAATAAAGAAATCACTTGAATAGGACCTGCCTGACAAAGTGAAGTAGACCAAAAGAACCTCAAAAGCTAGACATGATGCTGCGATCCAAAGAAATTCAGGAACAAATAAAAGTATTTGAGATCTATCGGTCTGGAAAAGGTTATAAAGCCTCTTCTTAAGCTTTAGGACTCCAGCGAACCACAGTGAGGGCCATTATCCACAAATGACAAAAACATGGAACAGTGGTGAACCTTCCCAGGAGTGGCCGGCCGACCAAAATTACCCCAAGAGTACAGCAACAACTCATTCAAGAGGTCACAAAAGACACCACAACATCCAAAGAACTGCAGGCCTCACTTGCCTCAGTTAAGGTCAGTGTTCATGACTTCACCATAAAAAAGAGACTGGGCAAAATTGGCCTGCATGGCAGAGTTCCAAGACGAAAACCACTACTGAGCGAAACCAACATTAAGGCTTGTCTCAGTTTTGCCAGAAAACAACTTGATGATGATCCCCACATGTCAGGGTTTCCTCTGGTAACATTTCTGTGTGGCGGCCTGCCTCCTGAAGGAAGTATGCTGCCACACCTATGATATATTAATTTAAGAAAAATTAAATATGAAAGGACGCTCCGCAAGCATGCACACAAACAACGTGCGTGACTGTCATCTGCGCAGAAGTGCCCCGCTCACCCGGCGCCCGCGTGACCATTTCTGCAGGCAAAGAGTGTCTCTCTAGCGTTGCTGTCCGAGAGAAGCATGAGGTTATTAAAGTACTGTAAATGCAGAAAAAAAAGTACAAGAGATAAGCAATGGAGGCATTTATGGTGGTTTTAACTCGTTGGTAACTGGAACAACAATGAGGAGTCGCTTAGCTAACGGGTCTGGTTAGGCTTCATTGCAGGGAAAGGCAAGGGTGACTGATGAATCGCTGAGGATTTACTTCACCAGCTACTACAATATTAACTAATAATTTAAGTTCATTATTATGTACCTGGCAAGTTAAGATGACCGAAATTTACGAAGTCAGTGACTTTAATGCGTCAGCAGCTTTCAGAGAAACTAAACATGCTAACATTTGGATTTCAAAATTAGGGAGGTTTTTCCTGCTGTTTGGTTGGTGAGGAGATTTCTAAAAAACTATAAATATATTGCTGTTTGCCCGTCGTTCTCGACGATGACCAAGGACATCACAGGGAAGAGGACTGGGTGCGGGGTGTCCGGCTGTGGCTGATCAGTCCAATGCGGGCACGGAGGACTCTGCTGCAGGTCGGGCACAGATGGTCTGCACAGGCAGAAGATACAGGGGTGGCTCTGGACTTGCAAAGCTCACGTTTTCTCTGGGCCTTGGCAATCCTGTTCAGCTCAAAGGAGGCCGCACCTTTGCTGGTACGGCTATGCCAGTCTGGTTGGTCTAGTCCTAGGGTCTCCCAGGTGTCAGGACTGATGTCAAAGCTCTTCAGGGAGGCCTTAAGAGTGTCTTTGTAGCGCTTCTTCTGACCACCTTGTGAGCACTTGCCCTCTGCTAGTTCACCGTAGAACAGTCTCTTTGGTAGGTGTGAGTCAGGCATACGAACAAGGTGGCCAGCCCACCTAATCTGGGCTCTCTTGAGCAGGGTGTGGATGCTAGGCAGCTCAGCTCAGCTCTCTGTGTCAGGGATTTTGTCCTGCCAGGTGGTCTTCAGGAGCTTTCTGAGGCAGTTCAGGTGGAAGCGGTTTAGCTTTCTGGCATGGTGCTCGTAGACTGTCCAGGTCTCCCAGGCGTACAGTAGGGAAGGCAAGACAACTACTTTGTACACCTTCAGTTTTGTGGTCAGCCTAATGCCTCTTTTCCCACACTGTTGCATGTCACTGTCTGAATGCTGAGCTTGCCTTGGCAATGCGCGAATCAACCTCATCGTTGATGTTGACAGACCTGAAGAGTGTGCTGCCGAGGTACGTGAATTTGTCGACATCCTTGAGGGTCTCCCCATTGACAGTGATGGCTGGTTCCACGTAAGAGGAAATTGGGAGGGTTGTGATGTCTTGACTTGCGTGTGAATTTGATTTAAGTGAGGGAGAGTTGCACAGGGTCGTCAGCCTCACTCTCTCATCCCAGCCTATCTGGATCCAGTGGCAAGACGTAGTCAAGACGGCTGGAGATAGGTTAGGATGCAGTGGATGGCCAGCAGTGTCCTACGTGGCTCACTGTGCCCTAGTTGCACTCCACAGCGCTTTGCTGGGTCTACCTTCCTGCCCGTTGAGCCAATCTGGTGGTTTCCTCCGTGCAGTCCGCCAGGTCCAGTCTACGCATGCGTAGGTAGACGAGCCCTACCTCACCGAGGGTTTCAAACCCATCGGCTACCCTCACCTGGTTTCACCTGCCAGTCGAAGCGGTTTACCGAGGTGTGGCCACTGTTGCATGCAAACAGCTACTTGGAGCCACAGGTGAGAGTTGAGTGCCAAGTGGGAATCAAAGCGGACCAACCACCCGGAGGTGCGACCATCAGACAGGCCTCTTCACTGTCCAGTTTTAAAACTCCTCTTAAAACCCATTTTTACTCTCTGGCTTTTGACCCAGTTTGAGACGATGATTTTATTTGTTCTTATTGTCTCTATTGTATGACTATTGTTTTGTTAGTGCTGTTTTGTACTTTAGCTGTATTTTATTGTTTTATATTTTATCGTTGATGTACAGCACTTTGTGTCAACTGTCGTTGTTTTTAAAGAGCTTTATAAATAAAGTTGGATTGAATTAAAAAAATATAAACAGCCATAAAATCTACAAATTTATAATAGTCTCAAATGTACAGGAAAAGTCATAATTTTACAAGAGAAAATTGCAAATTTGAGGAAAATGGTTGCAAATTTAGATAAATTTACAGCGAAAAGCAGAAAACTATAAGAAAATTGGTATAAATCTTGGAGAAGAACTTCAAATCTTGAAGACTGAAGTAATTACTCAAGTTTTTAAGTAGGTGCTCTTTGTACCCTTAACTCAACTAGAAATTTTTAGTTGTCTACTTTTAATTATTAATTTCATAGTACTGCTTTTACATGAGTAGAATTTCTGGCTACTATACCCATCTCTGATCATATAATTTAAGTATGCATGAGTAAATTACTATTATGTTTTTTCTCTTTCCCTTTCCTACTCTTTGTCAATGGAAAAAAAGAAACACTAGACTAAAAATACAAAAAAATACACATTTTGGTTATTTATGTAAACCATGGAAAAAAATCCTGCAGGACAAAACATGACACTTGGTATTTTCTAACCTGTTTGCATACCGCCATAGACAGAGAGAGAACCTGAATTAGACAGGGCTCAGAGAAGGAAAGATGAGACAGAAAAGAGGAGCCAAGGAGAGGAAAGTGTTGAGGCAGAGGGTCCAGGAGAGGTGAGAACAGAGGGAGGAGAGAAGGATGACACCAGTAAAAAGTCCAAACACAGGACATCTGGGTGGGACCCCAACTGGTCCAATATGCCAACATTCAAGCCTTGATTGTACGATACTTCAAATGGTAAGTTCCATTATGCAATATTACTGTGCAAAATTTTCAAAAAATTAAAAGACATAGTGTAAAATTAACATATTCCGGTTACAATCATGTCATGTGTTTTTCTGCCCCCCCCCCAAAAAAAAAAATATGTTGCCACCGCGCCAAAGTCAAGCCAGAGGAAACACTGAAAGTTGAACTTTTTGGAAGGTGTGTGTCCCATAACATCCGGCATAAAAGTAACACAGCATTTCAGAAAAGGAACATCATACCAACAGTCAAATATGGTGGTGGTAGTGTGATGTCTGGGGCTGTTTTGCTGCTTCAGGATCTGGAAGACTTGCTGTGATAAATGGAACCATGAATTCTGCTGTCTACCAAAAAATCCTGAAGAAGAATGTTCGGCCATCTGTTCGTGACCTCAAGCTGAAGCACACTTGGGTTCTGCAGCAGGGCAATGATCCAAAACACACCAGCAAGTCCACCTCTGAATGGCTTAAGAAAAACAAAATGAAGACTTTGGAGTGGCCTAGTCAAAGTCCTGACCTGAATCCGATTGAGATGCTGTGGCATGACCTTAAAAAGGCAGTTCGTGCTCGAAAACCCTCCAATGTGGCTGAATTACAACAATTCTACAAAGATGAGTGGGCCATAATTCCTCCACAGCGTTGTAAAAGACTCATTGCCAGTTATCACAAACGCCTGATTGCAGTTGTTGCTGCTAAGGGTGGCCCAACCAGTTATAAGGTTTAGGGGCATTCACTTTTTCACACAGGGCCATGTAGGTTTGGATTTTTTTTTTCCCTTAATAATAAACACCTTCATTTAAAAACTGCATTGTGTGTTTACTTGTGTTATCGTTGTCTAATATTGATGATCTGAAATATTTAAGTGTGACAAACACAAAAAAATGAGAAATCAGGAAGGGGGCAAACACTTTTTCATAACACTATTCACTAGCCTACTGTTGCAATGTAAACAGCTTGTACATATCACCCAAGAACTAACAAGGTCTATCTGACTTTGTTTTTTTTAAAAAAAAAAAAAAAAACCTGCCATGTGGAACTTAACACTTAAAAGTTTGATAATGTGTTTGCCATCAAAACCACCAATTCAGTTCCAGTTTGTAAACATGCTTCATTAGAACATAATTATAAACGGACAACATCCTCTCTTACATGCAACATGTTTCTCCAGAAACACTCTCATAATTTAAACTTATCAGTTTGCCTATCAAACACAACCTACACACAGCCAACAAACCAATGCACAATGTCCACCCAAGGAGATGATGCATGGCACCGCCACAAACATTTTCTCCTTCCCCCATTCTATTATGTTGAGCGCAAAGTTAAAAGGTGGGAAGTACCATTTTTATATAGTCTTTGGTATGACCCAGCCAGGACTTGAACCCCCAACCTCCTGGTTGTGGGGTGGATGCGCTGTCAACTAGGCCACCACTCCGGTAGGTTTTCTTACTCTGAGAAATTACAACCTCCTTGGTCAGACTCATTTACACACACACACACACACACACACACACACACACACACACACACACACACACACACACACACACACACACACACTTAAATTATACAATCAGACTTGGGTAGAGTAGTCAGAAATTGTAAACAAGTAAAAGTAGTGTTACCCTATGATATTTATTACTCAAGAATGAGAGTAGTAGTGACCCCCCAAAAAAATTAGTTAAGAAAGTATCTACTTAAAAAGTTACTTGAGATTTGATTTTAGTCTTGACAGTTTGAGAGGTTTTTCTCCTATTTTTTTGTTTTGTTTTCTTGTAAATTTACTACTTTTCCCTTGTAAATCTGAAAAATGTTTTCACTTAAATTTGCAACTTTTTTGCCCTTGTAAATTCAATTCAGCTTTATTTATATAGCACCATTTCACAACAGTCATCTCATAGCACTTTCAATCGTAGGGGAAACCCCCACAATTGCAGAAAAACCCCAGCAATCAGGTGATCCCCTGTGAGCAAGCACTTGGTGATGGTGGAGAGGAAAAACTCAGTTTTAGCAGGAAAAAGCCTCCAGCAGAACCAGGCTCAGGGAGGGGCAGTCATCTGCTGCAACTGGCTGGCGGGTGAGGGGATAGAGAAGAAGAAAAGAACAGACATGTAGAGAGCAAACAGCACGACAGGGACTCAATCTATGGGAGAGAACAAACAGATGTTAATGACCAGCAAAAATATTTCATTGAGAGTGAAAACAGGAGTGAAGCCCAGTGCATTGTTGGAGGTCCCCCGGCTGTCTAAACCTATTAGCAGCATAACTAAGGGAGGGTTCAGGGGCACCTGATCCCACCCTAAATATAGGCTATATCAAAAAGGAAGGTTTTAACCCTGTTCTTAAAAACAGAGATCGAGTCTGACTCCCGAATCCAGATTGGCAGTTGGTTCCACAGGAGAGGAGCTTAATAACTGAAGGCTCTGCCTCCCATTGTACTTTTGGAGATTCTAGGTATTACAAGTAATCCTGCATTTTGGGAGCGTAGTGCTCTGTTAGGATAGTAGGGTAGTATCAGATCTTTTAAAATAAAAAGGGGCCTGATTATTTAGAGCTTTGTAAGACAGAAGAAGGATTTTAAACTTAATTCTAAACTCTATGGGAAGCCAATGAAGGGAGGCCAGAACCAGAGAGATATGATCTTTCTTTCTAGTACCTGTTAAAACTCTTGCTGCAGCATTTTGGATCAGCTGAAGACTTTTTAAAGATGTTTTAGGACAACCTGATAATAAAGAGTTACAATAATCTAATCTAGAGCTAACAAAAGCGTGGATTAGTTTCTCAGCATCACTCTGAGACAAGACGCTCCTAATCTTGGCAATATTACACAAATGATAGAAGGCAGTCTTAGAAGCAAGTTTAATATGTGAATTAAAAAACAGATCTTGATCAAAAATAACTCCAAGGTTCCTCACAGAACTATTAAGAGAAAGAGTAACCGCATCCAAACTAAGTTTGATTTGGAAAGGTATTTCTAAGGTTTTTTGGACCAACAAGAATGACTTCAGTCTTATTTGAATTTAATAGCAGGAAATTACAAATCATCCAAGTATTGATTTCCTTAAGACAGGCCTCTAACTTGGCTAATTGATTACTATCATCAGGCTTCATTGACAAGTATAATTGTCTGTCCTCTGCATAACAATGAAAATGTATACAGTGCTTTCTAATAATGTTGCCTAGTGGAAGCATATATAAACTAAAAAGAATAGGGCCTAGCACAGATTTTTTTTTTTTTTTTTTTTTAGATTTAGTATACTTTATTGATCCCCAGAGGGGAAATTGAGGGCCATCCACCACCTGGATGGATGAAGCAGCCACGATACGGCGCTATCCCTTAACCATTCACACACACATTCACACCTAGGGCCACTTTAGAGTCTCCAGTTAACCTAACCTGCATGTTTTTGGCATGTGGGAGGAAACCGGAGAAATCCTGGGGTAAACCCACGCATACACGGGGAGAACATGCAAACTCCACACAGATCACTGTTGGTCGGGGGCTGCGATCAAACCCACGATCCCCTGGCCAAGGGTAAACTGTGCTACCGCAGTGCTAACCACTGTGCCACCGTGCAGCCCAACCCTCCACAGATCCCTGTGGAACTCCATGACTGAGCTTTGAATTGGAAGAAAACTAATTATTGACATGAACAAACTGGAACCTATCAGATAAATAAGAGCTAAACCACTGCAACGAAGTTCCATTAAGTCCAACATGGTGTTCTAATTTATCAAGTAAAATATTATGATTGATAGTATCAAAAGCTGCATTAAGGTCAAAAAGGACAAGTGCAGAAACAAGTCCATTATCAGATGCGATAAGGAGATCATTAGTGACCTTCACTAAAGCTATTTCAGTACTATGATGGATTCAAAACCCAGATTGAAACTCTTCAAATAAACCATGTCTCTGCAAGTGGTCAAATAATTGCATAGCAACAACTCTAAGATTTTTGAAATGGAAGGCAGATTAGAGATTGGTCTATAGTTAGCTAAAACTCCTGGATCCAGCATTAGCTTTTTGAGTAAGGGTTTAATTACAGCAGTTTTAAAAGCCTGCGGTACGTGGCCTAATGTTCATGAAGAATTGATTATTTGAAGGAAAGAGCTACCAGTAAATGGGAAGACTTCTTTAAATAACCTGGTAGGAATAGGATCTAAAAGACAAGTTGAAGGCTTGGATGAGGAAATTATTTTAAGTTTGTGGTGGTTGGACTATTTTCACACATTAATTTGCCGATCCAGAGCAAGACATTGAGTTTACCTCTGATTTTGAAGAAAGTTATGAAAAAAACCCTATATTTGATTCAGTAAAATTCAATAAAATGACCAAAGATGCAGTCACTTCTATTGTAATGCTATGTTAGAATTTTATTTTATTTTATTTTTTTTTTCAATTTGACAACAATGACCTGATCTGCTGCTGACGTTAGTGGAAACAAAGTACATTACTGACTTTACAGTGTCAATAGGTTTGCAGCTTTCAGAAAATTAGATCTGATTTAGTTTCTTTTTCCATGCTAAGCCTTGCTAACACCATTAAAATGTGGGACTGTCCCTTACTTAATTACCCTAGGATCAGATTTGTATTTTTTAGTAAAATTTAGACACTCTTCAGAGGTCATGCTAATGATTATTCAGTTAGAGTAATTAAAAACATTTTTCACTGTCTCATTACCATAATCTTTGTTTCATTTCACATTGGCAGCAACTTCTGGGAGAGCTCAATGAGGTAAACAAAATGAAACTGTATTTGTGTCTCCTTCACAAGATGTTTGGATTGAAATATTCAGGAGTCACTTACTGTTTATAGCCATTATAATTTCTTTTTAATTGTAGAACTTCACTACAGCATCCTTCTGTGATTCACAGTTGCAAAACACTTCTTTGTCATGACATTTTTCCACCAGATATCAACTTTTCTTATTAAATGATCTGTACTTGGCATTAACCTTTTTGCTCATCAGTTACTGTGGCTACTGGATAGAGTTAGGCAATTTGTCCTTAAATCAGCATCATGGTTAATTGACCCTTTCATCTTCGTTTTCCTTTTTTTTGATGATTTTTTTCCTCCCTTCTTACTGACAAGGCTCATTATTAAGTAATATTACACAAGAGTGTGGTATCATGTCACTGTGGTGCGGTTGTGAATGAGCATAATATAATAAAGAACTGACCTATTGTCATTTCACACACAAAGTAAACATTGTCCAGTGTTTATAACACATACCTCTTGAGGGTTTGTGGTTGTTAGCTGCGTTGGGAGTCCTTGTGTTTCCACAACATAGTGATACGGAGTCTCCAATTGGGTCTTAAACACAGCCTTAGATTGCCCATTCCCTCTGTAAAACAGTTGAGATGGTGTGAATAGCCGTCAAAGGCTAACGGCGACTTTGCTTCTGCTCTTTTTAGTGTTAGTGTCTGTGCACTTCACTCGTTTATTTCTTGACATCTTCAGATGAAATGGTCAATCATCACCTACTATGGAGATGGAGAACACGTTTGTTTTTGTTAAAAGCCTTCTTTCATTGTGCCTCCCGTGTTCTGCTCCATCTGAACAGCGCTGACTACGCTGCTTCCAGAGTTACGTGCCTGTGCCTGTAACTCTGCGGGTACGTCTTAAAGGGGCAGCACATGAAAAGCTCTTACATATACAGACACAACAGGTAGAGGGGAACCACCCCCTCCCCCAGAAAAAACAACATGAGCAAGATTATGTTTGTTCTACATCCCGAATGTCTGTTCTGATTTTATTTCAGTTAATCGCCATACTAGTGGAGTTCCAAAATTACTGACCACTCGACACTTTCATTATCAATGATTTTGTTGGTGACAAGTTCTGTTTAATTTGGTTGATACTGGGGTGTTGAAATTGACTTGAAGAAATAAATTTGCATCCCTTTGTTTAATGTAGGTGATCACTGTAAAGACCTGAGTCAAAACTCCATAAAATATTGACATATAAAGTAATGGTAATCAATTAAGACAGACATAGAGTGGACCATGCCAAAATAATGAATATTATAAATCATACAAGGAAAAGCAGGTATGGAGTGCCAGAACAATGGCAGTCGTGAACATGAACATGTGTGTGGCCTAATCAACATAATACTGTCCACTAGAGCAGGGATGGGCAATTTTGGTGGCAGTGAGGGCCACACAATTTTTTACTCACTCCCAAGCGCGTTGGGGGTGGGGGGGGTGTTACTGTCTTCAAAGTCAAAAGTTTTATAATTTAAAACTTATGTTAATTTTTTTTAAAAACTAAGTGGTTTATCATATTACAATTAAAATTACCCCTGGTATAAATGAACAAAACCATCAGCAGATTAAACAACCACACAGTATTCTCTGATTTAATCCCATGTCTGCAATAAAAATTCAGTCAGTGCTTCAGGTGTTATGGCTTCAGTTGGCCACCAGATGTCACTGTTGTTGGACTGAAGCCTGAAGCTTTTAATCTTTTTCAGCACTCAGAGCTTCATTGCGGCTTCACCTGCCCATCACTCTGAGGAGCATTTATTGTTGTTTAAAAGCGGTCTACCTTGTATATTTACTACTGTTTACAACCTGTTAATGCTAGCTTTATTCCTGCTCTGATTGCCAGCTCTATTCTTTTTGGTCTCAGCATGCAACACATACCTCACAGCATGGACTCCAATGCTCCAGTGCACACCGCTCTACCTCTGTAATTTCCCAGTTTGGGATCAATAAAGTACATCTATCTCTCCCTCATTCTCGCTCGACCACTCGCACAGAGCGGTACCTAGGTTTTGAATAGAGCTCCCTCTGCTGGCGGACACTATAATAGCATTTAAGAATGCAGTTCCAAATGCAGTCAAATGTGATATAGATGGATAGATAGATGGATATAGATGTACTTTATTGGTCCCAAACTGGGAAATTGCACAGTAACAGCAGCATGACAGTAGACAACCAAACGACAGAAACACACGCATGACAGACAAAGGGATTACCCATAGAAAGTAAAACTAACACTACTATAAAAAAAGTCTATCTGTATCATAGCTGAATAGATGGTGGCACGTATAGACACATGAATCATACCCGCTGTACAATGCAGTACTATCAGGAGCAGAGTGAAATGTGAAGTACCAGTTAGACTGTAAGGTGCAGTATGGCAGCATAGTTATGACCAGAATACAACATCAGAGTAATTGTACAGTGAAATGACATGTGGCAGGAAAGATTTCCTGTACCTGACCGTTCAGCAGCGAAGCTGTAGCAGTCTGCTGGAGAAAGTGCTCAGCTGTCTGTCCAGTGTGTGGTGGAGGGGGTGGCCAGGATTGTCCATGATGGATCGCAGTTTTAGTGTCCTCTTCTCCACCACTGTCTCAAAGGTCTCCGGCCTGAGACCAATTACAGAGCCAGCCCTCTGGATAAGCTAGTCAAGTCTGTGGGTGTCGCTGGCTCTGATACTGCCTCCCAAACAGACAGCAACAAAGAAGATGACGCTGGCGACAATGGTCTGGTAGAAAAACTCCAGCATCCTGCTGCACACGTTGAAGAATCTCAGCCTCTTCAGGAAGTCGAGTCTGCTGATCCCCTTCTTGTGCGTAGCATCGGTGTTGGATCTCCAGTCCAGCCCGTTGCTGATCCTGACACCCAGATATTTGTAGTCCTCAACCACCCCCACATCCTCCCTCCTAATCTGCAATGGCTGAGAAGGTGTCCTCCTCTTCCTGAAGTCAATGACCATCTCTCTGGTCTTGCTGACATTCAGCCTCAGGTGATTCTGCTCCGTCCACTCCACAAATCTGTCTACCAGTGCCCTGTACTCCCCCTCCTCTCCTCCTCTTATACACCCAACAACAGCTGAGTCATCAGAGAATTTCTGCAGGTGGCATGACTGTGTTGTACTGAAAGTCAGTGGTGTATAAGGTGAAGAGGAAAAAGAGAGAGCACAGTCCCCTGTGGAACTCCTGTATCACTAACCACCACGTCAGACAAGACACTGCCCACCCGGACAAACTGTGGCCTGCCTATCAGGTAGTCAGTAATCCAGGAGATCACAGAGCTGTCGACCCCCATCACCCGCAGCTTCTCACCCAGCAGCAGTGGCTGGATGGTGTTAAAGGCACTGGAGAAATCAAAGAATGTGATTCTCACAGTGTCTCCTCCGCCATTCAGGTGCAGATGGGCTCATTGCAGCAGATAGATGACAGCGTCTTCAACTCCTAAATGGGGCTGATATGCAAACTGCAGAGGGTCCAGCCACGTCTTCACCTACGGCTTCAGGTGGGCTAAGACCAGTCTCTCTAGGACCTTCATCATATGAGATGTGAGGGCAACTGGTCGGTAGTCATTCAGGTCCAGTGGAGATGACTTCTTGGGGACAGGAACCAGGCAGGACGTCTTCCACAGCACCAGTACTCTCTCCAGACTCAGGGTCAGGTTGTACAGGTGTTTCAGTATCGGAACTAGCTGGTTGGCACAGGTCCTTAGGATCCTGGCGGAGATGCCATCAGGGCCTGCTGCATTCCGCTGATGGAGTCTCTCCAGCTGTTTCTTAACCTGGTCTGTAGTCACAGTGATGTGAGGGAGGGGCCTGGTGTCCCCCCGGTGGGGGGGGGGGGGGTGAAGAGAGGTGCTGTACAGGAGGGTGTGGGGAGGGGTGTGTTGGGGTCTGGCTGTGTTGTGGAGGTGACAGACGGTGAGTTGAACCTATTAAAAAACAGATTCAGATCATCAGCTCTCTCCTGGCTCCCAGATGTCTGTCTGACTCTCCCCTTGCACCCAGTTATATGTTTCATTCCCTTCCACACACCTTTAGCGTTGTTTTGCCTGAGTTTATCCTCTAACTTCCTCCTAGAATTGTCCTTGCACCTCCTCAGCATCTCTCTCAGCTCATGCTGCACTCTCCTCAGTTTCTCCTTGTCTCCGGACCTAAAAACTTTCTTCTTGTTCAGAAGTGCTTTCAGGTCACTTGTGACCCATGGTCTGTTGTTAGGGAAACAGTGTACAGTCTGTACTGGCATGGTCGTGTCTTCACAGAATCTGATGCATTCTGTGATGCAGTCAGTCATGTTGTCTATGTCCCCACCCCATGTGGTTCACACAGTACGCTCCAGTCTGTCATCTCGAAGCAGTCCTGCAGTGCATCAGTAGCCTCCTGTGTCCACTTCCTCACAGTCCGTGTATAAGCAGGCTGCCTTTGCACAAGGGGAAAGTATTTGGGTGATGACATGACCATGCAGTGATCCAATTTGCCAGTGGGGGGGTAGAGCTGTGCCACTATATGCATCCCTGACATTGGCATACAGTAAATCCAGTGTTATAAATAAATAATTGATTTTTGAAATGGACTGGTGGGCAGGACTGAATGAGGGTGGGGGCCCTATGTGGCCTGCCAGTTGCCCCCCACCCCCCCGCACTAGAGGCTCAATTCAAAACTGAGTCAAAGCCCACAGTGTCACATATTACTTTAAAATTTCCATACATATAGACTATACATAAAGTTTTATAACCTGCTTGATATGATCACTGCTGACCTGACCCACCAGTTACTTCTGGTAGGTCAGGCCAGCACCTTGCATGGCAGCTCCACCGCCATCAGTGTGTGAATGGGTAGATAGCAAAATCTGTAAAGCGCTTTGGTCATCCAGAGGAAAAAAAAAAAGTGCTATATAAGTGAACGCCATTTGCCATTTATCACTTCCGGAAAACACTAAAATTATGTTTAAAAAGTCTTAAGTCTTCAAAATAAGATTACACATGAACATCCAATACTCCAGTGGTCATGAGGCATACCGCAAGAGTATGTGGTTCAACTGCAGTGATCCCTGATTCAGTTCCCATCCAGAGTGGCCTCTCCTACATGTCTACCCCCTGCTCTCATCCCATTTCCCCTCTCTCTTAACCATCTGTCCAGTAAAGGCAATAATGCCTGTGGATTCCAATCATTTTTGTCTCCACCCCTAAAGTCTTCAATCTTTCAAACCATTCCCATTGAACAGTGTCCATTTGATGATAATAAATATTTCCATTGAACAATGTTTACTACCAGCTGTTCAGCTCATTATTGTGGGTGCTGCTCTCGGTGGACAGTGCTAAAGAAACACGAGATTAATCAGCTTATGTCAGACAGAAACTGGTTTGAATGAGTCTGATGTTATTTTTTGAACAGTGACTCATGCAACGCTAGTTTAGAAGAGTCTATTATTTAAAATATAGAACTGGAAATGAACAGATTAACCCCCCCCCCCCCGCTTAAAACAGAAGAAAGAGTCATCTCTGTTCTCAGACCTCCAGATTGAAAGTTAAGCCTACTCTTGTCTGCTCCTGTAGAAGCAGACAACGAGGACGGACTTCATCCACGGTAAACCTATAGCCACGCCGATGCCCCCGGCCCCCACGCCGGTCCCTCCCACCCCCGCCAGGCTCCCAACACCACCGCTGCCTCCTCCAGCCACTGAGCCTGCCAAACCAGCCTCCGGCAGCAACACAGTGAGTCGACAGAACAGCATGACTTCAAGCGACATGGGAAGCGTCGCCATGAGGGACCCTAGCAACCAGAAACCTGCAGCCGTTGGCCGTGAGTCACGTAAACACAGGAGACTGTTGCAGAGTGACAGATTTTATTTAAAAAAAAAAAAAAAACGCAGCTTCTGATCTAGTCATTTAAAATTCATTGCATTTAATTTAAAATATTGAGACTGCTATCCGGGTTGACCTTAAATTTTCTCTCAAAGTTTTGGTGTTTCCCTGCATTCTTGCTTATATTTAGACTGTCTTCCCCTTGTATCATCATGACTCTTTAAATTGATTTCCTTTTGAATTTATGTGATCCTCACACAGTCCTAAGTGTTGATGGCAGTAATATGGCGGGTCTCTGTGTGTTTGCTGCTGCAGGCAGGAAATCGAACATGGAAGAGGTTCAGGACGAGCTCATGCACAGGCTGACCTTGGGCCGCAGTGCCCAGAAGAAGTTTCAGGTTCCCTCTCGCAGCAGCAGCAGTGGGGGCCTGCCGAGCATCAGCATCACCTATGACTCTTCTCCAGACGACGTCAAAGCCTGGCTAGAGGCCAAAGGCTTCAGCCCAGTGTGAGTGCCTGTGAAACGGAAACAAAAAACCTGAAATAGATCAGTGAGACAGCCGTCAGACTAGATCATTTTTGCCAGTCACATGATTTAAACCAAACACATGAACAAAATGTCATTAGATTTCTAAAATCATCTGGAAACTTCAGATTATAGTACTTACAGTAGATTAGGGATGTCCCAATCAAGATTCTTTTTTTGCCCCCAATTAGATCGGAGTCATTTATGATTGAGGATCAGCTGATAAAGAGTAACATTCTGATACCTGCACTTTCCTACAACGCATTCTGGCAAACTACACACAATTAAGTACATTAAAGTTAATTAAAAAAAATGAATGCCATGTATTTGTTTGACACCTCAACACATTGTCCCTGCTGTAGCTCTGTACAGCTGTTGTTATGGCGAGTGAGGCCGACGGAAAACAACAGAGATGAACCCAGAGACCCTGTACTGACTGACTCACAAAAGCCTGGGTCGAGCTCCTCATCACATACTTGAGAACAGAACAGCACTTCGCTAACTTAAACAGACATTAGAAAGTCATCTTTTGCTTTGTATTATACTCATTTTTAAAAAAATGGTCTGTTTACAGTAAAATAAGGTCCCCAAACTAGAAAAAGTTCACAATTTTACATGAAAAAGTAGCAAAAATGGTACTAAATTTATGGGAAAAGACAAATTTAGAAGAAATTTGGAAGAAAGATATTTAACTAGTCAAAAAAATTGAGACAAGTTGAATATTTTTCCTTTTAGTATAAATCCAAACACTAATGCTGACTTCTTTCTCATAACTTGACTGTTTTACCTTCATTTTACAGCTCCATGCAGATTTTTTTTAACCAAAAAAAAAAATCCTGGCTCTTTACATATAACAGGTTGGCGTCCCCTGATCCAGTGTCACATTAAGATAAGATCAGCCTTTATTAGTCCCACAACCGGGAAATTCCAGGATTGCAACAGCACAAGGATAGCAACACTCAGAGTAATAATTAAGAAGATAAGAAAATAAGAGCAGTGAATATAAATATGTACACATAAATATATAAATATATATACACAGTGCGGAGCATTGTAGCTAGATGGAATAAACAGCATAACCGTCTCCTTAGTTATCCTAAATAGTATGAATATGTACCCATCCATATTGTCACCCTCCATAGCGACTGATATTGTCGTATACTGGAGGGGACCATTTGTGTAAGTCTGTTGCGTCTTTTGCATTCAATACTATTAGGTCGTCACGTTTTTTTGCTACCTCTATTAATAACAGGGAAGTAAAAATTTAACATGAGTTGAAAGTTCAGACAAACACTTGACTAGTTTATGAATGAAAACAAATTTAATTTCTAAAACTGTAAAATGTTAACTCATAAATGTGACACTGTGACCTTATAAGGGTGTTAAAAAATCTTTAATTGACCATCCTTAATCCTACAGATATGTACTCTATATATGTTGTCTTTTATTTTTTTTTTTGGGGGGGGGGGTGTCAGTGTTTGTCTTCCATACATCTGTCATGGCTGTTTTTGTGTGTTTCCAGCACCATCACCAGCCTCGGCGTGCTCACCGGCGCTCAGCTGTTCTCACTCAACAAGGAGGAGCTGAAGACGGTTTGTCCCGATGACGGAGCCCGAGTCTTCAGTCAGGTCACCGTGCAGAAGGCTGCGCTTGAGGTGAGTGACGGCACTCGAGTAAAAGGATAAAGATGGCTATAAACTGCATGATCCTTCAAAAGAATAAAAACACAAATGTCAATAACTGGAGGGAGGAGCAAATTGGTCGAGAGCAGAGCAGAAAAAAATGGTTTAAATTTGGTTGCTATTGAGAATAAAAGTAAAATATAAAATAATAGTCATTATTCTAAATTATATTCATGTTTTAGAAATTCTAGCTACAGTATTATAGTACTGGAGCATAAAGTTGCACTTTTTTTTTAAAATTTGAAGGTAACCATTCGTATTTTCAATAATGCAGTTTTAGTTAACCCCTTGCACTCTGGTCAATTTCACTAAAAACGCCTAAAAATAACTTACCCAAAGTAAATCAAAAGCTGTTCTTCAACCCTTTGCAGCATCTTCATGGGGTTGGTCTCATTTAAAAGAAAACACTCTGAATTTTTTGGCAAAACAGTCATAATCTCTCTAAGTGCTCCTGCCACTGAGTAATGGTCATCTAAACATACTGAACTTGAAGAAAATAAAGTTTGCCTGGGTGTTTTTTTTTAGATACAAATGCTTGCAAATAACACACAGCTGTCAGATACTGGCTGGAAAATGCAACAGAAATGTAGAACCAAGTGTTATCCAGCTGAGGTCAAAATTTTGTAACAATACCACAAAAAATGAATATATTACACAGCTTTTTTCTCAGGTTGTTCCCAGGCGTTTTTGAACTGTGCCAAATTGTGCCAAATGGCACAGTTTGGAAAAACGTCTGTAACTTTTGAATGATTCAATATAGAAGCTTGATCTTGGGCTCTAATGAAAGGTGACACTCAGGGCTGTGTGTGTGTGTGGGGGGGGGGTTGTTTATTCATTCATGAATGAATGAATGAACAAACAAGCCCCCCACACACAAAGAAGCATGCCATGTAAAAAATGTGTGGCTTTTTTTACAAGAAAAAATAACCTACAGTGGAATAAAAATTATACTAAAATATCTGCAATGTAGGGGATAACAACTCCCCCCCCCACCCCCGCTACAGAGGAGCGCGGCGCACGGTCTGTCATGTGGCGATGACGCACAGTTGTAATTTACCGATCAGTCAAAAGTCTTTTTTATTACTATTTTCAGTGATAAAGAATAATTTAGCTTATAACACTTACCTGTCCACAACAGCAGTGTCGTTTGCGAACATCTGTTCCTCATTGTCAGACGAACATGAAGCAGGTCTGCTTGTTACGACTCGTGGTTCTGGTCACGCGACCCGGTCAAACCATGATTCCATGATTGCGGTTTTGCGCTTCCATGATTCCGGTTTTGGCGAATGATTTTTCAAAACAAATAAGAACAGTAGTAATAAAAAAAGACTGGCGAACGCTACCGTTACACACAGCGGCTTACACAAAACAGATTTTACGCACGGGACGCACGCTTTCAATCGTCGAAGCTCTCTGCTTCAGTTGGCTCGCTGTATTCGCAGCCGTTGGTAGGCGGGTCCTTCTTGCTAGGTTTTCAGTCATTGGTTCTTCAAGGTTTCAGAAACCCAATTCAAGGCTCTTATTAGTCGAATGAGAGGTCACTCAAATCTAAACCAATCAAAGCACTCCTTTGGCTTTCTGTTCGCGGCTGTGTCTGTAGTGGAAGAACGGAAATGCAGCTTTTTTTTTTTCAGTGCGCACTAGGACGCACGAGGGCGCACTAGGACACAGAGACGTGACCGCCCGCAGTATCCCGGAGTGCAAGAGGTTAAAGATTATCTGTAAATCATGCTGCGAAGATTCACTGTTTTGAGAATCGTCCTCGCAAAATAGTTGCTTAATTTTTTTTTTTTACTTTTTGAATAACTTAATGAAAGTTGTAAATTGAAGCTCAGATAATCTAAAAAAAAAAGTAACAATGTTATGTTGAATCATTATAAAAATTTATTTTTTTACATCAAAGCTGTCCATTAATTGAATGTTTTCAGAGTAAAGTTGTAAAAGAAATTACTTTTTCATTTGTATTTGAAGGTTTTGTTTTGAACATTTCAATTCAACTGTATTTATATAGTGCATATTCACAGCAGTTATCTCATAGCACTTTCAATTTCTGCACACATTAGTAATATTTGAAATAAATAATTTCAACAATTAAGTCTCAGCAGCTGAGATTACAGTCGGTGAAATTTAACAGTAAATCAAACAAAACTTGGAGAAAGACTTGTTAAAAACGGGTGACCTTGTTGAAGGATTCCTTTGTGAAATCCAGATTCTTTCCTAAATGTAATGATGTAAGAACAGTTTATGTAAACTTATGAACAATATTATTTTCTGAATCAAAGAGAACTGTTGAGAGAATCAGTGTTCAGCAACTTTTTCAGAATATTTTGTATTTATGTCTTTAGGATGGAAATCGGGAATTTTAAAAATAATAATTAAAAAAAATGAGCTAACGATGTTTATATTTGAAGTACTTAACAGTAAATGAAGTAAAATGTTGAAGGCTGGCTCTTTTGAAAATACAGTGTAGACATATTTGTTTAAGGAAAGGGATTAAAATATTTTACCTATGAATGTGATTTTGTTGAAGTAGATTAAAGTGTGGTTCTTAATCTCTACTCCAAACGGTTGTGAGAAATTAAAGAAGTAAAAATAAGAAGAAATAAGAAGAAAATAGAATTTGTTTGCCTTCCTTCTCACAGTTACTGTGACATTTGTGTTTTTAATCAAACGTCCCGACAGGTTCAGTATGGAAGTCGTTAACTTTACAGACACAAATGATCTTTTCTGTATTTAAGGAAAACTTGAGCAACTAGACATAAATCTGCTGCGTCCTGGTCTAGTTTAATATTGACTCATCAGTGTGGATTTATTATTCTGGTTTTATTTTTGGCTCATCGTTTATATGTACATTAGCAGGGGCTGAGCTTCCAGCCCTCTGATTGGTTCATCAGACACATATGAACAACAGCAAACAGAGGCAAGCTCAAAGGAAAAAAAAATCATCCATGAAGAACACAAAATAAAAAAATTGCTTTAGGCCTTTTAATGAACACTCTCAAAAAATCATAAAAGTTGCTTCTGCTGTGTGGATCAAACATGAAGTTGTTTTCTTTTTGTCCACCAGAGGGGCCGACATGCTGGCCGTCAGTCTAAAATGCCTACATCCTTGTCATTGTATGTTAGCAAACATCAGTCAGAACATTAACATAAAAATAGCTTTTTAATTTGCATCAGTAATTTAAATTGTTATTTAAAGAAAATGTGTGTAGCTCATTCATCTGCCTTTCAGTGCTGGTCACTGAATACACAATTTTGAACTAGATTAAACACTACTAGGGCGGCGCGGTGGCGGAGTGGTTAGCACTGCGGCAGCACAGCAACTCACCCTTGGCCGGCGGATCCTGGGTTCGATCCCAGCCCCCGACCAACAGTGATCTGTGTGGAGTTTGCATGTTCTCCCCGTGTCTGTGTGGGTTTACTCCGGGATTTCTCTGGTTTCCTCCCACATGCCAAAAACATGCAAGTTAGGTTAATTGGCATCAAACTGGAGATTCTAAATTGTCCTCAGGTGTGACTGTGAGAGTGAATGGTTGTCTGTCTGTCTGTGTTGGCCCTGCGATGGACTGGCGATCTGTCCAGGGTGGACCCTGCCTCTCGCCCAAAGACGCTGGGATAGGCTCCAGCCCCCCCGCGACCCAAAAAGGATTAAGCGGAAGAAGATGAATGAATGAATGAATAAACACTACTGTCATAAAACATTTGTAAGCATTTAAAAAGATAAATATAATTATTAGATTAGGCTATAACCAAATATTTAACTATGTGGATATGTTGTTCATTACACTGTATGTTTGGTTTTAAAATTCGGTATGCTGAGATTTAACCCCCCCCCCCCATCAAGCTGCTCACTTTTAATGAATCAATTATGAAAAGAAATTTGTGATTTACCTTTTCCAAATGTGACAAAAAAAAAAATCCTGCAAATTTAGGAGGAAAAATCGAACAAATTCACAAGGAAAAAAAGTACCAACTTTATAATAAACAAAAAATTAACCAAAAAAGTCACAAATTTACATAAATAAAAAGCAAATGTATAAGAATAAAGATTAAAATTTCCATGACAAAAATTTTTGTATTTGTATGAAAAAAGTTCTAAAGAAAAACCTGAAGTAAATAAGCATTTGTTTACAAGAAAAATGTATATTTATCAGAATTGTTAATTTAGAAGAAAAGCTACAAATTTCTGAGGAGAAAAAAAAAGGAAGTGAAAAAGTTGCTGAAAAAGTTCCAAATTTATATGAAAAGTCACAATTCTGAATTAAAAAAAACCATTAATGCTGATACAGTTCTGAGTGAGATTTAAAACAGAACAATATTTGGATGTTTACTCCGGATTTCTCCTGACTATTCAGAGCCCTATAACTGGTATGCACAACAGCCCGGAATTTTGGATTGTAGAAGAAATGTATTCATGAGAGAATTCTTTATAAAGATAAAATCTGTATAAATTTACTTTGAAAGCAGAATAACGTTTGTATAAATATCACAATCACTGTTGAAACATTTTTAACACATTAAACTGTTATCAGTGTGTTAAGGTGTTGATTTATAACGAATCCCCCAATGTTCATGTTGTACATTTAGTGTTGAACTTTGAGCTTTCCTTTTTCAATCTATGTAAGATTTTTCACCTTCAAACAATGTTGATAAAATCATTTTGATAGTACATGAGCCTTTTGAATGGGTGAATGTCACTTCTACCATAGCCAGTGAGCCTGCATCAGCACGACACAACTTTCCTATTCCTGCTAGGAACACTGAAAAGACAACTGGGACATTTTACAGCCAGAGTCTCATTAACCAATCATTGCACAACTTTAACCACCAGCTAACATAGCACCCTGTGATTGGCTGTTGGGACTCAGGCTGTAACACTTGTCATCTGTAATGCTTTAAATGTTTCTCTCAGGAACAGGAACATTACCTAGCACAGCTTTAACTTGGTCCATGAGAAAACAGGCTGCAGTGATGATGTCCATACAGTAGAGGGTGTGGACCTTTGAGTATAATCTGCTGATCTTGAATTGAAGTGTTTCTTCATGGTCATACGTTATTCATTTTGTGGTGGTTCGTCACCTCGTCCCTGTTTGCTGTGTTTAGTTTTTATTCTGGAAGCTTCAGACCTGCTTAGACTCTTATCAGTCTTCAAGGTTTCTGTCCCCCAACTCTGGCAAGGTCTGGTGTGTGGTGTCTATTTCCCACCTGCAGGTTTTCTTCTGACCCTCCTTTGATCTTCTGACTCTGTTACCACACTCACTCAGGTATCGTGGTCTTGTTAACGTGGTCATGGCTTTGCTCTGTGGGCCAGATTTAAAAGAGCAAGAGACAAAAGGAAAATCTTCCTAAAAGTAGAGAAGCTTCATGACTTGGAGATGAGTCATGAGGGCAAATTCGGGTTTAACAAAAGCTAGCCAATAATGGTTCTTGTTGAAGTAGTTTCTGTTGTTGAAATTGACTTTGGGGCCAGCGAGTCCTCAGAGATGCAGAATGACAGACTTGAGGATTTTTGTCCAAGAGCTTTTTAACTTCACTATACTGACAAATAACAGGGAGTCGAAGGGATCGAAGAGCCCTTTGGGGAAAGACCGAAGGGGGATTATGTTATGGGTCCGTCTGTGGGACTGTCCCACTTTTGTGAAATCAGCTCCTCCTACAGTTTTGTTCCAATTATTTTGAAACTTGGTACCAGGGTTTGATATACACTGATGATGCACATGTTGTAATTTGGCTCTGATCAGATCATTTTTGCAGGAGTTGTAGCCCCTGACCTATGGCCTCGTATTTCACCTCAGTTAATAAACAGTAACTGTCTTGTGAAATCAACTCCTCCTACAGTTTTGTTCCAAATGTTTTGAAAGTTGGTACCAGGGTTTGGTATACGCTGATGATACACATATTGCAATTTGACTCCCATCGGATGACCTTGAGGTCAAAGGTCAGAAGTCACAGTTTCCCTAAATCTTGTAAACACAATAACTACTGAGAGAAATGATGTAGGCTTTACAAATCGATACAGTAGTTAATATCCAAGACAAATCTTGGACAACTTACACCCTGACCTGACTATGGGTTTAGGGTCAAAAGGTCAAAGTTAACATTCCTTTTGCACCATGGTAAATGCTAAATTTACTATTGCTATAAGACGTGTAAAGCTAGGGCCACCAAACCTGGTATACAGGTTCACCTTGAGATCCTGACCTCTGACTATGGGTTTGGGGTCAAAAGATCAAGGTCAACGTTAACATTCCCTATGCCTTATTACTGTACAATGGGTAAAGCTAGGGTCACCAAACTTGGTACACAGGTTCACCATGGATTTGGGATTGCAAGTTCAAAGGTCATCATCAAAATGGCTTGTAAACTATAGCTCAACACCAAAGAAAGCTAGGGTCACCAAACCTGGTACACAGGTTCACTCTGAGATCATAACCTTTGACTATAGGTTTGGGATCAAAAGGTCAGAGGTCAAGGTTGGCACTCCCTATGCCGTCTTACTATAGAACGTGTAAAACTCTGTAGGGTCACCAGACTTGATACTCAGGTTCACTTTGGGATCCTGACCTACAACTATGGGTTGTATACTTTGTTGTATATTCATGGATGATGGCCTTATCATAATTTGGTTCCGCCACAGTAATTATATTGAAAAGTTGAAAAGTACTGGGATCTTCAAAGAAAATGGAGGCAGGGGAATATTGCACTCGCCTCAGAGTGCTGTTGTTCTGGATTTGGAATAACGATGCATGGGACTTCTGGCTCCTAAGTCAATTCTAAGCTCAACAACATGGCTAAACAGAATTGTAAAGACAGTCTTTTATCTTAATCGAGGATTTGTCTAGGACTTGATACGACTCAGGATCTAATAAGCCACCATTCAAGGTAATGTGCGGAACTTTTGAAAAAAAAAATTGAAAATTTTAGTGGCACCTTGTGGTGTAAAGTAACTTTGGACTTGTAGGTCTGGACTCAAATATTCACATATTCTTTATTATTTTTGAACTTTTGTTATACATCTTGGATCTGGCCATCAGAACAAAGCTGTGGATGTTTCATGTGTAGCAGCATTTTAAGGTAGTGCCACTATAGACTACCCGCTATGGCTGTGCACCAAGCCCTCCTCAAACTTCCTGAATGCACTTCCCGTTGACCCCAGAACCAAGCCCTCCATTCATAGACACTAGAGTTGTCTGAAATCATTCATTTGTTCACTATCACCCACTCAATACAATGGGAGTTCAACTGTAGATGACTAGATGGTGAATTCATCTAAAAAAAATTAAGTCAGGCATTTACAAGTTGGACATTTAAAATGTGAGGCATCAGGCTTTAACAATGAAATAATGTATGGGTTTTTTCAATAAATGTATAATGTGTTCAGCTAGTTTTATTGCAGTTACTTTGAGGCAGTTTGTCTCTGTTCTGTTGTCTGTCTTCAGTCCTTTGCATGACCATCAGTAGAGGTGGGCACAGTAGCCATAAATTGTACTCAAGTAAAAGTAGTGTTACCTTATGGTATGAATTACATGAATATAAGTAAAAGCACTCACCACAAATACTTGAGTAAGAAAGTATCTCCTGAAAAAGTTACTGAGTAGCAAGTTATGATTTGTGAGATTTTTCTTATAAATTTGTGATTTTTTTTATTTTTTTTGGGGGGGGGGGGGTTAAATTATTTTTCTTGTACATTTGTTACTTTTTGCCAGAATAAATTTTAAACTTTGTTGTTGTTTGTAAAATTTTTATTCTTGTGTATTTGAGGCTGTAGTTTCTAAATTTATTTCTTTAAAAAAAAAATGTGTATGTTGTTGTTGTTTTTTTTTTTAAATTAGCCACTTTTTTCTTGTATTTTTTTTACTTGACTATTGCTACTTTGCGATAGTTTTGTCTTAAATGTGTTTGTCTGATGAAAATAAAATAGACTTTTCAGATGTGGCCTCTAATAGAACCCCTGGCAAAAATTATGGAATCATGACTATTGGAGGATGTTCATTCAATTGTTTAATTTTGTTTAAAAAAATGAATAAAAAATTCATCACAAACATATCACAAAACTATTTTTATTCAAAATGCAACCTTCTGGCTTTAAGAAACATTAAAAAAGAGTGGAAAAACATTTTTTTTTTCTCCCTTGTCCTGTCAGGCAGCTAGGTAAGCAGAACAGAGATTTGTTACCCTTATTGGGCCAAAACAGATTTACTTTGCCAAAAGGAGCTTTATATAGTACCTAACTATGTATTGTATATTGTTGTAAACTCCTCCTGTAACAACTTTTAATACTTTATTTAAATTATTTTACCAATGGAGGACCCGACAGGATGGGGAATAGGGAAACGAAGTGTGTGGAGGGGGAAAAAGGGGAAGGGAACAGACAAAAAGGACAAACCAACAACTAAAAAAACAGAAGACAACTGCTTCTTCCACTGAAGATGTCTCAACACGAGTCTGGTGTCTGCACCTGTTAAAGGAGAGACATTTGTGCATGTGCTTCTGTCTGTGTATACATGAGAGCGCGCGCAAAATAAGTGTGTATGCATGTGAGTGGTTTGTCAGGAAATCTACGAAGAGGGGGGCCGGTCGCAGCAGCTCTCCCCCCGGGAACCCTGAGCAGGCAAGGCAGCGTCGCCAACCCCCACAGGGCACAAATGCCCGAGGTCAGCAAGCCCCAGGAAAGCCAGGCATCCACCCCCGGAAGGACGATTGAGGGAGGCCAGGCCGACAGGTGGCCGGCACAGAGCCCCCCCCCCCCCCTTAGTGGGGCCAATGCTAGTCCCCAGGTGCCAGGAGGCCAACGATCCCACCCCCGGGGCTAGAGGCCGGTGTGAGCCCCCCCAGGCACCCCCACAGCACCCCCCCCCCCAGCACCACCGCCGCACACCCTGAGGACCCCCATGCCCAAAAAAGCCCCCCCCCCACCCAGGGGAGCCCACATAGCCGAGAGGCACTACCCCCTCCCTCAATCCAGCACCTTCCAACTCGCAGACACACCCATCCCCACACCTTCACACCCTCATACTCTCATTACGCACCCACATGCACTCCCTCACTCACTGTCACTCACCCACTCTCACACTCCTGAACCCACCTATTCTCTCTCACTCCTGTGCCCATTCAGTCTCACTCGCCCTCAGGGTCACCCACACCCACTCACGTTCACCCACGCACGCACTCTCACTCACACTCTGACCTACTCACATCCATTCGTGTTCTGCCCCTCACACTCAACCACCCTCATTCACCCTTATTTCTTAGGGCGACTGCAATGCAGATGCAGCAAACCTGAACGCACACCAGTGCCCAGCAGCAGCCGTGGAGATCACTGGCGCAGGCCAGCAGCCACCCCCCCGCCAACCCACCCCAGGGCAGCTGCGGCCACAGAAACAGACCTCCACCCCCAGCGCCCACCCAAGCGACTGATCAGCAGATCACCGCTGGCGCCCCGAGATGCCACCCGACATGCAAAGCGCCACACAAAACCAACCCACCATCACCACCTCCATTCATCACTCCCTCACTCTCGCTTACTCTCTTATTCAGTCCTTCTCTCACTCCCTTAGCTGTATCTATACATTCAGCAGTACCCAGGGATTTTGACAACATGACTGGTCCCAGGCCCCCAGCAGGAGGAAGGCAACAGGGGTGGGGGAAGACCACCTCCCCCTTGCACAAAACATGGTAGGTGTACGTCGGTTGTATGATGCGATTGTGTGTAAATGTGTGGACTACCATAGTGCAGTTAGAATTGGGGGGATGGTGGTTAGAGCATCACTAGCCACTGTGATAGGCAGCAGCCCCCCCAAGCCCTCAGTGTCTAAAATGCAATTAAAATTGAGGTGAGGGCAGCCCCACCGCACAGCAGAGGTATCCCCTTCACCGGCACAGTGCGGCACACCCCTGCCCCAAAGCCCTAAATGTATCCAAGAAGATGTATATTCCACCCAGAATCGGGGGGAGGCGGGAAATAAGACTGGGAGGGAGGCGGTCCAAATGCAACCACCCCCCCAAAGCCAGCTCGCTAACTGGTTCATGACGCCACCCACTGCACCCAAATCCCAACCCAGGGTGAGGGTCACCAGGCCGAGCAGCCCAGGACCCACCAGCATTGTGCCCGAGTGCTCCCAGCACCACAAACATGATGGAGCAGCCACACTCATTCTCACTCATCTTGTACATACAAACATGCACAACAACTATAGTCACAATAGTGAACAATCGGCCTGACCCACGTGGCGCCCCACATGCCAAGTGATACCCCCGAGTGCCCATGCAAGCCCACCGACTAACCACCCCAGATGCACACCGACAGTAGCAGGCCACCCCGCAGCCACAGCCACCCCGGAGCAGCCCGACGGCAACATGGCCACCACCCCGTGCCAACGCCCCCCCCCCCCCCACAACCACCCTGAGCACCCACACACACCTGCCGCCAATGACACCAAAGGCAATGCGACAAAGCGCCCCGTGACACAACAGCAGAGCAGCCGGGACAAGCAGGCCCCGAACCACCAACCCCCACGCCACTAGATGGACTGCCCCACCCCTGCCACCAAACAGAGTTCTCCTACCCATACACACATCCTCCACCCTCACACATCCACCCACAGGTAACCACACACACACACACACACACCCTCATGTGCACACATACACACACACTCACAATCACACATGCTCACCTACACCCACACACAACACACACACCCACGCCCCCACTCTCTCTCTCTCTCACTCACACACACACACACACACACACACACACACACACACACACACACACACACACACACACACACTTACTTGCAGGCCCCAGAGGACGGGGAGTGCGACCACCTGCCCCAGGGTGCCACCAGGGAGGACATGACCCCGCTACTCAAGGACACACCGGGGCGGGCCCGCACCACCGGCACACACCCGACCCTGGCCCAGGGGAGGAGGGGAGATGCCCCCTCCCCCAGCACCAGGGGCCCAGGGCCAGACCCAGCCCCTCCCGGTAGGCAAGGCCAGTCGGCCGGATGCCACAGTTCATCCCCCGGCCCACCTCGCAGTCCCCCCCCCTTCCCCAACCAATCCCCCCAGGCCAGACACATGGCCACCCCGGAACAGGCCCCCCGGACACCGGTCCCTCGGGGTCGGGACGCAGCCAGCCACCAGAGGCACCAAGGAGAGCGAGCCACCGCCTGCCATCCCTCAGGTTATAGAATTAATAAGTAGGGACCAGAGAGAATTGAATTCAGCCAATTGATTATTTGAGGAGACAGATATTCTCTCCAGGCTAATATAATCTAATAGTAAGTTATTATAGTGAGTCATGCGTAAATTATTTCTTGAGTTCCAGTTCATGAGGATAGTTTTCTTTGCAATGCATAAGCCGGTGAGAACCATATGTGACATCCTTGCCTCTATATTTATTTCACTTAAATCACCTAATATTCAAAGTGTGGGTGAGGATGGGACACAATACCCAAGGCATGCCGACAGGTCCTCACATGCCTTCCGCTAGAACTTTTGAACCAGTACACAGGACCACATAGCATGCATATAGCTATCCGGGATGTTGCTGGTGCAGTAGAGTACATTTTGAACATCCTTTGTCCTGTGTAATGAATTCTATGTTGAACTTTATTCTGTATGAGTTATAAATTAGAGTTTTTAGTCATCTTAAAAGTGTTTAAACATATTTTTGTCCAGATGCTTTCATCTTTATTGATCAATAAGTCTGTCTCCCATTTTGATATTGGAAGAGATACCGACTCATCCAGTTTTGATGATAGTCTGTATATTTTCAATATCAATTTAGGGGAACGAAGATTTAGAAACACTGCCACCTTAACTGGTACCTCTAAATCTGTCTGATTAAGATTGAATCTTGCTTTTATTATGGATTTAAGTTGTTGGTACTCAAGAAACTTTTATTGCTGATATCGTACTGTGACACTAATTCCTGAAATTGGATAAAATTTCCACCTTGAATAAGATGCTCTAAGTGTTTTATTCCCTTCTCTTGCCATAGTGGAAAGTTTAACGTCCTCTTTTGTTGCAAGATAACAGGATTATTCCACATGGGTGTGAGTTTACAAGGGACAAGCAAAGACCCCATTATTTTAAAAAATTTCCACCAAGCTGTCAGAGAGGAGCTGATATTAATACTTTTAAAATAGTCATGGCGTTTAATATAGGGACTCATAAAAGGTTAGAGATATTTAGCCATGGGTTTAGATGCTGAACAGTGGGGTTGATTTTGTCCATTTAGAGACAAACTGTAATCTATTGGCTAAGAAGTAATTAAAAAAATTTGGTAGATCTAAACCTCCACACTCGTGCTTTTTGAAGAGTTTTTAGACTGATCCGTGATGGTTTATCCTTCCATAAAAATGTATTTATATTTGAGTGTAAAGACTTAAACCAGGCCATAGATGGTTGGGTAGGAATCATTGAGAACAAATAATTGATTTTAGGAAGGACCATCATTTTAACAGTTGCGACTCTTCCCATTAGTGATATAAGCAGTGTCCTCCAGCACCTAAGGTCCTCTTGTATTGTTTTTAAAAGGGGAGTGTGATTTAGTTGTAATAACTCTGAGAGCCTGGAGGAGATATCTGTTCCTGAGTAGTTAATATTACCTGATTGTACTGGAATAATGGATGTATTTGAGAAATTACAATTTATACGTAAAACTGCTGATTTACCCCAGTTAATAGAATAGTCTGATAATGATGAAAATTTATCAATGAGCGCCACTGTCTGAAGAAGAGATCTTTGAGTTTTCAAGGAAAATCAATAGATCATCAGCACAAAGACTTATCTTGTGTTCTTTTTCTCTAGTTTGAATACCTCTGATATCAACATTCTGTTGTACGGCTGCTGCTAATGGTTCGATAAAGATGGTAAAAAGTGAGGGAGAGAGTGGCTAACCCTGCTTAGTACCTCTTTAGGTTAAAGCTTAGGGAGGTCTTATCATTTGTTCAGACAGAAGCAAATGGGCAGCTATATAGTGTTTTCATCCAGTTTATGAAAGATGAACCAAACTTATTTAACACCATAAAAAGAAATTTCCAATTAACTCGGTCAAAGGTTTTCTCTGCATCCAGAGATAAAATTGTAGTTTCTAAGTTATTGATCTTACAGTAGTCTATTAAATTAAATAGCTGGCTTAGAAACATGTGTTTCCTGTAATAAGACAGTCTGCCTGTAGATCCTTCAGTTGATTAAACACTTTTAGCCGCTTCTCCCTGGTACCAATAAATGACAAAGTTGTTGTAGTCGATGGGAATTTTTTTTTTATTACTGTAGATCAAGCAGAGGAAAAATATGGAATCACTCAATTCTGAGGAAAATATTATGGACTCACCCTGTAATTTGCAGTCCTAAAGCAAACATCTGCATCAAATTAAATCTTATAATTAGTCTGCAGTTAAAAAAAGTGTTTGCACACCTTGATGAGCTGTTGCAACAATATGATAAAATGAATCAAAGGAGAGACAAAGGAGAGGATTACACAACATAACAAAAATAATTTTTTTGTAAGTTGTCTGTGTTTTTCAACTGATTTAAGACAATTTTGTACCACTGAATCCGAAAATGACATCTGTTTCTCTCCATCAGGTCAGGTTTTTATGCTAAGTTGTAAGCAGTTGTACAGCAGTTGTACAGTTGTACTGTAAATTGAATAGTAGACATTGATAAAGGTAAGTACATGTAAATTGAATGTTACGTCATCATTGTTCAAAATTCAGAGAATTTGAATGAATGAATCTTTATTTCGGATAGATTTTTTATGTCAAGAAATAAAGAATTTTGCATCATATAAAGCAAAAATACCCATACATGTAAACAAAAATGTAAAAAACATGTGACCATAGTTCAAAAAGTCGACCTGATTGAGCAACACCAGTGTGATTTTTGGATTCAGCACATCAAAATTGTCCTAAATCAGCTAAAAAAAAAAACTTAGACAATAAATTTGGTGCTGACCAGTGTTATAACACTTCTTCAAGAAGGCAAATCATTACTGAATGTAGCAAAAAGATGTTGGTTTTTTCCAGTCAGCTGTGTCTACCATAAAACAAGGTTACAGTGGGCTAAAGAAAAGCAAACATGGACTGTGGACGACTGGATAAAAGTGATATTCAGTAATGAATCACAAATCTGTGAAGGGCAAGGTAATGATGCTGGAACTTTTGTTTGGTGCTGTTCCAATGAAATGAAGATGACTGCCTGAAGAAAACATGCAAATGTCTGCAGTCATTGATGATACAAGTGCACCACTGTATGCATGCCCAAATACAGCAATACTCCTAAACCAGCCACAAAACAACCAAAGACAGATATTATAACACATACAAAATCATAAGATCCACCTTCAATTAGGGCTGTGTAATAAGACCAAAATATCATATCCCGATATAAGTAATCTTATATCCTGAGAATGATATACAGTGGAGAAAATAAGTATTGAACACATCAACACTTTTCTCATTAAACATATTTCTGATGGAGCCATTGACCTGAGATTTTCACCAGATATCAGTAACAACCCAAGTAATCCATACATACAAAGAAATCAAGGCAACTGTTCACAAAACAAATTATAGTTAATAATGTGGAATGACACCGGGAATAAGTATTGAACATGCTTGGTGAAATTCATCTAGTATTTAGTAGAAAAGCCTGTGTTGGTACAGTCATGTGAAAAAAATTTGGACACCGCTTTAAATATTCAGTTCTTTATTAAGAAATGTTCACGTATCTATAGCTAACCTTGTTTTTGTTTTCATTTGCATTTTTAAAAATATATTTTAGCAATTGTAAGTGGGAATGAATGTGTGGGTGTCCTCAAAAAGATGGGGGGCCCTAATTTATTCCTCATCATTTGTTTAGAATTACATTTTACAGAAAATGTGGGGGAAAAAAAGTCTTTAGTTCATTTTTAATTGTTTAGTTGTATAATGTGAATCTCCCAGTATTTTTAACATTAATATTAAATATCTATATGTCCAAATATGTTTAAAAAAAAAAACAAAAAAAACCTCACAGGCTTATACAAGGTGTCCTAGTTTTTTTTCCACATTACTGTAATAACAGCTTCCGGACACCTCCTGTATGGAGAAACTAGGCGCAGACATTGTTCAGGAGTAATTTTAGTCCATTCTTCCACACAGACTGTCTTCAAATCTTGAAGGTTCCGTGGGTGTCTTCTATGAACTCTGATTTTCAGTTCGTTCCAGAGATTTTCAATTGGATTCAGGTCAGGTGGCTGACTGGACCATTCTAGCAGCTTTATTTTTCTTCTCTGGAGCCAGTTGAGAGTTTTCTTGGTTGTGTGTTTGGGATCATTGTCTTGCTGAAATGTCCACCCTGGTTTCATCTTCAGCATCTTGTCAGATGGCAACAGGTTCTTATCAAGGATGTCTCTGTACATTTGTTCATTCATCTTTCCTTCAGTTATATGAAGTCTGCCTGTACCACGTGCTGAAAAACACCCCCACACCATGATGCTCCCACCTCCAAACTTCACTGTTGGTATGGTCTTTTTGGAGCTGATGTGCAGTGCCATTTCTCCTTCAAACATACTTTGTGTCGTGTCATCCAAAAAGTTCAATTTTAGTCTCATCTGACTAGACTATAGTCTCCCAGCATTTTACTGGCTTGGCCAACTGTTGTGCAGCAAACTTTAAACGAGCTTCAACATGCTTTTTCTTCAGCAATGGAGTCTTGCGAGGTGAGCGGCCATAGAGTCCATGTCAGTTGAGTGCATTACTTATTGTTTTCTTTGAAACAGCAGTGCCTGCTAACTCCAGGAGCTCTCCACGAGTGGTCTTTGGCTCTTGGATAAGTTCTGATAATTCTTTTGACTCCTCTGTCAGAAATCTCATGAGGAGCTCCTGGTTGTGGCCGGTTTATGGTAAAATGATGTTCTTTCCACTTCCAAATGATGGCTCCAACAGTGCCCACTGCAACATTCAGCATTTTAAAAATGCTCCTGTAACCAGTGTCATCATTATGTTTTGCAACAATAAGGTTGCAAAGGTCTAGAGAGCTCTTTGCTTCAACCCATCATGAGTTCTTTATGGTATGACAATCTGATATTCACAGACCTTTTCAAAGGCTATCAGTCTTATCAGGACTTAACCAGCTGAAATTAATTTGCACTGGTGGAGGATGGGATGGCTTCCTAAATTCTGATGGATTTCAGCTCATTTCTTCGCTTTCCATGCCTTTTTGCACCTCTTTTTTGTCTCGTGTCCAATACTTATTCCCTGTGTCATTCCACTTTATTAAACATAACTTGTTTTGTGAACACAATTGCCTTGATTTTTTTTTTTTTTTTTTTTTGTATGTACATTATGTATTACTTAGGTTGTTACCGATATCTGGTGAAAATCTCAGGTCACATCAGAAACATGTTTAATGAGAAAAATGACATGTTCAATACTTATTTTCTGTAAATTCTATAGTTTAGGTATTATAATCACATAAAACGGCTGTCTCTTTTTTTACATTTTAAATTTCATACTGAAAAAATCAGTTGTACAAATTCATCTTCATTAATTTTCTCCTTTTATTTAAAGATTAAATAATATCCAGTTGATATTAGTCTGTTTCAATTTGCTCCTTTGACACATTTTAATATATTTATTATTTATTTTGTGTGTATGTGCTGCTGTGACACACTTTTGCAGCTTTAATATAATTTTTTCAGAAAAAGAAACTATGTTCTGATTCACTAATGTTTCCTGTTAGCAACAACATGGCATCATTATTTAGCATTTGCTGTTTTACAATGATAAGAGCAAGCTGGTGTTAATGTTACTCATCTTGAACTAAAACAAGGTTAGGACACTATCCTCTCTGACACAGCATGGTGGGAAACACTCCCACATCCCCGAGCTGCGTGTCAGTTAAAAGTATGGGGGAAATAGCTGTCACTTCATCTTCAAAAAATGCACTTTACATTGAAATTTTGGACACTTGTCTTATTCCATCAGTTGAAAGGACGTTTTGGTGATGACATAATTTTCTCGGATGATAATGCAGCTTGCCATACAGCAAAAAGTTCCTTCAAGAAAGACATGTCGATGCAAATAGTCTGCACCTCAATCTCATTGAAAATCTTTGGTGGAAATTGAAAAAAATTGTCCATGACAAGGCTCCAGCATGCAAAGTTGATGTGGCAACGGCAATAAGACAAAGGTTGAGCTGGACTGATGAAAAATACTGTTTGTCAGTAGTTAAGTCCATGCCTCAGAGAATTCAAGCTGTGATAAAAGCCAGAGGTGGTGCAACAAAGTACCAGTGGTTTAGTGTTTGTTTTCATCAGTCCATAATATTTTCCTCAGAATTCTATATTTTTTTCCTCTGCTTGATCTAATAAAAAAAAAATTACAATTGGCTATGACTTTCTTTCATTCTTTTCTTTTAATGTTTCTTAAAGGCAGAAGGTTGGCGTTTTGAATAAAAAGTGTTTTGTGACCTGTCTGTGATTAGTTTATTTAGCAAAATCAATCAATGGAATGAACATCCTCAAGCCTGGGGATTCCATCATTTTTGCCAGCGGTTTTTAATCCAAATCGTATTTATTTATTTATTTGTTATGGCCATCACAAAAACATTGGACAAAATGGATGCATTGCTTAAAAGTTTTAGCACAAGTGTTAATTTTCAACACTTGTCCACGGGAGGCTTTTTAAAAAAATAAAAAAAAGTGTTAATCAGTCCATTTTAAAATCAGTGTCACCGTCATCAGTTTCATTGTTAGACATATAAACAAAAGTAATAAATGAAATGCTTCCTTAACTATTATAGACTGATTTCAACTCTGATTTTAATGAAATACTTATAAATTGAATGCAATGACACAGTCCTATCTGAGAACAAGGTATTACAGTATAAATAAGCACATTTGTAACAGTTTACAGACGTGTGAAATAAGTAAATCCAAGGTTATTACTAAATGAACCTGAGTAAAAGTTAATTATTTTTCCACAATAAATGTATTTTTATGTAAAGAGTTAGTGTCCAGCAGTAAAACTACTCAGTAGAGTACATGTAGCTGAGTAAATATAACTAATTACTGCCTAACGTTCAAGAGACATTATAGTATACTTCCAATGCTCTTTTTTAAAAACAAAAAAATACTACAGTAATTATATATTCCATCACCCTGCAGCAGCTGTATCTAGCAGACTGAGTGATTTTGGACACAGCCTAGATGTAAATGCTTCCTTCCTGGTACTGAGACAAGTGTGGGTGTGTAAGTCTAGTTTTATTTGCAGTTATCAGATTGATAACTGCAAATAAAACTGTCAATACTGCATTGACTATAACAGTAAACCTTAGGTCGGGGATTGCCATGTTGTTCTGATCACTTTATCCTAACTTTGGCAGCAGTAGTTGGCCACAAAGCTGTGAGTCGTCTGTAGGTTTCACATTGTGGTGGTGTTTAGTTTAAGTATTTGTTACTAAACTATTCAGTGTTAGTGTTAAAATTAGAAATGATAAATACAATAAAATAGCTTCTGGCACTCAAAGATCTTGTTGTATGTCTGGGTCTGTTTTTTTTAAAACACGTACAGTATTTGACCTTGAAAAGCTTTGAGCTCCTCTCCATCTTCAGCTGGTTGCACCTTCAGCAACAGAAAACACTAGAGTGCATACCTCCACCAAGGCTGTTCTGTCAGCTGATTAAAATGTGCCAGTGGCCAAAGCATCATCAGTTGCCTGTTTCTGTGTAAATAAAAAAGTCAGATCTCACAATGTGGCCCCAAAATCTTCTGGGTCAACAAAGGCTACCTCTGATGAAAATTTCTTCAGAATCTGTTTTTGTGTGATTCTACAAACAGAAAAACAAAACAAACTAGAATGAAGACACAAAGCCTAGTTCAGTCTGCTGGCAGCTCCAGATCCAAACCACGATCCATCGTGTTTGTTTGGCTATAATTTAGAAACTAAACCAGCCCCTCCCCACCCATATCCCATATTTAATCTGAATTGCAGTACCAAACTGTACTTATTCATATACAGAATACAAACATCCTAAATATGTCTGATTTTTTTCATCAAGATCCATGTAATATTCTCTGAAAACTAATGAAAATGTCAAACCACCCGGTCTTGCATTGTTAACAAAAGTGACTAAACGTTCCTGGATCTGCACCTTTATCTTGATCCACACCAAAATTTAACTGATTCTGTTCTGGTCCAAGACCCACTATCCCGCCAAGTTTCATGAAAATCCATTGAGCAGTTTTTCTGTAATCCTGCAAACAGACACAAACTAACGATGGTTAAACGGGCGCAGTGGCGTTTGTTACTAGTGTGGCTGATGTTTGTGCAACCAGCTTCAGAGCCATCTTGTTACCCAGCATGCCTCCTGACTCCACCTGCTGACCCACTCTGTAGATATGCTCATCCTCCAGCTCTTTGCAGCACACAGCGGCTTCCTCAGGTTGGTTGAGGCCCCTGGAAGACGCCACAGAGGCGGCTGCTCTGTGACTGACAGAAGATTTTCTCCTCAGTTTGTTGTTTGCTGATAAAATCTTCTGATCTGCAGACTTGAAGCAAAGGTGCAGATGCTTTAGATTAAAACGCTTCAGAAGCAGAGAAACTGAAGACATTGAGGGGAGACTCTTGACGGGCACTGAGAGGAACTTCCTGATGTAATCTACTGCCACAGATTAGTGAGTCGGAGGTTCTGGCGCTGGAAGAGCGTTGTGGGGATCAGAGTTAGTCATTTTACCGTTTAAAGATGTCATTTCTTTGCACTGGCCTTCAAATCCTGCAAAGTTTTACTGAATATTGCTGAGTTCACAACTTAAATTTCAGGTATTTTTTTTTCCTTCCCTGAATTGTAATCATGGAACATTCAGCGATATCGTTTCCTTCTTTATATCAGAATTTTTTGTAAATTCATACATTTTTAAAGATTTTTTTTTAGTAGATTTTGTTGCAGAATTTCCCGTTTTCCTTTGAGGTTAAACAGTGTAAATTTACTTGTTTAGTTTCTGAAAACAATGAAAATGTTTTCTCAGAGTACAATGAAAACCAAGTGGAATATATAAAGGGAGATGTATGTAATCACAATTAATAATCTAAAAGTATTGAGTTGAATGTACTACTGGTTTGTTTTTCATGCAGATGCCACATCCATCTCAGGTTATTTTTACACCACATTATTGTAAAAAAAAAAATTTATCACATCATCATCTTCCCACTATGTTCCAGTTTCTTAGCTCAGTGATATAACGCAAATTCAAACGTAAACTTGGATGTATAAAATACTGGTCATCAAGGTCACCAATATCTTTACATATTTGTAAAAAAAAAAAAAAAAAAAATCAGTCCCACGAGAGTCTCCTGAGATTAAATCTCTTTTCTGTGATTGTAACTGTTCTGACAGTCCGTTTGTGTTTCTGTTTCTGCACCTTTTTTTTTTTTTTTTATTCCTGTCTTCGTCTCCAGAAGAGTTCAGGCTCTGAGCTGCAGGAGATCATGAGGAGGCGGCAGGAGAAACTGGCAGCCAGCACCTGTGACTCAGGGGTGGAGTCTTTTGATGAAGGCAGCACCCACTGAGCTCCACCTCGGCTCCCCTCTTTAACGCTTCCTCTGCCATGATTTTCCTTATTTTAATCTTTTCAAATTGCAGCCTGCTGGGTTTTTTTTTTTTCTCGCACTTTCCCTCCTCAGGCGGCGGCTGACCACGCCGAGTTTGTGGAGATTATGCGGCGCAGGCAGGAACTCCTCAGCTCGTCTCCGTAAAACGAGCTGAAGTCTGACCATTGACCTGTCCGCGCTCACACACACAATCTTCTGCCATGTCTGCCTAGAGTTTTGTTGGTGTCGGTTCAAAGAGATGAAAAGCTGCTTGGTCGCTCGTTTCCCAAAGCAAAGCCTCTCAGTGTTATTAACAGGAGAATAAAAAAAGCCTTAGTTTGGGCCTCTCTGAGTTTTTTTTTTTTTTCTCTTTTAGTTATTGAAGAATCCATCAAAATCTAAGAAATCCATAATGGTGTCTACTGTATTTTCATTCAGGATTTCAAAATAAAAGCATTGCATGTTAAATTCCCAAGGTCCAGTCACTGATTTTTTTTTTTTTTTTTTTTTTTGGTAGATTTTAATCTCCTGAAAATTCTTTATCTTACAAAGCAGACAGGATTGTGCATAAGATGCAACATTTTGTACTTGTAAATTATTTCCCTCTGGTCTACATTTCATTTGATGGTTCATATATCAAAATGTTACCAAGGATAATTTACAGTCTTAATAAGCAAAGATTTTTTATGTCCAACATATTAAGTAGATTTATGTTAGAATATTTTTTTCTAGACTTTGTGGACACCAAATATTCTCTTCAAGTCTTTGAATATGACTACAAGTTATTTACCAACATTTAGCAGATTTATCTTCGTTTAAAGAGACTCATGAAGAACAGACCTGAGAGGCTCAAACTGAGGCTGGTACTTCATTAGATATAAGTGGTTTATTCAGGACCGGAAACAATATTCAGGTTTGTGTCAGATGGAATGTGATTGATAGATTAGATGTATAATAATAATATTGATATTAGAGTTTATGGGTCAAGAGTATATAATTTCATTTTAAGGTAAATATGTAAAAAAAAAATGGATGATAGAAGTGAAGGACTGAAAAGGAAAAATGATCAGTAAAAAAAACTGACGAGCATGTTCTTCACAGTGAGAAATAGATTTGTAGATGTTAGGTTTTGCAATTTAGCATTTTTGCTTATAAATCATGTAAAGGTGTTGGAAATCTGCTAAAAAAAAAATAAAATTCTGACTTCATGTTGAAGGTTAAAACTAAAATGAATGTAACCTGCTGACTCTGCGAATGTTCATCCTGGCCACCCACACAAACAGGAAGTGTCTCATTGGTCAACTTAGATGGGCCTGACCACCAGTTTTAGTGAAATCAGGATTTGGTTCCTGTACATCAGACTGTGCGTTTCCACCGTGGTGTAAAGGCTCCAGCTGCTTTAATAAACATTCCTAAATGTTTATTAAACCATACTGTGTGAGACGCAACCGCCAACCAAAGAAATCCCCACAAATCCTCCTTCATTAGCCTGTTGCAGCCCAAAATTACACAGTGAACACCAGACTATGAACGTCTGTTTAATTACTATCGGCACATGGAAGCAAGAGGAAAACACAATGACTTAAACAAAATCACTAAATTAAATGTGAGCAACCTTGTTGGCGATCTTTCCAACAGGTTTTTTTCCTTCATTGATTCTGAACAAGAGCTTTTGTAGTTTCAGTGTCAAGCAAAATTAACAATATAGTTGGGAATATTTGAAGTTATCAGCTGTAAAATAATCCACACTGGAGTTTTAGTCTAACCAAGAACAAACAAAGGGCTAAACTGACCCCGAAAGTCACTGTATAGGTAACAGTAGTGTTGCATGTATTTGGGTATAGATTCTCCATCTACTGTACAAGAATACGTTTCATTTCTCAGCTGAAATAATCAAAAAACCTTTGCTGCAAGTTTCACTCAAACGTTTCAGAACTGTCAAATGCAGCTCCTTCTGGCAAAGCCGAAAGCTGCTACTCCTTGTCATTTTCCCCGATGGTCACCAAACTTGCACACAATGGTCCTCGGGTAGGTCTGCATCCAGGTTGTGCTCAAGATCAAAGGTCAGGAGATGTGGGCACTAAGGTGATTTCAGAAAATTTTATCATACTCCTAGGCAATTGCACCAATGCTCTACAAATTCATGCACAATGACCTTCAGGTGGGTCTGCATCAAGGTGTGCTCCAGGCCAGGGTCAAAGGTCAGAAGATCTCAATGCCTATAAGATTTTCTGAAAATTGTTACATTTCCTATTCAATTGCCATAATTTGCAACAAAAACACCCAATGATCCTTAGGTTTGTCTGCAACCAGTCGAGGTCAAGGTCAGAGATATGAGTATGTGTCATTTCAGTTTTGTTTTGGTCTAGGCTTCACACCACAATGGATAGATTTTGGAACTAGGCTCAAGTGGCCATTGATGGACCTGCAGTTAATGTTATTGTTTGGCGTTGTCGTTACATGTAAAGGTTGACCAATGGGACAAATTACTAAAAGCCTTTTTGGTACTGTAACTTCTCAGATGTTTAACTTTTTAATCAAAGCTCTTCCTTTTCTTTGTAATGACCACTTCTTAATTCAGTATCTGTTCAAAGGCCATTTAAAAAGTACAGTTTCTTCAGATGTAATACTCGCCTCTGTGGGTAGTTTTTACTGCTGTTACCATTTCCTCCTGACCCGTTCTTCAACAGTCATGATCATTTACATGTGTATGTGTATAATAAGGAGACTGGAGTTGGACTTGAGTTCAGACTTGCAGTAGTTTGTGTAGACATCAGTTAACAGGGTTTTGGTTCAGAGGAATTCAACCTTCGCTCTGTTCAAGGTAACTTTATTAGCAGTCAGACATGAACTGACTCATGTTGGCCAGAGTTAGCTTATCTTTATTACCTAACTATAAGTTGCAATAACTTGCTAAAAGAAAAGGGCTTGTTTTGATAATTTTCTGTGCAAAGGCTTGACAGTTAAAGCAGCTTTTTTTTTTAGAAACAGGTTTTAGTGGCATCTTGTGATTGCTAAATTAACTGCAGCCATACAGTATTTGCTCCATTCATACCAATAGTAAGTAAAGATGGATGATGTGCCACCTCTTGTGTCCATTGTACAAAAGTCTGTGCAGGATCAACTGTGAATCAGAGCCGCAGCATTGATTTCTCACCCATTTGGCCACTCATTAGTCTGTGACTCCGCCCATAGGCAGCTCCCCAAATCCAACCATTCCTGACCAGCTTCATGTTTATATCATTAACTTAAAAAAAAAAAAAAATCAAACTGATGAAAAAACCTTTTTTTTTTTTTCTTTTTTTCTCAAAATGCTGCACACAATAATGGAAGAATGACTTGTCTTACTGCAGCCAGCCACCAGAGGGCGATTGAGATGCACAGGCTTCACTATTGGAGAATTTTCAAGTAATCCACCTTCATTTAGTCTGTACACATCTCAGCCTCAGCTGCTTCGGTCGGAATCTGAGCTGCAAACCTCAAAAATAAACTGAATGAATGGGGCTGCAGTTCCTTATGTGACCACAGGGTGTCACTGAAACCAGAGTTTCCAGCAGTTCAATACAGTACTTTTTTGTGGCACAAAACAATTACTCTGTGGAACAGCTTTTATAGTCCCAACCATAAACTGCATTAAACATATGGATGTATTTACTGTGAGGACACTAAGAAGTTTATTGATAAGCTATGGAATTGTCACAACTTTTTTTTTTTTTTAAATCAGACATGACAGGCAAGGGACTGAAAAAGCTAGCAGCCTGTTAATGGTAAATGCTCTGTTGTATCATACTGTTAAAACTTATCAGGAAATGTCAAGGTGTATGAAAGTCAACATGCTGTTTTCCATAAATTCCTGGAAAGCTGAATTTGTTTTGCAGCCACAGGTGGCGCCATCTTCAGGTCATTAGACAGAATGCAGATGTAAGGCACTTGTTCAGCATTGGCATCATTTTAAAGACAGATACCCACTGCACATCCATCTTTTATATTCAGTTTGAAGTTCCCACTCAGTAATTTGAGATGATCTGTTCGTGCTGGTCACAAACTCGCTCATATGCTCCATTATTTGAACCACAGATCCCATTTTGAGAATTTACAGTCAACTGTTGCAAGTCCAATCCAAAACTTTTCAGTGTAGCAAAAACACCTAATAACACTACGACTGTTTTACATCATTATGTACTGAGCAGCCTGAACATTCTATTAATGAAATATTATGTATGTTTTGAAAATAAGATGTACAAAAATCAGCCAGTACTCACTGTGTCATTGATTGTATTGATTGTATTTCCATTTATTTACTAAAGATTTTCAGGCTGATTTCTATGGTTAAGCCTGAGTTATGTGAATACTTTTTTTTTACTGTAGTACAACACTGTAATAAAACTAAAATGCAGAGTAGATTAGACATTTGGGAAATCTTACTACTGAAAGCAGCATTAATTCTATTTAGTGTCTTTGTACCTGAACAGATGTATAGATGCCAATCAGAAGCAAATGTTAGAATTCACAGCAAGAATGACATTTGTAAGTTTATAGTTTTCATTGTGCCTTTTCCATATAAATCTGCTCATTCTGCAATAAAATGTATCTAAACATCAGTTCATATCATCACTGAGTTTTCCTTCTCTAGCCAACAATTACCAGGATGGAAATACGGGATTATTTTTGATTATATTCAAGTAAATCTCATGGTACCTTACAGGAACATTCAGACATTGCTGTTCTAACCAGAAACCGCAGAATTACAAGGGGGGGAAAAGTGAATTTATAAGTCAAACTGATAATAAAAACTGCAAATTTATGAGGAAAAGAGTCACATATGTACTATTACAATTACTGAAGATGTACAGTATAAGAAGACAAAAAAATGTATTTAAAGTGAACTCAATTTGTTAAAAAAAAGTTAAAAGATTTCTGAGATTGCCACAAAAGTACCACATTTAGACAAAATAACTTTTTAAGGAAAAATTGTAAATGACAAGGGGAAAATGGTGAGGACAAGCTGCAAACTTGGAAGAAAAAGAATTTGACGGTCAAAATTCAAGAGGAAAATGTAAGTTAAAGGGTCAAAAAAGGGCCTTAATAGGCTGTATCAGCACTATATAATATGAGAGTTGCAACACTCTGATAGACTTCTCTAGAAACTGTGAAAGGCGGAAGTCATGTGGGTCATGGAGCGACGAATAGTTCCAAACAATGGAACTTTCCCCATAGACCACCATTCATTTGGAGTGTCTGCTTAATAATCCCAGGTAAGTTAATGAATTGCTGTTGTTATGGTCATTTTACCACTTGAGTTAACAGGTAGATTCTGTAGTCTGATCTTGTTTTATGATGCCAGATTTTTTTCTTCTTTATGTGCAGTAAACGCTCATAAACTTGCAGTTGTTATTAGCCTGTGCTAGCTCACCTAGGTAGCCGGGTCAACCCTTATTTCAAAAATATGTCGGCAGTTATTGGGTGAAGGCTCAGTTTCTGAGAGACATTAGAGATTGGTCATAGCATTACATGATGGGACATGACATTAAAACCTGTGACATGGCAGATGTGACTTATTTTGTTCATAGCAATTGTAGCAGCATTAGCAGCATAACAGGACTATGGTGGTGGATTTAAGACGGCTTACAAAAATGAAATTGTTCTACGTTTTTATAGAGGAAAACATGAAACCATGAGAGGCTGACATGTTTACCAGCAAACCTGCTTTCTACAAGGAGGAAACATGGAACAAGGTAGGAAATTATCAAATACAGTTCTTTACATCCTCCAAAGTCTTCATCATCAGTGTCAGCCCTGATAATGGCAATGTTATTTTTAACATCCATAAATTAGCACTATGAATATTTTATGATTCTGCTGAAATAGTCTATACTTATTTGGACAAACTGCTGTGAGAGACACAATAACAAAGGTACTCAGGATGTAGACTGGTTTAATTATTTAATGCAGTTGTAAAGAAAGTGGAAACAATTCAGATCTCCACAACTTAAATCGAAAAAAATTCTCCATTGAAATGAATAGCAAGAGCTAAATTATCTTTTGATCCCAATCACATTTTGCCATGGGTTACGCATATGTTTTTTGATTTAAAAGATAGTTTTCCACGTAATTAAAGTTGTCTGTTGTCATATAATAGAGTATTATTTAGTTTTTGTTTCAACGATAAACGGACAACAGCTCCCATCATCCCACATCAAAAAAATCTCAAACATAATCAAATTCAATCTAAGAAATTTTAAACAAGTTAGACCATCGCTGACGGTGCAGCCAAAATGTTCCTGCATGCAATGATCTTCTCACACATCAATCTCTGTTTTACCAACTGGTCACTCACTGGTATAACCATAATCAAACCCACTGAATCCTTATACAAAAAGCCATAAAAATCTTTGATAAGATCCCACATATCATTGTTGTCACATTTACAAGAAATACAATTTTCTGTCTTTTGAAAATTATAAAACTCTCAAATTTGCCTGTTCAGTTTATAAAATATTAAATGGCTATGCACCACCTCCTGTGGGAGAATATGTTAACCTGTTGAACTCCGGGATTCCGCGGGCGGTCACGTCTCTGCGTCATAGTGCGTCTCAGTGCGCACTGAAAAAAAAAAAAAAAAGCTGCATTTCCGTTCTTTCAGTACAGACACAGCTGCGAACAGAAAGCCAAAGGAGTGTTTGATTGGTTTAGATTTGATTGAGCTCTCATTCGACTAATAAGAGCCTTGAATTGGGTTTCTTAAACTTTGAAGAACTAATGACTGAAAACCTAGCAAGAAGGACCTGCCTACCAACGACCGCGAATACAACGAGCCAATTGAAGCAGAGAAGTTCGACGATTGAAACGCGTGCATCCCCGTGCTTAAAATCATTTTTGCTTAAGCCGCTGGATGACTCACATTGAGACCTGTGTGTAACGGTAGCGTTAGCCACTCTTAGCCATTAGCCAGTCTTTTTTTATTACTACTGTTCTTATTTGTTTTGAAAAATGGTTCGCAAAACCGCAAGCATGGAAGCGGAGATGGTTTGACCGGGTAGGGTGACCAGAACCACGAGTCCGTAACAACCGGACCAGCTTCATGTTCGTCTGACAATGAGGAACAGATGTTCGCCAACGACACTGCTGTTGTGGACAGGTAAGTGTTATAAGCTAAATTATTCTTTCTCAATGAAAATAGTAATAAAAATGACTTTTGACCGATCGGTAATTACAACGGTCCGTCATGGCCACAAGTTTTTTTGTGCGCCGAGCTCCTCTGTAGCGGGGGGGAGGGGAGTTGTTATCCTCTACATTGCAGATATTTTAGTATAATTTTTATTGCACTGTAGGTTATTTTTTCTTGAAAAAAAGGCCACACATTTTGTACGTGGCATGTTTCTTTGTGTGTGGGGGGCTTCTTTGTTCATTCATTCATTCATGAATGAACAAACAACCCCCCCCCCCACACACACACACAGCCCTGAGTGTCACCTTTCATTAGAGCCCAAGATGAAGCTTCTATGTTGAAGCATTCGTTTTTCCAAATTGTGCCATTTGTCACAGTTTGGCACAGTTCAAAAACGCCTGGGAACAACCTGAGAAAAAAGCTGTGTAATATATTCACTTTTTGTGGTGTTGTTACAAAATTTTGACCTCAGCTTGATAACACTTGGTTCTACATTTCTGTTGCATTTTCCAGCCAGTATCTGACAGCTGTGTGTTATTTGCAAGCATTTGTATCTAAAAAAAAACACCCAGGCAAACTTTATTTTCTTCAAATTCAGTATGTTTAGATGACTGTTACTCAGTGGCAGGAGTACTTAGAGAGATTATGACTGTTTTGCCAAAAAATTCAGAGTGTTTTCTTTTAAATGAGACCAACCCCATGAAGATGCTGCAAAGGGTTGAAGAACAGCTGTTGATTTACTTTGGGTATGTTATTTTTAGGCATTTTTAGGAAAACTGACCAGAGTTCAACACGTTAAACTGAGGACTGTCACCAGCACAACCACCAGAGCAGTCACTCTGAGCAGGGACGTTGAGCAGGGACAAGCTGTCCCTGCTCAACGTGCCTGACTCCCTCTGCAGGTGGATCATCGACTTCCTGACGGACCGGAGGCAGCATGTGCGGCTGGGAAAGACTGTCTCAGACTATACTAGCATCAGCACCGGATCACCCCAGGGCTGTGTACTTTCCCCCCTACTCTTCTCCCTTTACACCAACTCCTGCACCTCCAGCCACCAGTCTGTCAAGTTGATCAAGTTTGCGGACGACACCACCCTCATCGGGCTCATCTCCAACGGCGACGAGTCCGCCTACAGGAGAGAGGTGGCCCAGCTGGCGTCCTGGTGCAGCAATAACAACCTGCAGCTGAACGCTCTGAAGACAGTGGAGATGATTGTAGACTTCAGGAAAGTCACTACTCCTCTGCCCCCCCTCACCCTCTCAGGCTCTCCCATCACCACTGCTGATTCCTTCCGCTTCCTAGGCACTACCATCACCAGGGACCTCAAATGGGAGCTGACCATCAGCTCACTCATCAAAAAAGCCCAGCAGAGGATGTTCTTCCTGCGGCAGCTGAGGAAGCTCAAGCTACCCACCAAGATGTTAGTGCAGTTCTACACAGCCATCATCGAGTCCATCCTCACCACCTCCATAACCGTGTGGTACGCAGGAGCCACTGCCAGGGACAGACTAAGGCTGCAGCGCGTCGTGCGCACTGCTGAGAAGGTGATCGGCTGCAAGCTCCCATCTCTCCAGGATCTGTACATCTCCAGGACCCGGAGGCGTGCTGGCCGGATCATAGCCGATCCCTCACACCCTGGTCATGTACTGTTTGCCCCCCTCCCCTCTGGTAGAAGACTTCGGTCCATCCAGACTAAAACCTCCCGTCACATGAACAGCTTCTTCCCCTCTGCCATTAGACTGCTGAACACTAAGTGACTCTCGTGCACCATGTACAGCAGCTCAACCAGACTCATGTCAATCATCACTGTTTTCTTCCTGCATTACCGACTGCACTATATAGTTCTCCACAGTATCTGCTGCTGGCTAATATATATTTTAACTGTTGACCAGTATCACTTAATCTTATCCTACACTTTATTACATGTATAGTTTATTTCTCTTATCTTATCATGTTTAATGTTGCAGCATTGTACCGAGACAAATTCCTAGTTTGTGTACTACATGAACAATGGCAATAAACCTGATTCTGATTCTGATTCTGACTAGAGGAGACTGAGGTCCCCCACAGACGCACCACATTTGTTCAATCTGTGCTATCAGTGAGGGGCACCAAGATCTGGAATAATATACCACCTGCAATCAGAGAACGTACCACACTCTGCCAGTGTACAAACCCTTAGTACACAGACAACCTCCGGTCATGCGCACGGTGAAGTTATGGTCTGAGGAGGCAATGGACGTGCTAAAGGACTGTTTTGAAATCACTGCCTGGGAGCAGCTCTGCGATCCACATGGTGAGGACATCGATGGCCTCACTCACACCATCACGGACTACATCGGCTTCTGTGTGGACAACACCGTACCCACCAAGACCATACAGTGTTGCTCGAACAACAAACCCTGGATCAACCCTGAGATAAAAACACTTCTGAGAGAGAAGAAGAGGATCTTCAGGTCGGGGAACAGGGAGATGCTGAAGTCCGTTCAGAGGGAGCTGAGGAGAAGGATCAGAGAAGGCAAGGACAGCTTCAGGAAGAAGATGGAGGACAAGCTGCAACAGAGCGACATCGGCGGGGTCTAGAGAAACCTTAAAACCGTCTCTGGGCTCCAGAATACCTCCCCCCAGGCCACGGGGGGCAGGGAGTGGGCGAACAATCTGAACCCGTTTCTTAATAGGTTTGACCAGTTGCCCTCCCCCCCAACTGCACAACAACCACTGCTGCCTCTAAAGTCATCGAGACCTGCTGTCCACACCCCACTCCACCAACACCCCCCCACTCCCAGCACACAGCCCCCCAACCTAACCCTCACTAAGACCCAGGTGAGGACAGAGCTGAGGAAGATCAAGGCGAGGAAGGCCGCGGGACCGGACGGCATCAGCGTGAAGCTCCTCAAGTCCTGTGCAGACCAGCTGTGTGGGATTGTGGAGCATATCTTCAACCTGAGCCTGAAGCTGGGGAGGGTACCACAGTTGTGGAAAACATCTTGTGTGGTACCTGTACCAAAGACTTCCCACCCCAAAGATTTGAACAGCTACAGACCAGTGGCCCTGACGTCTCACATGATGAAAACCCTGGAGAGACTGTTCCTTGCTCACCTCCGCCCCCTGGTGGGACCAGCGATGGATCCACTCCAGTTCGCCTACCGGCATGGCATTGGGGTGGAGGATGCAGTGATCTTCCTCCTTCACCATTCTCTGTCCCACCTGGAGAAGCCCGGGAATGCGGTGAGGATCATATTCTTTGACTTCTTCAGTGCTTTCAACACCATTCAACCAATGATCCTGAAGGACAAGCTGCTGTGCGCAGGGGTGGACCAGCACCTGTCATTATGGATCCTGGACTACCTCACTAACCGGCCACAGTTTGTGAGAACCCGAGATTGTGTGTCTGACACGATCATCGGTAGCACGGGGGCACCCCAGGGAACGGTTTTGGCTCCCTTCCTGTTCACCCTTCATACTGTGGACTTCTCACACAACACAACACACTGCCATCTACAGAAGTTCTCTGACGACTCTGATCATCGGCCTCATCTCCAACGGAGATGAAGCTGGGTACAGAGGACTTATCCAGGACTTTGTGGACTGGTGCCATCGGAACTGCCTCCAGATCAACGCGAGGAAAAATAAGGAGCTGGTGGTGGACTGCCGCAGGCAAGGACAACCCCTCACAGCACCAGTAAACATACAGGGAACAGACATTGAGATGGTGACATCCTACAAGTACCTTAGTGTTCATCTGAACAATAAACTAGACTGGTCACACAATACCGACGCACTCTACAAGAAGGGACAGCGCAGGCTGTTCCTACTGAGGAGGCTCAGGTCTTTTGGTGTACAAGGTGCACTGCTGAAGACATTCTACGACACAGTGGTGGCATCAGCCATCACTTTTGGAGTGGTCTGCTGGGGCAATGGCATTACAGCAGCCGATAGGAAGAGACTAAACAAACTGATCAAGAAAGCTAGCTCTGTCCTGGGGCAACGTCTTGACCCAGTGGAGGAGATAGGAGAGAGAAGGATGGTGGCTAAATTGTCATCTCTGCTGGAGTCCGAGTCCCACCCTATGCAGGACATATTGAATGCACTGAGGAGCTCATTTAGCAGTAGACTACATCATCCTAGGTGTGCAACCGAGAGGTTTCGCAGGTCCTTCCTACCTACGGCTGTCAGTCTGTATAACCTAAGCAGGGCTGCTCGCAGAGATAGCAAAAAAACGAAACGACCTAGTAGTATTGAATGCAAAAGATTTTTTTTTTTTTTTTTTTTTTTGTTACTTATTTGTACCCATAGGTAGACTTGGTTTGCAGTCTGGTGACAAGCCACCGGCTGCTGGTCGCTGCGTGCGCGAGCGCCCTAAACCTACATGTTTTTGGTGCGCGGGAGGAAACCGGAGAAATCCCGGAGTAAACCCGCGCAACACGGGGAGAACATGCAAACTCCACACAGCTCACTGTTGGTCGGGGGCTGGGATCGAACCCACGATCTCATGATCCCCGCGGTCCCCCGGCCGAGGGTAAAACTGTGCTGCCACAGTGCTAAACCACTGCGCCACCGTGCAGCCAGATGCAACAGACTTACACAAATGGTCCCCTCCAGTATACAACTAGGACAATATCAGTCGCTACGGAGGGTGACAATATGTATGGGTACATATTCATACTATGTAGGATAACTAAGTAGACGGTTATGCTGTTTATTTCATCTTGCTACAATGCTCCGCACTTTGTATATATATTTATATATTTATGTGTAGGTGTGTATATCCACTGCTCTTATTTATATTTTTCGTATCTTCTTAATTATTGCTCTGAGTATTGCTATCCCTGTGCTGTTGCAATCCTGGAATTTCCCCATTGCGGGACTAATAAAGGCTTATCTTATCTCTTACGAAACACTTTTAAGACTCATTGTAAAAATTGGCATTTAACCCCTTGCACTCTGGTCAATTTCCCTAAAAACGCCTAAAAATAACGTACCCAAAGTAAATCAAAAACTGTTCAACCCTTTGCAGCATCTTCATGGGGTTGGTCTCATTTAAAAGAAAACACTTTGAATTTTTTGGCAAAACAGTCATAATCTCTCTAAGTGCTCCTGCCACTGAGTAACAGTCATCTAAACATACTGAACTTGAAGAAAATAAAGTTTGCCTGGGTGTTTTTTTTTTTAGATACAAATGATTGCAAATAACACACAGCTGTCAGATCCTGGCTGGAAAATGCAACAGAAATGTAGAACCAAGTGTTATCCAGCTGAGGTCAAAATTTTCTAACAATACCACAAAAAATGAATATATTACACAGCTTTTTTCTCAGGTTGTTCCCAGGCGTTTTTGAACTGTGAAATGGCACAGTTTGGAAAAATGTCTGTAACTTTTGAATGATTCAATATAGAAGCTTTATCTTGGGCTCTAATGAAAGGTGACACTCAGGGCTGTGTGTGTGTGTGTGGGGGGGGGGGTTGTTTATTCATTCATAAATGAATGAACAAACAAGCCCCCCACACACAAAGAAGCATGCCACGTAAAAAATGTGTGGCCTTTTTTTTTTTTTTTTTTTTACAAGAAAAAATAACCTACAGTGCAATAAAAACTATACTAAAATATCTGCAATGTAGAGGATAACAACTCTTCCCCCCCCCCCCCTACAGAGGAGCACGGTGCACAAAAGAACGGTCCATCAACGGTCCGTCATGTGGCAATGATGCACGGTTGTAATTTACCGATCGGTCAAAAGTCATTTTTATTACTATTTTCAGTGATAAAGAATAATTTAGCTTATAACACTTACCTGTCCACAACAGCAGTGTCGCTGGCGAATATCTGTTCCTCATTGTCAGACGAACATGACGCTGGTCTGCTTGTTACGACTCGTGGTTCTGGTCACGCGACCTGGTCAAACCATGATTCCATTATTGCGGTTTTGTGCTTCTATGATTGCGGTTTTGGCGAATGATTTTTCAAAACAAATAAGAACAGTAGTAATAAAAAAAGACTGGCGAACGCTACCGTTACACACAGCGGCTTACACAAAACAGATTTTACGCACGGGACGCACGCTTTCAATCGTTGAACTTCTCTGCTTCAATTGGCTCGTAGTATTTGCAGTCGTTGGTAGGCGGGTCCTTCTTGCTAGGTTTTCAGTCATTGGTTCTTCAAGGTTTCAGAAACCCAATTCAAGGCTCTTATTAGTCGAATGAGAGGTCAATCAAATCTAAACCAATCAAAGCACTCCTTTGGCTTTCTGTTCGCGGCTGTGTCTGTAGTGGAAGAACGGAAATGCAGCTTTTTTTTTTTTCAGTGCGCACTGAGACGCACAGTGCACACGAGGACGCACTAGGACGCAGAGATGTGACCGCTCGCGGTATCCCGGAGTGCAAGAGGTTAAACAGCCAAAACTGTACCCATTACTAGTGGCTGCTCTGCGGCATACACATATATGTGCCTGTGCATCACACACATATGCCCCGCCTCTTGTTTGTTGTTGCTGTGAGGTGCTTGGGTGCATGTGTGTGTACGCATACACAGCACTTCACTCATGTGACATTTGGATGTGTTGTTTTGTAACACCTTAACTCTTGCACTTTAGGATATCCACTTTGTACAGTTTCATTGCAGATGTTCTTCTCATGTATGATTGTGTGTTTTTGTGACCCACTGGGGGCTACTGATGCAAATTAGCAGTATTGCTAAATCTGGCATACTTGCATTTGTATTAATGTTCACTAGTATGTAATGTCTCTCAAATAAACATTAAACAACACTAAACTAAACACGAGCATGGCGGGAGATTACTAAAACCTCACCTCCTGTTTTCTGACTGATGAAAAAAGGATCCAGAGGAGAACAACAACACAATTGTTTCGTATTGCAAGAGCTGCAGCTGATCTAGAGGACTGTTAGTTACATCACCTTGAGCACGCTTTAAAAACATGGCCTAAGCTCCATCCGTTTGTAGTTTTTTAATTTATGTATTTTCACAGCCTTATACCTTTGCAGTTAGACAACAACCTACACTGTTCTTTACATGGAAAATTACCTTTTTAAATTGACAAACATATGTGTAACTCATGGCAAAATTCAACGGTGATCAAAAGATAAGTTTGCTCTTGCTTTTCATTTCAGTGGAGAATTTTTCTGATTTAAGGTCCCATATACAAAAGTAGAGGGGGTGTGATTTAGGCTTTCTATTCCCAATTTGTACACTGGAGGGGGTCACACTGTTTTCTTCAGAGTAGCAGATACAACACTGAGCCTCAGAACTAAACAGCAGATGGCAGCAATGTACATGCCCTATTGCACACAATTTTTATGTAAAAAAAAAAAAAAATTGTATACATTTACAACTTATGGGCTAACTTAATTTTCTTCCCTAATAGCTCCCACTTTAGTTTGTATGGTGTGGTGAGTCAGTTCAGGCGGTTGGGATTGATTGGGATTAATAACACAATTTCTAGATCTTGACAAGTTGTTTTTATCAAAGTGAAATTCTGTATTTTTGAGTTCTAGATACCACTGACAATGTTTTGTACCTTTGTAGAGCCACTGTGATGTGTAAATTGTAATGCACATTAAATGACTAACACAGGCATAATATTGTTGAAATTCCACTTTATTTTCTTTTAAAATTTCAGGTTGTTTATATGTTTTGTAAAAGAATGGTTCATTAAATGTAAACATTTCGTTCTTGTACTTCTTTGCACTAAAACAAAGAAACAAATTTAGAGTTGTCATTGTTTAGGTTATTATGCTGCTATGTTACTGGTCCGGCCCAGCTGAGATTAAATCGGGCTGTATTTGGCCTCTGAACTCAAATGAGTTTGACACCACTGGCCTAAAGCAACAGAAAGTGTTCAAATTTTGTGGGAAAAAAACTCTTTATCCAATTTATGCAAATGTTCCAGAATCACATAGTCATGTGAAAAAAATTAGGACACCCTGTGAAAGCCTGTGCTTTGTTTTGTTTTTTTTAAAAACATATTTGGACTATGGCTATTTAATTTGAATTTTAACAATACTGGGAGATTCAAGTAATATTTTTAGTTTTTTTTTTAGATTTAGTATACTTTATTGATCCCCAGAGGGGAAATTGAGGGCATCCACCACCTGGATGGATGAAGCAGCCACGATACGGCGCTATCCCTTAACCATTCACACACACACTCACACCTAGGGCCACTTTAGAGTATCCAATAAACCTAACCTGCATGTTTTTGGCATGTGGGAGGAAACCGGAGAAATCCCGGAGTAAACCCACGCAAACACGGGGAGAACATGCAAACTCCACACAGATCATTGTTAGTCGGGGGCTGGAATCGAACCCACGATCCCCACAATCCCCCGGCCATGGGTAAACTGTGCTGCCGCAGTGCTAACCACTGCGCCACTGTGCAGCCCACAATATATACAATACAATATAACTAAACAATTAAGACTGATGAAAACACTTTAAAATTTTCTGTAAATTGTAATTCTAAACACATGCAATTTCTGGTGAGGAATAAATTCGGACACCTCCATATTTATTCCCACTTAAAATGGCTAAAATTACACACAAGTGTATCACATCAGGTGCACATGATTAGAACATTGTTACTCAGTATTTCTGGTCCTATTTAAACTGCAGACATTTAGTTTGACGTGCTCCTGACTGCTGAAGTCCATGACGGGATCCAAAGAGCTGTCTGAGGTCTTCGGAAAGAAGATTGTAGCAGCTTATAAGTCTGGTAAGGGATTTCAAAAGATCTCAAAAGAATTTGAAATCAGCCATTCCACTGTCTGGAAAATAGTCTACAAGTGGAGGACATTCAAAACAACTGCCTACATGCCCAGGTCTGGCCATCCAAGCAAGTTCACCCCAAGAGCAGACCACAAGATGCTAGAAGTCTCCAAAAACCCTAAAATGTCATCACGGAACCTACAGCAGGCTCTTGCTACTGTTGATGTGAAAGTGACTGTACAAGTTTAACTTGAGTGGGAGGCATGCAAGGAGGAAACCTTTGCTCTCTAAGAGAAACATAAAGGCCAGACTGAAGTTTGCCAGAGAGAACACAGACAAGCCCAGGACTTGTGGAATAACGTTCTTTGGACAGATGAGTCTAAAATTGAATTATTTGGACACCAGAACAGAGGACACGTTTGGTGTAGACCAAATATAGCATTCCAGGAAAAGAACCTCATACCAACTGTTAAGCATGGAGGTAGGAAGTCTCATGGTTTGGGGATGCTTTGCTGCAGCAGGACCTGGCCAGCTCACCATCATAGAGTCCACCATGAATTCTACCGTATATCAGAGGGTGCTTGAGGACCATGTGAGACCATCTGTAAAAAAAAAAAAACTAAAGCTGAAGTGGAACTGGACCCTGCAACATGACAACGACCCCAAACATACTAGAAAATCCACCAAGGACTGGCTAAAAACTAAGAAATGCAGAGTCCTAGAATGGCCGAGTCAAGCCCCAGATCTTAATCCCATTGAGATGCTGTGGGGTGACTTTAAACGGGCCATACATGCAAGAAACCCCTCAAACATCTCACAGCTGAAAGAATTCTGCGTTGAGGAGTGGGGCAAACTTTCCTCAGACCGATGTCAGAGACTGGTAGATGACTACAAGAAGCATCTCACTGAAGTTATTTCAGCCAAAGGGGGTAACACTAGCTGTTAGGTGGTAGGGTGTCCTAACTTTTTCCTCAGTTAGAATACACATTTTTGTTGATATCTTTTGTTTAATGAGTAAAACAAGGTTAATTTTTATTTACCTGCAATTAATTCACCTTTTCCAGAGATAAATAAAAACAAGATCAGACATCGATATGTGAACATTTCTTAATAAAGAACTGAATATTTAAAAGAGTGTCCTAATTTTTTTTCCCACTTGACTATAGAAATTCCAGGTTTACAAGGAAAAAAAATCATTTAAAAAAGTTCCAGATTTACTATTTTTAAATGCTGCTCAGACAAAGATGGCAAATCGAGTGTTGCCCAGGCAGCTATAACCCATACTCAAGCACGTCCTTCATTCCTTACTCACGATATGGGCGTGGGGAACTCCAGTATAAACCTAGTACCATTCCCAACCCCAGATAAACAGGGAGGAATGTAGCAGGAGGAGCATTTGGCGCTTCTTTTTTTTTTGCTAAATCAAATATGCGTCAAGAATGACATTTCCATATCAGATCAGTGGAGACTTGGGTTTTCAACCAGGCCAACCTTTGAAATGTAAGTTATGGAACTTTTGGAAATTAGGGATTTAGTGGCACCTTGTTGTTGCTTAGTGACCTGCAGTCCTCCTCAGAAATTGATGGAATAGGGCTGAAGTTCACTTTGTGACCACAAGATGTCACTAAAGTGCAAGTTTTCCAACATTCCAAAGAGTACCTTTAGTAGTGAACAAAAATATTGGGCCATCCTTAATCTTTCAATTCAGGTTTCATTCAAGGGAGATCCTAAAGCTTCAGGTTACCAAGATGTTTTGAACAAATGTAGGCTTCCAATATTGAAGGAACAGTTTGGGGAAGGACCTTTCCTATTGCAGCACAAGTGTGACCCAGTACACAAACCGAGGTCCATGAAGGCATGGGTGGATGAGTCTTGTATTGAAGAACTTGACGGGCCCACACAGAGCCCTGACCTCAACCCCATCCAACACATTTGGGATGAATTAGAGCGGGGACTGGAGTGAGGCCCTCTGGTCCAGCGTCAGTGTCTGACCTCACAGCTACTCTTCTGGATGGATGGGCAGCCAGAGGGTGGATCTACTCCATATCAGTGTCTATACATCTAGAATGGAATGTCTTAAAAATGTGAAGTGGGTGAGTACTTTTATTCCCATACTGTAATTTGGGGTGGTGCTTTGGGGTCCAAAAAGTCTTTGGTTTACTTGTTGCTTATTTTGAAGAAAGTGAAACTCCATAAATGTAACTGAAACATTTTTATTTTGTTCCAAACACACACACATTAAAACTCTTGTGACGATGATCCAAGCTTGTGATCATCCTTCAAATTGGGAGTGACACAATGCACAACAATGGCACCAATGACGTACGAGTTCGACTGGACACACACTAAGCGAGAGAAAGAATTGTAGAAGAGTGGTCAGTGCTGAGCATTCACGTAATTGTCTGCAGGTCACCCGTCAATGTTTTAAATTGTTTTTGTTTGCTTTGACAGTCTAACCAAAGTGAGAATTCTCCTTTGCCCACGACACAGTTCAAATACACTGCAGTCAAGAGAATCCAGGCTCAGAAATTGATTCACATTTACAACAACTTAAAAAAACAACCCTCTAAAGCAACATTTCCACAAGAATTACTTTGAAATGACAAGTAGAAACAGAACAGTTAAGCAGTAGTAGTATGTACAGTACATCTGATATCTAAGAGTGAAACAACCTATTTCAGATTGAGTGGTGACCAAACCTCAGAGGATCTCAGACAGCAAACAGGTAAAGATTCCAGATGTTGTAAGCTCAAGGCCACGATGACCAATCAAGTGTCCAAATGGCCTTTTTACACATTCATAGATTACTCAAAAATTTGTACAAATCAAGTACAAGGTGTCGTCAAAACACTAAGAATTTTACTTTTTAAGTTCCTATAGAATAAAATCTGGACCAACGGATGCTGCTGCATATAGTTAAGCAGTAAAATCTAATAGTATTCAACACATTTAATTAAACTACAACAATAATTGTTGCATATCATCTCTGTCTTTAGCAGGACAAACTTTATGAACGTTCCTTCACTAAAACCACAACAGAAGAATCAATTATAAATCAACACCAGGGTGCAATGTTTCCTGAAATACCATTACGTGTACATGTTTAAGCCATTTCTTTAAAATAAATTATATAATAATGGGATCATGGAGTTGTACAATTAAAAAAACATTGTGAATTTTAGGAACAATATTAAAACAAGCATTTTAATAGCAGATGTGGATAAAAAGTATTTGGGTTTTTTTTTTAAATTAGTAAATTGTATTAAAATACTGATGTAACAAGTGTTCACCAATTTGAAGGCAAGTTGTGGTGTGACAAAATTAAAATAATATATTGATATAAAACACTGTACTACATTTAAAGGCGATAGTGACAACATTCAAAACTTCTGGCCTAGGAGTCACACATACTTTTGCCCCAACTGCTTGGTAGAGACATGTAACATTGATCTAGTTATGCTGTTGTCTGTGACCGGCTGTGATATCCTTATCAGCCATATATATACACATACAGTGTGGAAAATAAGTATTGAATACATCAACATTTTTTTCATTAAACATATTTCTGGTGGAGCGATTGACCTGAGATTTTCACCAGATATCGGTAACAACCCAATTAATCCATACATACAAAGAATTCAAGGCAACTGTGTTCACAAAACAAATTATATTTAATAAAGTGGAATGACACAGGGAATAACTATTGAACACATGAAAGAAAACATGGTGCAAAAAGGCATACAAAGCCAAAAAACCAGCTGAAATCCATCAGAATTTAGGAAGCCTCCCATCCCCCTTCAGGACAAATTAATTTCAGCTGGTTAAGTCCTGAGTGATAGTCTGACTGATAGCCTTGAAAAAGGTCTGAATATCAGATTGTCACACCACAAAGACCTCATGATGGGTAGAGGCAAAGAGCTCTCTAGAGCTTGGCAACCTTATTGTTGCAAAACAATGATGGCATTCATTACAGGTCCATTTCTAAACTGCTGAATGTTCCAGTGATCACTGTTGGTGCCATCATTCGGAAGTGGAAAAAACATCATTTTACCATAGACCAGCCACAAGGAACTCCTCACAAGATTTCTGACAGAGAAGTCAAAAGAATTATCAGAAGAGTTATCCAAGAGCCAAAGACCACTCTTGGGGAGCTCCAGAAAGACCTGGCGTTAGCAAGTACTGCCATTTCAAAGAAAACAATAAGTAATGCACTCAACCGACATGGGCTCTATGCCCGCTCACCTCACAAGACTCCATTGCTGAAGAAAAAGCATGTTGAAGCTTGTTTAAAGTTTGCTGCACAACATTTGGGCGAGCCAGTAAAATACTGGGAGAAGATAGTCTGGTCAGATGAGACAAAAATTGAACCTTTTGGATGACAACACACAGCATGTTTGGAGGAGAAATTGGCACTGCACATCAGCTCAAAAACGCCATACCAACAGTGAAGTTTGGAGGTGGGAGTATCATGGTGTGGGGGTGTTTTTCAGCACATGGTACAGGCAGACTTCATATAATTGAAGGAAAGATGAATGGACAAATGTACATAGAACCTGCTGCCATCTGCCAAGATGCTGAAGATAAAACGAGGGTGGACATTTCAGCATGACAATGATCCCGAACACACAGCCAAGGAAATTCTCAGCTGGCTCCAGAGAAGGAAAATAAAGCTGCTAGAATGGCCCAGTCAGTTACCTGACCTGAATCCAATTGAAAATCTATGGAACAAACTGAAAATCAGAGTTCATAGAAGACACCCACAGAACCTTCAAGATTTGAAGACAGTTTGAGTGGAAGAATGGGCTAAAATCACTCCTAAGCAATGTGCCTTGTTTCTCCATAGAGGAGGCGTCTGAAAGCTGTTATTACCAACAAAGGCTGTTCTACTAAATATAAAATGAATTTCACGAAGTGTGTTCAATACTTATTCCCTGTGTTATTCCACTTTATTAAATATAACTTGTTTTGTGGACACAGTTGCCTTCATTTCTTAGTATGTATGGATTACTTGGGTTGTTACTGATATCTGGTGAAAATCTCAGGTCAATGGCTCAATCAGAAATATGTTAAATGAGAAAAATGTTGCCATGTTCAATACTTATTTTTCCCGCTGTGTGTGCGTGCGTGCACACGCGCACACACACACACAGGGGCTATACAAAGTCTACACACCCCTGTTCAAATGTCAGGTTTTTGTGATGTAAAAAAATGAGACCAAGATAAATCATTTCAAAACCTTTTTCACCATTACTGTGACCTATAACCTGTACAATCCAATTGAAAAACAAATCTTGAGAAAAAAATTACAATAACCTGGTTGCATAAATATGCACACCCTTAAACTAATACTATGTTGCAGCACCTTTGGCTTTTATTATCCCGGGGCAGACCCAGGACTCACTGGAGAGACTATGTCTCCCAGCTGGTCTGGGAATGCCTTGGTATCCTCTCTGAAGAGCTGGAGCAGGTGGCTGGGGAGAGGGAAGTCTGGGCTTCTCTGCTTGAACTGCTGCCTCTACGACCCAGACCTCCAGAAAAGTGATAGAAGATGGATGGATGGATGGACATTCAAACTCATGTTAAATGGGAGTCAGCACACACCTGCCACCATTTAAAGTGCCTCTGATTAACCCCAAATACTGTTCAGCTGTTCTAATAGGCTTTTCCTGACATTTTTGTAGTCACATCTTACAGTACAAGCTATGGTCTGCAGAGAGCTTCCAAAGCATCAGATGGATCTCATTGTTCAAAGGTATCAGTCAGGAGAAGGGTACAAAAGAATTTCCAAGGCATTAAATATACCATGGAACACAGTGAAGACAGTCATCATCAAGTGGAGAAAATATGGCACAACAGTGACATTACCAAGAAGTTTAGTTTATTGGTTTATTTGTCCGGGACCATGTACAGAAAAAAAAAAATATTAAACACAGGGTAAAGATGCTCTGTACCAGATTATAGCGTTTTCACCAATTCCCATCAGTAGTCCCTGACTACAATCAAGAACTGGACGTCCCTCCAAAATTGACAAGACAAGAAGAAAACTGGTCAAGGAGGCTGTCAAGAGGCCAACAGCAACACTGAAGAAGTTGCAGGAATTTCTGGCAAGTACTGGCTGTTTAGTACATGTGACAATCTCCTGTCTTCTTCATATGTCTGGGCTACAGGGTAGGGTGGCAAGACGGAAGCCTTATCTTACAAAGAAAAACATCCAAGCCCAGCTACATTTTGCAAGAACACATTTGAAATCTCTCATACGCATGTGGGAAAATGTGTTATGGTCCAATGAAACCAAGGTTGAACTTTTTGGCCATCATTGCAAAAGGTATAGTTGGCGCAAACAACACTGCTCGTCACCAAAAGAACACCATACCTACAGTGAAGCATGGTGGTGGCAGCATCCTGCTTTGGGGCTGTTTTTCTTCAGCTGGAACTGGGGCCTTAGTCAAGGTTGAGGGAATTATGAACAGTTCCAAATACCAGTCAGTGTTGGCACAAAACCTTTAGGCTTCTGCTAGAAAGATGAAGATGAAGAGGAACTTCCTCCTTCTGCACAACAATGACCCAAAGCACACATCCAAATCAACAAAAGAATGGCTTCGCCAGAAGAAGATTAAGGTTCTGGAATGGCCCAGCCAGAGTTCAGACCTGAATCCAATTGAACATCTGTTGGATGATCTAAAGAGGACTGTGCACAGGAGATGCCCTCGCAATCTAACAGATTTGGAGCATTTTTGCAAAGAAGAGTGGGCAAATATTGTCACATCAAGATGTGCCACACTGACAGATTCCTACCCAAAAAGACTGAGTGCTATAATAAAAGCCAAAGGTGCTGCAACAAAATATTAGTTTAAGGGTGTGCATTTATTTTTTTATCTTTACCCTTAAAAGATTTCAGTTTGTTTTTCAATTGGGTTGTACAGGTTATAGATCACATTAATGGTGGAAAAAGTTTTGAAATGATTTATCTTGGTCTCATTTTTTTACATTACAAAAACCTGGCATTTGAACAGGGGTGTGCAGACTTTTTTTTATATCCACCGTGTGTGTGTGTGTGTGTGTGTGTGTGTTAGTCCCGACCGAGCAATTTGATGGGACAATAGGGACTGCACTCCAACTTCACTGAATATGTATCACTCCGCTTCAAAGGTGTTCATGTAACCATTAATTAATAACAGTAATTTATTCTCAACTGAGAATCTCAATACCGTTTTAGATACCTTAATTTCCACAGTGAGGCGCTGTTTGACAAGAAATTATACATCCATGACCCAGAAGTCCCACCCTTTTGAGAAAAAAAAAAAAAAGTTTCCTTCTGCCCATCATAAAGCTCATTAAGCCGTTTCACACCTGTTTAAAAAAAAAAAAGGGCAGCGCTAGAGTTTGATTTATTGTCTCGATTAACAAACCACAATACTTTTGTGGTGATGGACTCTTTGTTTCATCTGAAAATGCGAAGAAAAGTGAGCGAAGTGTGCCAAAGTGTGCATGCTAAGTACTAGCCACCGGCTAGCTAGCAGCATTGGATATGTTTTGATCTGGGGTCTTCTGCAGTACTGACTCAACAGGAATGTTTTATAAACACTTCATACTTTTGCACTTCACAATATTTAATTTGATTACATGTGTTTGAAATGTCAATGGATGTCTTCATGCTGATTGAGATGTTTAGCAGCAGTTACTGGCTATATTTAGAAGGACTGCGCAAAATAACTGGTTAAAGAAATCACAATATTTTGTCCAGTATTGCTGCCATTTAATAAACTGTGCTTGCCGGAACTGTTGTATAAAAGCAATATTACACTCAACGTTGTCATATCAATTTATATATAGTACTAACTATGGCTGTGATACTCTCGCGGAGGGCATTAGTCGCGTCACACTCACGGTTACTATATAAAGTGATACTGTACTGTGTCTCGTGTAATATTGCTTAAACAAACACTAGATAGGACATGGCTAGCTGCCACACTAGTCATGTTTTATATACTTATATGATTACAGTAAATAAAATGAAAAATTGTTTGTGTTTCAGAATGATTCAGGTGCTGTCAACCATTATAATTACAAAATATGCCATGAAAATGTTAGCCATCTTCTGTCTAGTGTTTAAATACTGTATATACAGTATATATGCATGTCACTGGCCACTGGACTCTTGTCATCCAAGTGCTCAGATGTAAATATTATGATTATTTCGGACCCATAAAAAACTTTAAAAGTTTTTTTTTTCATTAATATATTGTTATTTTGAGAACATAAAGACCAATTCTGCACCTTTCTAAACATTTTGTTGAAGTATTTTTTTTTAAATATTTGTTTTCATGAAAATACTGTCTAGTACACCTTTAAAAACTCAGCCATTGCCAGTCCCAAGCCCTGATGAAAAAGGAGGAGGGTTGGGTGTGGGGTCAGCTACCCCACTCCGTAAAACCCTGTGAGCTGCGGAAACGTCAACAGAAGATGCGCCCTATTTCTGGGGGACGCTGGAGGACTGCTGCTGACGGCCTATGCCCCAGGAGGGGTGGAAGACCTAAGTAAGTAAGTACACCTTTTAACAAATATCATCTTACATATTACTTGTTCATTTTTTTTTTTTTTAGCCCATTTGCAGTTACCATGCACGGTTTGAGTAAAAAAAAAAAAAGAAAAATTATGGCCCCAATTCCAACTCTGGAGCTTATGAACTCAGAATATCAGATGTTCACTAAGCGATTAACCCGGCCTTGAATAACACTCCACTGTTGTATCAGTAGAAAAAGTGAAAACAAAAAAACAATAATCCTACTGGACAAATTGATATTTAACTTTGCTTAATTTTTGTTAATATAATATGTATAACTGGATAAAACACACAAAAACAATACTCTGTGAACAGGGAACCAGATAACTATTATACTGTATAGCATGGCATCAGCTACTGTGGTTAACACCAATATTGGGATATCCAAACACTCCTATTATGGAATCAGTAAAATTTTCAAAAAACAAAATCACTTCAAATTTACAACATAGTTTAACACAATTATTCAACATTTACCGTACCAGAATCTTTTGGTTGTAAGCTATTATTGTTCTATTTTAACAAATTTCATCATGCATTATTTAGTTTTGATTTTATTGAGAATGCTCTAAAGTATTCCGAGTTGCAACAGGCGGGAGTGTAATATCAAACTACATTTTTGCTCCTCAGCTCACTTAATACAAATTGTATGGATTTGTTGCTACTGAAGCAAAATTTCCCATTTTAAGAACACATTATGGGATAATTGTCTAAGCAAACTTTTTTTTTTAAGAAAAACTGTGGTCTTTAAATTTTCCGTAGCTCCTATTTGTTACATTAAATGTGCAAAATATTGTGTACCTAGCAAACGTACTAAATTTCAAAAAATATTGTTTTTGCTTTCTCACTGTCCAGAATTAAATAAGGAATACCAGATTATATTTTGCTGATATTACAACAAAAATCTTGAGAAGTGCTCCATAAATTTTATCAACCATACATGTGTACCCTAACACTGACAGTCCTGGGATATCAACAGCTACACCTGCTAAACATAAAACTCAGATTCCAACTCTTGTTTTTGACGACACCCTGTACATCCTGAACTGAGTGTAAAACTTTGGGTTTTGTTCAGTTGACATTCTCCACAGTCTTTAAGAAATGAGGAATAATCTTTTGCACTTCAAGTCAAGATATTCAGTAGAAAGATGAAAAAAATCACAACTCAGTCATGAAATAGAAATTGTTCTAATAAAACCAGCAGACACGGATGTTTCAGAAAATGGCTTCAACACTTTTCTGTACAGTTCACAGAGATGAAGAGTCAGCCAAGCCATCAGACACCGGGGCCCCAAAACAACCAGAATGATTAGTTTCATTTAATGCAATACAAAGTTCAGGCATTTTCTTACAATGCTCAATGACTTCCAAGATGTGATTTTTTTTCCAAACATATTACTGAAACATTTTAGTGACATTTCTTTTGGAAGTTGCACATGAAATTTGCACAAATCTAAAGCATTTTAAAGATTAAAAATATAGCCTTTGCAGTCTGAATTTTGGCACTTTCTCATATGAGTCTGACTTGCAAAAAGTGTGGAATGTGTAGCACAATTGTAAAATGTATAATTAAATCAGATTTGTTACTTTTATGTATTCATGCCAAATTTTAAGATGAGAATTTTGAGCATTTTGTTACACACTTTAAGATAATTTGATTTCCTTTTGTTTAAAAAAATCATGATCATAAACCTCTGATTTCAAATTATAGTCTGAAGCATGCAAGATACACCAATTTGCATTAAAAATCAGTGAGAAATTTTGCAGTATTTCACATTTTTGACGGAAGAACAAATTATTTTATGGAAGCAGACATAATCAAGCATTCATATTAATTTAGCAGATATGCTATACTATTTTTACTGCACTTCATCTTTGAATGTATGTACTGTATGTATTTTTACAATTCCTGATTCCTGGTAACAGCGTACATACAGCATGTAGCTATAAAGGCAAAAAATATTTCAGTACTGTTTTACAGCACCTCCAAAGCCTGCCTTCAGAGCTCTGTCAAACAGTTTTCAGTCTACTCATTAATATAATCTGATTGGATATAGGCTTTCTGAGTGGACCAATCACACATAATAAAGTAAATGCACCGTGACTGCTTTGTTATCTTAAGCTAAGGTCACAAAGATTCTTACAAACAATGGGTTCGTAAAACTCTCCCAGTACCTTCGAATTCTGGAGTTCGCAGACATTCGTGGAGGGGAACATAGTTTCTTACAGCTGCTGTTCAAGAGCAACTTGAGGCATTCTTGAGAAATGAGGTGCTTTTCTGTCATACAATTGCCCTAGAGTTCTTACGTTCTTCGTAAGGGTGCCTTGTGATCTTCCAACGGCATACTTACGGCCATCTTACAAAAAGTTTTGTGCAACTCGTGGCACTCTCAAATCGTTTGTAGGAAAGTCTTAGGGCTTTCGGCACATTTTGTCAGCACAAATGTCGCATAAATTATGTACTTCTGCCTTATGAGTGCCTCACTACTGCCTTACACATGCTGTATAACTCTCCATACAACGGAGATTCATACAGCGTTTCCTATGACCGCTGTACGGGGCCCTCAAGAACAACTTAAGGTGTTCTTGAGGCATACTTATGGCCAACATCTAGCGTAGTTCTTGGGCTGTTCCTATGGAATTTGTACAGCTGCTCTACAATGAAGGGTTTTCGTGTGGTGTTGGTAGAAATCTTGGACAGGACCATCGACCTGGCCATAAACTTAGGAACGGTCTACGAATGTTGGATTCTCCTACAGCCACCTTAAAAAGGCCATACGAAATGGTCCAAAAATCATTCGTACAGTGTTCACAGTCGTTCGTAAGGGTATTTGCTACCATAGCTTTAGACAATGTTCATATTACAACCCGTGTTATTCTTTTTTTGCCAGTTGGATTTGCCTGTCAAAAAGAATTAAGATTTTAGGGCTGTGGGTTCTGACATACCATATGTTGGCTGCTGCTGTGATGCCTAATTGATAATGCCTGATGAAGGTCTGCTAGATCGAAACGTTGTTTTGTCTCATTGAAGTTCATGGGAGCTTTTGTATTTTTTTTTGTATTTTTTTTTTGTATTTTGTATACTTTATTAACCCCAGAGGGAAATTCAGGGCGTCCACCTGGATGGACGAGGGAGCCACGGTGCGGCGCCAATCCCTTCACCATTCACACACACATTCACACCTAGGGCCACTTTAGAGTCTCCAATTAACCTAACCTGCATGTTTTTGGCCTGTTGGAGGAAACCGGAGTACACCCACGCAGACATGGGGAGAACATGCAAACTCCACACAGAAGGGTCACTGATGATCAGGGAGTGGGATTGATAGCGTGACTTTACCGTGCTGCGACAGTGCAAACCACTGTGCCACCAAGCTTTTTATTATAGTGTGTGGACTGTTTTTGTTTTTTTGTTTTTTTTAGGTTTAAACCCTCTTATGCAAGCGCATACCAGTCACCTCTTTGTATTTCAGAAGGTTAAAACCCATGAAAACACCATTTTTAACAATATATGTCCTTTCATACTCTGAGAATTAATTTTGGGGCCCCGGAAACAGCTCAGGCCAGCCTTGGAGATGTGCTGAGCAGATAAGTTTCAGTCATTCCCACCATCAGCCGCGTACAGGGAACCTCAATGATATTCTTTTTTGACATTTCAACTGTCTGTCTTCTGATACTGTCGGACACGATCCTTCTGTCTGTTCAAAAACCTCTACAGTAGTCTACAGTTACGCTATGCCTTCAGATCGAGACTAACAGAGCTCACGGAGCACAGGACAGATAGAGAAAAACATTTTAACATTAGTCCTCCACAGCAGGAAGCAGCAGCAGCAGGAAAAGCTTCCCTTCTTGTTCGACAGGTTAAGCAGCCCCGAGGCCTCAGTGCAAATATACAAACTACAGCTCTACAACCACAGTCTCTAACTCTAGACTGGCCTTGGACAGAGAAAGCAGCAACCAACGGCAGCATGAGGCGTTTGTTCCCTCGACTGTTTTCTTTTGTGCCATTGAGTTGTTGTGCAGACCCAGCAAACATTCACCCGCTTAATTTAGAGGACGTGCTTAAAGATGCTTGAGAGGAAAATCTGAAGCATTTAACACGTTTGATCTGGAGTAAATCTTATAAGATGTTTGGCGTGAGTGTTGGTTTTAAAACTGCACACTCGAATTAGAAACCCGCTTTATGATCCAGGTTTGTGCTCGTGCTGGGTTAAATGTTTGCTGGGTTTTTTCAATGATCACTTCCAGTGCAGCTGTCTTGGCAGTTCAGTCTGTCATGGTTTTATTCTATGAGCATGCGCCAATGTTCGGGCATGTATGGCAGTGTGTAGCGATGTGATCTACCACTATCGACTCCCTAAACAGCCACGACAGCTGCATCCAGAATTAAGATTGATTAACAAAACACGCACACACGCACACGCACACGCACACACACTAAATAAAAATGATGGAAAAGGGACTTTGAAAGCAGTGGAAGAGGCCAGTGTGCTTGCTGTTTTTTTCAGCGACTCCTGAGATTAAAAAACAAATAAAATGAAAAATTGCCCGCTCCATTCCACCGACTCGTCGCATCACGTCCGAACAAGAACGGACAACAGACACAGCTTGTCCTCTGAGCCCATATTGGGGTCAGTCAGTCCAGTTCAGAGGGAACGGGTGTAGGTGAACATGTCAGTCAGTCACTGAAGGCTCCTTAAGGCAAAACTCCATCCCATGCTTTAACACCAATAAAAATTAAGGACTGGATTATAGTTTTTCTCTCCGCCAGATGTTCTGCTGTTGTGTTTTAGATACTGATGATGAAGCGGATCTTCTTCTGCAGAGAATGGATGCCTGAAGCACAGGAGGTTGGACGAGTTCACAGCCTGAAAATCAAGAGAAACACAAAAGAATTTCAAACTTTCTCCAAATGGCCAGCTCTAGGGTTCGAACCCAGGACCTTCTTGCTGTGAGGTGACAGTACGAACTACTGCAGCACTGAAACAATTGGATGACTATGCCTAATTTAATGCATTCTTTATATTTAAATCCTTCCTGCACGTACAGTGCATAGGGCTGAATCTATCTCAGTTACCCTAGACCTCACATGTACTGTAAAGAGTGCAGGCTAGTTTGGGGGGGGTCATTCATGTGGTAACTATGTATTAACTTCCTTTTCCCTTCGGTTTATGCTGACCATCAAGCTAGAAGGCAGGAAGTACCATTTTTATACAGCTTTGGTATGACCCATTCAGGACTCGAACTCCCATCCCCGGTGGAGGGATGGATGCTGTACCACGAGACCACCACTTCATTTCCATGTGCATCACATTTCCCAATAATTGGCTGTCCATTCAAGTAATGAATTAAAAAAAAATGAAGTAATCAGACCACTCTGACCTTACCAGATTGTGGTTGGATTGATGAACTTCTGAATATGGAGCCAGCTTGCATGATTTCTGTTTTATATGAAAACATTCAAAACTCAACTTGTCCATGTCTTGGATGTATAAGAAGTAAGTGGGATGAAGAATTAGTAGTATTATTGGATTCTGAGTCGCAGCGGGCAATAAAATAGAGACATTTATCAATGTACACTCCTGAACAAAATCTTAAGACCGGGGGACCGAGTGAAAATTACTTCATGAAGACCATCCACGGCCTGTAACTGGCGTCCATTTTTGTAAACTTCCCTTACCATCCATCCTCAAACATTCTCAATGGCATTTGGATCAGGGGAACATATAAGATGGTCCAAAAGAGTGATGTCATTCTCCTGAAAGAAGTCCTTTGTGGGGTGGGTGTTATGAACTTTAGCGTTGTCCTGCTGAAAGACCCAGTCATTACCTCACAGACGAGGATCCTCAGTCAAGAGGGATGCCCACCATTAATGTTTGACGCCCCTGCACAACCTATAGCACCATTGTTCCACTGAAGAAAAAAGCACCCCAGATCATGATGGAACCTCCTCCACTGGGGCACATAGAAAACATCTCCAGTGGGCTCTCCTTGTCATGCCAGTCACGTTGGAAACCATCAGGCCCGTCCAGGTTAAATTATTTCCTCATCAGAGAATAAAACTTTCTTCCACTTTTCAATGTCCCATCTTTGGTGCTCCCTTGCAAAGTCCAAATGTTCACGTTTGTGGCTTGGGAGGAGATGTGGCCTTTGACGACATGTTTTGTCCTTTAAGCTCTTCCTTTGTAGATGCCGTCTTATGGTTATTGGGCTGCAGTCAGCATCGGTAATGGCCTTGAGTTGGGACGAGGATCGGCCTGTGTCATCTTCACTACATGGATCAGCGTTCCCACCAGCCCCCTGGAAACACTCGCATCAAGCATGCATAAATGAATTTTTGAAGTGATCAACCAGAATTGTGGGGCTACTCACAGCTGAGTCCTTTTTTTGACACCTTTAGTTCTGTTTTAGGGTGTTTTGGGGGCTATGGTTTTAAACTTTTGATCAGCTGATGAACAGCCTGTCTGAGTTTAAATGCAGTTTTCAATAAATTGCTTACTCTCTATTTTTTGTCTCTTTCTCCTGTTTCTTCTTTTTACATTTTGAAGCTCTACTTACAACCAGGCTACGATCCACCAGTACAAAATGTGAATGATTGTAATTTTTCCTCCAGTGTCAAGATTTTGCTCAGGAGCTACAGTGCATCCAGAAAATATTCACAGCGCTTCACTTTTTCCACATTTTATGTTACAGCCTTGTTCCAAAAGGGATTCAATTCAATTCAGCTTTATTTATACTGCACCACATCACAACAAAAGCCGTCTCGTGGTGCCACAGTGCAGAAAAAAAACACACAGTCTCAGAAAAACCCAGCAATCAGACAATCCCCTATGAGCAAACACTAGGCGACAGTGGAGAGGAAAAACTCTCATTTGGCAGGAAGAAACCTCTAGCAGAACCAGGCTCAGGGAGGGACAGTCATCTGCTGTGACTGGCTGGCAGTGAGGGGATAGGGAGGATGGAGAGGACAGACATAAAGAACATAACAGTAAGATGCCAAGTACATTATTGGAGGTCAACCAGCAGTATGGATCAGATAACAACAGAACAAAAGTGGGGTTAAGAGACACAAAATCCCTCCTTAAGCGTAAGCTACAGTATATTAAAAAGGAAGGATTTTACCCTGTTCTTAAAAACAGAGACCGAGTCTGACTCCCGGACCCAGAGTGGTAACTGATTTCAGAGAGAAGGGGCTTGGTAGCAGAATGCTCTGCCTCCCACTGTACTTTTGGAGATTCTGGGCACCACAAGTAAGCCAGCATTTTGGGAGCATAATGCTCTATTAGGATGGTAAGGCAATATCAGATCTTTTATATATTGGGGGGCCTGATTGTTAAGAGCTTTGAAAGTAAGAAGAAGGATTTTAAACTTGATTCTAAATTCTATGGGAAGCCAATGAAGGGAGGACAGAACCGGGGAGATATGATCTCTTTTTCTAGAACCAGTTAAAAGCTCTAGCAGCAGCATTTTGAATCAACTGAAGATTTTTTAAGGATACTTTAGGACAACCAGATAATAGCAAATTACAATAATCTAATCGAGAGCTGACAAAGGTATGAATCAGTTTCTCAGCATCCTTCAGAGACAAGATGCTCCTGATCTTGGCAATACTGCGTAGATGATAAAGGACAAATCTTGATCAAAAATAACTCCAAGGTTCCTCACAGAACTGTTCAGAGTGACAGTGGCAGCATCTAAATTAAAGGCATAATTTGAAAAGGAATTTCTAAGATGTTTTGGGCCAACAAGAATGACTTCAGTCTTATCAGAGTTTAAAAGTAAAAAATTACAAATCATCCAAGCTTTGATGTCCTTAAGACAGGCATCTAACTTGGCTAATTGATTACAATCATCTGGCTTCATTGACAGGTATAGTTGTGTGTCGTCTGCGTAACAGTGAAAATGTATACAGTGCTTTCTACTACTACTGATGATACTACCTAACGGGAGCATATATAGACTAAAAAGAGTAGCGCCCAACACAGACCCCTGTGGAACTCCGTGACTGAGCTTAGAGTTGGAAGAAAATTCATCACTGATACAGACAAACTGAAATCTATCGGACAAATACGATCTAAACCACTGCAACGGAGTTCCACTCAGTCCAACAAAGTGTTCTAATCTATCAAGTAGAATGGCATGATCAATCGTGTCAAAGGCTGCACTGAGATCTAAAAGAACAAGAACAGAGACAAGTCCATTATCAAATGCAGTCAGGAGGTCATTAGTGACCATGACTAAGGCAGTTTCAGTGCTGTGATGAGCTCTGAACCCAGATTGAAACATCTCAAACAAACCAACTCCCTGCAAATGGTCAGATAACTGCACAGCAACAACTCTTTCCAAGATTTTTGAAATGAAAGGCAAATTAGAGATTGGTCGATAATTGGCCAAAACTCCAGGATTGAGCGTCGGTTTTTTGAGTAAGGGTTTAATTACAGCAGTTTTAAAAGCCAGTGGTACACAACCCAGAGTTAAAGAAGAATTAATTATAAGAAGAATACGGCTACCAATAATTGGGAAGATAATTTTAAATAACCTGGAAGGAATAGGGTCCAAAAGGCAAGATGAAGGCTTAGATGAGGAAATTATTTTATCCAACTCTAAGAGGTCGATTGGAGTAAACTTATCTAAGCAGATATCAATTGAGGGAGTTGCAGTAGTTGATGTACTTGAGTTTACGGTCGGAAGAATCTGAATGATTTCATCTCTAATAGATAAAATTTTAAGATTGAAAAAGTTCAGTAAGTCCTGACTAGAAAGCTCAGGGGGGATGCGAGGATTGACTGAGTCCTGGCTCTTTGTAAGCCTGGCTATAGTGATGAAGAGAAACCTGGGGTTATTCTTGTTCGCTTCTATTAATGCAGAATAATAGCTTGATCTAGCTTTTCTAAGAGATTTTTTATAGTTTAAGAAATGATTTCTCCATGCTAAGTAGAATTTATCTGAATTAACTGAACGCCATTTCCTTTCCGATTGACGAGTTCTCTGTTTTAAGCCACGAGTTTCTGAGTTAAACCAAGGGGTTAGAAATCTCTGGTTAGACTTTTTCTTTATTAAAAGGGCTACCAAATCTAGAGTCTGATGCAGAGAGGCAGTAACACCATCAACCATGCTATCAATCACGAATGGAGCAGACCCTCCATTTATTTCAGTTGTTTCTGTTGTGTTGACCCATGGCATAGAGGAGACAATCTGCGAAAATTTAGCAACAATGTCATCAGAAACAGATCTGCTGTAGTAGTATTTTTCTTTAGGAAATAAGTGATCAGAGATAATGAAATCAAAAATTAACAGACAATGGTCAGACAGTACGGGATTATAAGGAGACACTACCAGATTTTCGATATCTATACCATAAGTCAAAACAAGGTCCAATGTATGGTGGAAATAAAGGGCAGAATTTTTTACTTTTTGGGAAAACCCCATTGAGTCTAAAATTGAATTGAATGCCTTATTAAGACAGTCACTCTCTACATCAACATGTATATTAAAGTCCCATACAATAATTATTCTATCAGATTTCAGCACTAAATCAGCTAAAAATTCGGTAAATTCCGATAGAAATTCTGAATAGGCCGAGGGAGGACGATAAACTATGGCAAAGAGAATTGGGTTCAAGCCAAGATTGCCAACAGGCCCCACACGGAGGACCAAACCTTCAAAGGAATTAAAACATAATTTTTGCTTAACATTAACTAGTAATTTAGAATGGAAAATTGCCGCCACTCCACCACCACGACCAGAACCTCTGGGGTTATGACAGTTTAAATACCCAGAAGGATTTGATTCATTCAGACCAACATAATCATCTTGCCCAAGCCAGGTCTCTGTGAGGGATAGTAGATCGATCTGATGATCGATTAATAGATCATGAACCAGAAGAGACTTAGAAGATAGAGACCTAATGTTTAATAAACCACATTTAATTTTTAAATTTGGGGGAGGAACAGAGGCCAATTTATTAATTTTAGGGACTTGAGGCTGGATTAGAATTTTACCAACATTTTGTTTAATCAATTTGGGAAGTTTATGCATTCTATTTTTTTTTTTTTAACTTTTTTATTAACTTTAGAGGGAGCAGAAAAAGGTTCTATAAGGGAGGAGACAGGGGCAAAGTTGAAGGGTGGTGGAAGAGGAGGAGCTGCAGGAGTGCATGTGTTTTTCAAGTTATGTTGTGTTTGTCCTGGGTTACAATATTTAGGGCAACGGGAGACAGACTCAACCTCTGTAGGATTATAAATCAAAGGCTGATTCAAACGGTAAAGACCACCTGAATTAATGGGATCGATACAAGAAGTGAGAACAGAACCAGAAAAGGGCAGTTTGGCAAACCCAGAAGCTTCAGAGCGAGTAAACACACCAAGTCCCAATCACTGTACCAAAAAACACCGAATGGAATAGAATAGATTGTCTCTTAAAACACGTGCACCAAGTCTATTTGGGTGGTTGCCATCAGGCCTCATAAGTGATGGGCGGTTCCAAAATAAGTTAAAATTGTCAACAAAACCAATGTTAAAAATGGTACAAGTAAAACACAGCCAAGAATTAAGACAGAGTTCTGCTAAAACGATTACAGCCCCGTCTGAGAGGTGCCAAAGGCCCAGAGATGAGCGCACGTCTGCCACAGTTCATAAGAGTGGACAGAAGGCTCCTGAAGTCACTCTTTAAAATCTCCGATGCTTCATCTGGGATGTTATTGCATCCCACATGCACAGCGACAGTTTGTACGTGAGGGAATTCATTCAGCAGCTCAGGGATAAGAGCCTCAATGTCAGAGACTCTAGCCCCGGGAAAAGATCGAGTAACACAGTACCTGCTTCTGACGTTCCTCATGATCGAGTCACCAATTACCAGCGTCATCTGGGGGGTTTTTGTCGGTGAATTCTGATGAGGAGAGTAATTGTGAAGAGGGTGATGTTGTTGCGAAGGCGGGGTGATGCGCTCTCTTCTGTCTGGAGCTGGTGTGTAATTTGACACACCCAGGGTGGTCTTTATCCGGAGTTTGTGGACATGAGCCGCCGCTGAAGGAGACGGGCGTTCACGGGCAGCGTCCAGGTGGGGAAAATCCTCCAGGGGAAGGATATCAAATCTGTTTTCCAAGGACACGGGAAGAGAAGAGGTGCGGCCCATTCTGGTCGATCGACGATGGTTATTAGCTGGTCGAACCAAGGTCCAGGGCGCGGATGGAGGATGAGAGGGACCAACCAAAGCTTTGGGTTTAGCCCCGAGACAAAACCAGTGTTTGTTGCTGAGGTCATGGACGTCTGCGGAGGCTGGAGCAGCAGTGGAGGTAGATGGAGATGCGTTAAGCTCACCCAAGTAAGTAGCAGTATCTGCCAGCTGCGAGTCGGTAACCGGAGCCGATGATCGCCCGAGAATGATGGTGTCGAGGTGGTCCTCGGCCTCCCGAATCTTGTAAAGGTTGGAGAGCCTCGTTTCCAGCTCAGACGCCTTACCGAGGAGCGATAAACAGCAAGTACATGTCGGAGAAAGAGCCATGGCGTTTCAGGCGCTGAGATGGACAGCCCGCCAGCTAGCCAAAAACAGCTAAAATAGCTAAAAACAAGTTAGCTGAAAACAACTAAAAAGCTAAAAACAGGCTAGCAGGAAGCCTAGCCCGGTAAAAAGTAGCCCAGCTGGGGAACGGACCTACTCATGCGTCCGAACGGGCTTTTAGGCGAGGCCAATACCGAGCTAACAGTAAACAAAAACTAGTAACAACAAACGGATAACAAAATTTAAAAAATTAAAATGAAATCAATAAAATCAATAAAAACAAACAAAAAAACGGAGAAAATAGTACTCTGACGTGATGAGTGTCAGACGCAGCTGACATTTTTTCATTTTTGACATTCATTTTTTCCTAAAAATTCTACACATAATACCCCATAATGACGTGAAAAATTTTTTTTTTGACATTTTTGCAAATTTATTAAAAATTAAAAACTAAGAAATCACATGTACATTAGTATTCACAGCCTTTGTTCAGTATTTTGTTGATGCACCTTTGGCAGCAATTACAGCCTCAAGTCTTTTTGAATACGATGCCCCAAGCTTGGCACACCTATCTTCGGGCAATTTTGCCCATTCCTCTTTGCAGAACCTCTCAAGCTCCATCAGGTTGGATGGGAAGTGTTGGTGCACAGCCATTTTCAGATCTCTCCACAGATGTTCAATTGGATTGAAGTCTGGGCTCTGGCTGAGCCACTCAAGGACATTCACAGAGTTGTCCTGAAGCCATTCCTTTCATATCTTGGCTGTGCGCTTAGGGTCGTTGTCTTGCTGAAAGATGAACATCAGGCGGCTGTGACCGCCGGAAGTCGATAATCATCTCCTTCGTTTTGTCTCAACGTGGACAAAACGAAGGAGATGATTATCGACTTCCGGCGGTCACAGCCTGAGCACGTCCCCCTCAGCATCGGCGGCCGTTTAGTGGAGAGAGTAGAGAACATCAAGTTCCTCGGAGTGCAGATCTCGCAGGACCTGACCTGGAGCAAGAATTCCTTGGAGATCAGGAAGCGAGCTCAGCAGAGACTACACTTCTTGAGGAAACTCAAACAGGCCTCTCTCCCCATCTGCATCCTCAGGACCTTCTACAGAGGTGTGGTGGAGAGTGTTCTGACGTACTGCATTGCTACATGGTACTCCAGCTGCAGTATGTCAGACAAAAAAGCCCTGCAGAGGATAGTCAAGGGGGCGGAGAGGGTAATTGGAGTCTCCCTCCCCTCTGTCCAAGAACTTTTTCAGAACCGTTGTAGGAGCAGGGCACTGAACATTGTCAAGGACCGTTCTCACCCTCTGCATAAACACTTTGAACTTCTTCTATCTGGTTAACGATTCCGGAGCATCAGAGGCAGAACCACCAGACTGATCAACAGCTTCCTCCCACAAGCTGTCAGGATGCTGAACAGCTGACCCGGATTCTCACATACACACTACTGCACCTATGGACATTTTGTATATTATAGTTAGTTATTCTTTTTCCCCAAGTATGTCTCAGGGATGTGTGAATGGATGGGGGGGTGGGGGGTGGAGCTATGTGGGAGTGTGTCTTAATCATGCTGCTTCTTATATGGATGCCGAGAGAAACGCAATTTCATCTTGCCTGCACTACAGTTGTATGTACAGCAATATGACAATAAAGTTTGATTTGATTTGATTTGAACCGTCGCCCCAGTCTGAGGTCAAGAGCGCCCTGGAGCAGGTTTTCATCCAGGATGTCTCTGTACATTGCTGCATTCATCTTTCCCTCTATCCTGACTAGTCTCCCAGTTTTTGCCACTGAAAAACATCCCCACATCATGGTGCTGCCACCACCATTGGCATGGTTATGAGTGGTGCCTGGTTTCCTCCAGACATGATGCCTGGCATTCACGCCAACGAGTTCAATCTTTGTCTCATCAGACCAGAGAATTTTGTTTCTCATGGTCTGAGAGTCCTTCAGGTGCCTTTTGGCAAACTCCAGGCAGGCTGCCATGTACCTTTTCCTAAGGAGTGGCTTCCGTCTGGCCACTCTACCATACAGGCCAGACCGTCCGTCCTTCCAGAAGGACGGTTCTCCTCTCTCCACAGAGGAATGCTGGAGCTCTGACAGAGTGACCATCAGGTTCTTGGTCACCTCCCTGACTAAGGCCCTTCTCCCCCCAGTCGCTCAGTTTAAACGGCTGGCCAGCTCTAGGAAAAGTCCTGGTATTTCTGAACTTCTTCCATTTATGGATGATGGAGGCCACTGTGCTCATTTGGACCTTCAAAGCAGCAGAAATTTTTCTGTACCCTTTCCTAGATTTGTGCCTCAAGACAATCCTGTCTCGGAGGTCCACAGACAATTCCTTTGACTTCCTGCTTGGTTTGTGCTCCGACATGCACTGTCAACTGTGGGACCTTATATAGACAGGTGTGTGCCTTTCCAAATCATGTCCAATCGACTGAATTTCCCACAGGTGGAGTCCAATTAATCTGTAGAAACATCTCAAGGATGATCAGTGGAAACAAGATGCACCTGAGCTCAATTTTGAGCTTCATGGCAAAGGCTGTGAATACTTGTGTACATGTGATTTCTTAGTTTTTTATTTTTTTTTTCCACAATATCTTTATTGAACCTTTTTTTTTTTTAACAAACATGATACAAACAATCAAACACTAACGCTAAAGTACTACAAAAAAAAAAAAAAGCACTAAAAACACCAACAACCACCAACAAAATCAAGTCTTCAACAATGCTCCTCTGTTTAGTCTAGACAATCCAATACATAAGTATACATATTATGTTCACCAGTTTGGAATTTACAAGGTCCACACACATCATTCACCTTCTTCTTCAAGAGTTATGTTTAAATTTTTTACATAATCAATAAAAGGTCTCCATATATTCTCAAACACAATTTCCTTTGATTTCAGTATATATGTTATTCTTTCTAATGGAAGGTTTGTTAACATCTGTCTTAACCACTGAGTCACATCTGGTCTATGAGTCTTTTTCCATAATAGTGCAATACATTTTTTGGCATTAAGCAAACTGAGGTCTATGAATGTTCTTTCACTTTTATTAAAATTATGCTTTTCTGGGTACAGACCCAACAAAAACAGTTTAGGATTCAGTATGATTTGTTTTGAGATTATTTTTTCAATTGTTACCCTCACCTCTTCCCAAAACATTCTTATTAATCTACATTCCCATAAACAATGAAATAGGGTTCCTTTACTTTCCATGCATTTTGTGCATGTATCTGGTATATTTTTGTTATATCTATTTAACTCCTCCGGTGTAACATACATCCGCATTAACCATTTGAAATGTATCAATTTAAGGCGTGCATTTATTGATTTGGTTTGAGCTTCTGTACAAGCCAATTCCCATTGTTCCTCCGAAATTTCAATTTGCAGATCTTCTTTCCAGTAGTTTAATCTTTTCAGTGAATTTTCACTTGAAGATAGTGTCAATGAGTTATAAAACTCTGAAATAATACCCTTTCTTTTACTATCTTTCATCATCATTTTTTCCAAGGATGAATAAATAGGTCGAGTGAGAGCTTTATTTTGATTTGATCGAATAAAGTTTCTAAGTTGAAGATATTTAAAAAAATGTGTTCTATTGAGATTAAATTTGATCCTCAGCTCTTCAAAAGACATTATGTTGTCTGCACATGGCAAATATAAATCCTGAATCTTTTGTATCCCTTTTAAATTCCATACTTTAAATACAGCGTCCGCTCTCCCTGGTTTAAAATATTGATTACCCCATATTGGACTAAATTGTGACAATAACTGTGGTTCTTTTAAATAGTTTTTAGCTTCACACCATATTTTGATCATATGCTTTACAAATGGATTTTTAACTTGTTTTTGTAATTTTTTTGCCGAATCTGAGTATATGAATATGGGAAGAGGTAAAGGTAAATTGTATGATTCCATTTCAGTCCAGTGAGGGAGATCATTTGATGAAAAATAATATGTCATAGACCTCAGTTGTGCCGACCAATAATACAACATAAAATTTGGACATTTCAGACCTCCACGATCAAATGGTAAATATAATAAAGACAGACGTAATCTAGCCCTCCTGTTGTTCCATATAAATTCCACTAACTTTTTTTTTATTCTTGAGAATAGATCTAAAGGTGGTGATAAGGGAATGTATTGAAATAAATAAAGTATTTTAGGTAAAATATTACTTTTAAGTATATTGATTCTCCCGATCATCGACATTGGTAGTGACATCCATCTCTGAGTTAACTCATTGATATCTGACATTAAGGCTTCATAGTTGACGCTGGCGACTGATTCTAGCTTAGGCATAATTTGGATTCCTAAATATTTAAACTGATTTACAACATTGAATTGATTTGCCTCAGGGGCTGGGTAATTTCTCTGGGTCTCATTTAGCATTAATATTGAAGATTTAGTTTTATTTATTTTATATCCTGATATTTCCCCAAAATTCTTTATTAAATTCAACAAGGTTGGAATTGATTTTTTTAGATTCGACATAAACAAAATTATATCATCGGCGTACAGGGAGATTTTATGTTCTGTTGGTCCAACTTTAATTCCATATATTTGTGAATGTAAACGTATCGCTATCGCTAAAGGTTCAATTGCCATAGTAAACAGTAAAGGTGAAAGTGGACAGCCTTGTCGACATCCTCTATTGATTTTTATTGGTTTTGAAATATTGTTATTTGTTAGGATTTCTGCTGTAGCATTATTGTATATTATTTGAACCCATTTTATGAAATTATTTCCAAGTCCAAACCTTTGTAGGACTTCAAAAAGAAAGGGCCATTCAACTCTATCAAAGGCCTTTTCGGCGTCCAATGATAGGAGAGCTGTATCCGGTGCTTCTTTATTAAAATAAATAATATTAAATAGTCTTCTTACATTATGGAAGCCTTGTCTACCCTTTATAAAGCCATTCTGATCTCGATTAATAATATTTGGTAAAATTTCTTGTATTCGTCTTGCTAAAATTTTACAGATTATCTTAAGGTCGGCGTTTAATAGGCTTATTGGTCTCATATTTTCACATTTATTAGAGGGCTTACCTGGTTTTGGCAGCAGTATAATTAAGGCATTATTTATGTATGATGGTAAATTATTATTTTGAAATGCTTCTAAAACCATTTCCAAAAAAGGTTTTTATTAATTTATTCTTAAATTTTTTATAAAGGTCAACTGGAAGACCATCTGGTCCTGCACTTTTTCCTGATTTCATATTATCAATGGCTAGCCCAACTTCTTCTTGACTAATTTTAGACTCCAATATCTCCCTGTTTTCATTTGGTATACACGGTATAGATAGTTCGTTCAAAAACCCATTTAGTTTTGTTAAATCAGGTTCATTTTTGGTATCATATAATTTTTCATAGTAATCTCTAAAGGCTCTATTAATTTCTAAAGGATCTATAACTACCTGTCCATTACTTATAATACTGGTAATTGGTGTTTTAATTTCCAATTGTTTAATCTGCCATGCTAATAATTTTCCTGATTTTTCACCTTGTTCATAAAAAGATTGTTTCAATCTTAGAAGACTCGAGGCAGCTCTATTCGCTGATTTTTTGTCGTATTCAGCTCTCAAAATCAGTAATTCATTCTCCAACCTTGGGTCACTTCCTGCATACACTTTTTCCTGAAGACTTTTTATTTTATGTTCCAATTTAGCTCTCTCCTCTCGAGTCTTCTTAGATTTTGATCCTGTATAACTAATAATATGTCCCCTAATAAAAGCTTTGAAAGCCTCCCACTTTACACATGCTGATGTTTGTGTAGTATTGATGTCAAAGAACTCGTCTATCTGTTTTTCTATATACTTGACAAATTCCTCATCCTGAAGCCATTTATGCTGAAATTGCCATCTACCTGATTCCTTTGTCAATTTTTTATCTACATATATTAGACAACAGGGTGCATGATCAGAGATCACGATGTTATCATAAAAGCAGTTTTGAATCTTGGACCTTAATTCTGTGGAAATCAAAAAATAATCAATACGTGAGAATGTCTTGTAGGTACTGGAATAACAAGAATAGGCTTTAACTTGTGGTTTCATTTCTCTCCATATATCTAACAATCTCAATTCTTTCATAAAATGATTAATAGTCATCCTACATCCAATGTGCGTACAATCCAGTCCTGTTGATCTATCCACACCTGGATTCAATGTACAATTAAAATCCCCTGCTATTATATGTTGCCCTGTAAGTGATGATAAGATGAGAAATAAATTAGCAAAGAACTTCTGATCATCTATATTGGGACCATATAAGTTCACAAGATTTATATTTTCTAATAGCAAAGAACCTTGAATGATTACATATCTTCCAAATTTGTCTCCAATTACATTTTTCACTTGAAAAGGAACTGATTTATGTATGAGAGTCATAACTCCCCTGGCTCGGGATGAAAATGAAGAGGTGAATACACTTCCCTGCCATCTACTCCTAATTCTTTTAACATCCTCCTCTATCAGATGAGTTTCTTGTAAAAACACAATTCTTGAACCCATGTCCTTTATTTTATTCATAACTTGTTTAAGTTTTTTTTAAATTTTGTAGACCTCTGCAATTCCATGAAGTTAAATTAAGATTAACACTTTGGTCCATGATCAATAGAGAGTTTGGGATTACCTTGCAGTGTAAACATGCTCATACAGAGAAGCAAAAACATGAGTGGTTGAACATTCATCCTACAAACTACACACAAACAAATTTCCCCTTCCCACACTTGTGGCAAACCCCCCAAAATCAAAAGAAAAATTCTGTCTCCCGATATAGCCATCGACCGTTCCACACCCACGAGGATCAGCCTAAGCCACTCCTTCTTCATCCTCCCAATCATCCTAACTCTACTGCTTTTAATGACGTAACATTAACTCTCCTCTGTAGTTTTCCAACTCCAAAATTTTTAACAACTTTGTACATCATAGTTTTTTTTTTGTTTGTTTTGTTTTTGTTTTGTTTTTTTAATATATAATACAATCTATATTTTGTAAACTTACTATTTACTTCAAGTCAGTCAGATGCCTGTGCAAATGCTTAATTATTCTACCTTATATTTTGTTCATGCTTAGCTCCCACCAGTCTCTTCTTCTTCTTTGATCTTCTTGATGAACTCCTGCGCCTCCTCTGGGGTCTTGAAAATGTGGGTTCTGCCCTCATACGTGGTCAGCAGTCTCGCAGGATAGATTACACCATGACGAATCCCAAGGTTGCGCAGCTCCTTACGTACGGGATCAAACTGCTTCCTCAATTGCTGGATTCCTGTGGCCAAATCTGGGTAGAACCGCACCTGCTGGTCCTGGTGTTTAATCTCTCCTTTTTTAGCTCGTGCAGCGTTGAAGATCTTCATCCTGTCTCTGTTGCTAAGAAACTTCATAATTAAGGTCCTCGGCGGTCCCTTATCTCTCCGTGGGCCAATACGATGTGCCTTTTCCAGAACCACTGCTGATTGCAACTCCTCGCTGCCCAGCACCTCCGGAATCCACTTTTCCAGAAAGGAACATACGTCCCGACCTTCTGATTCCTCTGGAAGACCCACCAGCCTCAAATTATTCTGTCTCGACCGAGATTCCAAATCCAAAATATTATCTTCCAGAGATTTATTTTTTTTTTCCAAAGTGCGCACCTTTAATTGAAGACAGGTGACGTCATCTTCAGCACTAGCGAGACGGAGCTCCATCTGCGCCGTTCGTTCTACACAGTCACCCAATTCCTTTCTTATTCCTTCCAACGCTGTCATAATCCCATCAAATCTAGAGGAAAAGTCCGCTCTCATTGAACTCATGGCAGCCATCAGCGCATCTGCGCCATTCCCCGCAGATATCGCAGCGTTGCCAGCCTCCTCCGCCATATATGGAGTTTTGTTTACTGCGTCACAGACCTGAAAGTCCGTTAATTTGGACTGTTTCGGCGGCTCGCTTTTTCCTTTTCCTGGTTTTCCAGCCTTAGGCTTCGCCGACATATCTTCGCCCAAATGCTGGGATATGTTCTGTCCCAAATGAGAGAGTTATTTGCCGATTTTTTTTTTTCCAGGAGCAGAGCAGAGCGAGACACGTCCGTCTTACGTGGCAGCCATAACCGGAAGTCCCTAGTTTTTTATTTTTAATAAATTTGCAAAAATCTAAAAACGTTTTTCACATTGTCATTATGGGGTATTGTGTGTAGATTTCTGAGGAAAAAAATGAATTTAATCCATTTTGGAATAAGGCTGTAACATAAAATGTGGAAAAAGTGAACCGCTGTGAATACTTTCTGGATTTTTTTTTTTTTTTTTTTGTTACTTATTTGTACCCGTAGGTAGATTTGGTTTGCAGTCTGGTGACAAGCCACCGGCTGCCGGTCGCTGCGTGCGCGAGCGCCCTAAACCTACATGTTTTTGGTATGCGGGAGGAAACCGGAGAAATCCCGGAGTAAACCCACGCAACACGGGGAGAACATGCAAACTCCACACAGCTCACTGTTGGTCGGGGGCTGGGATCGAACCCACGATCACATGATCCCCGCGATCCCCCGGCCGAGGGTAAACTGTGCTGCCGCAGTGCTAAACCACTGCGCCACCGTGCACCGTGTCTAATATACGGATGCACCGTATATTAGACGTGGGTTGATAAAGTTTAAGGTGCTTCACAGACTACATGTGCCTCGGAGCAGATGAGCTAAATTATACCCAGGTACAGATTCAACCTTCAGATGCAACCTAGAGCCTGCCGATTTGAGTCGTGTGCTCTGGGAATGTCCCAGATTAACTGAATTTTGGTCGAAAATCTTTTTCAGTTATATGTAACAGAGAGATTCTTCCTTGTTCGCTTACTTCAATCTAAGGTGTGATACCAGATGAAGTTCAGGTATCAGCAAGTCAGGCAAACACTGAAGGGAGGAAGTGATGACACATATGATGACACATATGACCCAAAAAGTAAAACCCAGCGCTACAAAAACAGCTTTGTTCCTGCTGCTGTTAAAGAGTTGAACAACAGGTAACAATATATTGCACATAATTTAGTTACCCATTTATTAATTTGATTTTATATTTATTTATTTTTGTAGGTTTTTTATTGGGGTTCTAAATCTTTTATTGGGTTTTAGACTTTTGTGTCTTTAACCTCTTTGACTAGTATAACACTCACTAACACCTACTTACTTTAGGTGTAGTACCCTTGTGGTAGTGTTGTGTTATGGCAGTGTAGTTACCTTAACTTTACTACCTGGACAAAAGGGATAATTGGGCCAGATCAGACAGATTACAGGTTCGTAGGAGCCTGGAGGGCGTAACAACAGATGACACAACACAGAAGGTGTATGGAACTTGCAACTATACATATTTTTTCAAGTTGTGTACACAAACAGATGTAGAGCGCTGATCACAATAATGATTCAATAATAAAAGAAAATACAATCCATATACTCCAAATATATTTACAATATATACAGTCCTTCTAGTATCAATTCCAGTTGACCAGTTGGGTCACTTTTACCAGAGGATTAGGTTCGGGCAATTCAGCTCGCCATCCAGGTCTGGAGATTCACGGTTTCTTGATCCAGGAAACCCAATAAAAAAAACCTGACCATGCTAATCGACACGTGCGTCATGGGGTTCCCACGCTCAACGGCGTTAACAGCCTTTGGATCCAAATCAATCTCAAGTTTTATCCAAGACAAAGACTGCTATCAGCACGCTAGCCCACCGTCTCCGTAAGGGAACGCGCTCTCTCGGCCGATGTCTGCTGCGACTGAAAGCGTTCTACAGGTTACACAAAGACCGAGCGAGGGAGCGCGTGACCCCATTGGCTGGCGTGACCCCATTGGCTGTTGCTGCCAAACAAAAGACGCAGCCATTGGTTGCTCGATATACCAGATGAAAACATTTCGAACTTTATCAAAACTCCCCAGAAAATGTTCCCTACTGTTCTATGAATATATATTTATTTACATATTCATCTTTAAATTATTTACTCCCATTGTGAAATGGGTGTTTTTCTCTTCAAAAAGCGGCATCAATATTCATATTTCCATTCGCGTTTTTAACACTGGGTTACACTAGTCTTTAACTTTCTAATATGACCCTTCTCTCTTATCTGTTTTTTCTCTTATCTCTTTGTCCTATGTCCTGATTGGTGGAGCCTTGAGTACTTTTATCATGTTTATAGTCAGCTTCATGTGTGCTTGTGTTTGTGTTCATGTTGAATGTAATTGTGGTTTGTAAATATGGATGTCACCTGACTGCAAAACAAATCTACCTACGGGTACAAATAAAGTAACCTGAACCTGAATATGAAACCTCAACATGTTAGACACACCACCTGAGGCACAACTCCATAGTTTTATAAGGTGTAGCAGCCATTTTTGTCTTATTTTGAATGTCAGTCTTTATGAAATGTAGATGACATTACCCCCCCAACCCTTTGTGAATACAGTGGTATAGTTTAGTGTATTGTCTGTATACAGACGTGGACAAAATTGTTGGTACTCCTCTGTTAATGAAAGAAAAACGCACAATGGTCACAGAAATAACTTGAATCTGAAAAGTGGTAATAAATAAAAATTCTATGAAAATTAACCACTGAAAATCAGACAATGCTTTTGAATTGTGGTTCAACAGAATTATTTTAAAAAAACAAACTCATGAAACAGGCCTCGACAAAAATGATGGTACCCCTAGAAAAGATTGAAAATAATGTGACCATAGGGACATGTTCAACCAAGATGTGTCCTCTAATTAACATCGCAGGTGTCTACAAACTTGTAATCAGTCAGTTGGCCTATTTAAAGGGTGACAAATAGTCACTGTGCTGTTTGGTGACATGGTGTGTACCACACTAAACATGGACCAGAGGAAGCAAAGGAGAGAGTTGTCTCAGGAGATTAGAAAGAAAATTATAGACAAGCATGTTAAAGGTAAAGGCTATAAGACCATCTCCAAGCAGCTTGATGGTCCTGTGACTACAGTTGCACATATTATTCAGAAATTTAAGATCCACAGGACTGTAGCCAACCTCCCTGGATGTGGCCGCAGGAGGAGACGGATAATACGAATGGTAACAAAAGAGCCCAGAACAACCTCTAAACACATTCATGGTGAACTTCGAGGTCAAGGTACACTACCGTTCAAAAGTTTGGGGTCACCCAGACAATTATTTTGTGTTTTCCATGAAAAGTCACACTTATTTACCACCATGAGTTGTTAAATGAATAGAAAATATAGTCAAGACATTGACAAGGTTAGAAATAATGATTTGTATTTAAAATAATAATTTTTTCCTTCAAACTTTGCTTTCGTCAAAGAATCCTCCATTTGCAGCAATTACAGCATTGCAGACCTAACATGATTGCACAAGGGTTTTCTAATCATCCATTAGCCTTCTGACGCAATGAGCAAACACATTGTACCATTAGGACACTGGAGTGATAGTTGCTGGAAATGGGCCTCTATACACCTATGTAGATATTGCACCAAAAACCAGACATTTGCAGCTAGAATAGTCATTTACCACATTAGCAATGTATAGAGTGTATTTCTGATTAGTTTAAAGTTATCTTCATTGAAAAAAAGTGCTTCTCTTTCAAAAATAAGGAAATTTCTAAGTGACCCCAAACTTTTGAACGGTAGTGTACATCAGTGTCAGATCGCACCATCCGTCGTTGTTTGAGCCAAAGTGGACTTCATGGGAGACGACCAAGGAGAACACCATTGTTGAAAACAAATCATAAAAAAGCCAGACTGGAATTTGCCAAACTGCATGTTGACAAGCCACAAAGCTTCTGGGAGAATGTCCTATGGACAGACAAGACAAAAATGGAACCTTTTGGCAAGGCACATCAGCTATATGTTCACAGACGCAAAAATGAAGCATACCAAGAAAAGAACACTGTCCTTACAGTGAAACATGGAGGAAGTTCTGTTTTTCTGGAGCTGCTTTGCTGCACCTGGCACAGGGTGTCTTGAATCTGAGCAGGGTACAATGAAATCTCAAGACTATCAAGGTATTCTAGAGAGAAATGTGCTGCCCAGTGTCAGACGGCTTGGTCTCAGTCGCAGGGCATGGGTCTTGCAACAGGATAATGACCCAAAACACACAGCTAAAAACACCCAAGAATGGCTAAGAGTGAAACAGTGGGCTGTTCTAAAGTGGCCTTCTATGAGCCCTGATCTAAATCCTATTGAACATCTGTGGAAGGAGCTGAAACATGCCGTCTGGAGAAGGCACCCTTCAAACCTGAGACAACTGGAGCAGTTTGCTCATGAGGAGTGGGCCAAAATACCTGCTAAGAGGTGCAGAAGTCTCAGTGACAGTTACAGAAATTGTTTGATTGCAGTGATTGCCTCAAAAGGTTGTGCAACAAAATATTAAGTTAAGGGTACCATCATTTTTGTCCAGGCCTGTTTCATGAGTTTGTTTTTTAAAATAATTCTGTTGAACCACAATTCAAAAGCATTGTCTGATTTTCATTGGTTAATTTTCATAGAATTTTTATTTATTACCACTTTTGTCAGATTCAAGTTATTTCTGTGACCATTGTGGGTTTTTCTTTCATTAACAGAGGGGTACCAACAATTTTGTCCACGTCTGTATAAGTTTGTGTATATTCTTTCCTTTTCTGGCTTAAAAGTTGAATTGGTATTTTTGATATGTTTATTTGAAATCTGATTAAAAATAATTGAATAGTAATCAGACATAACTAGTGCATGCCTGTAAAAAGCAAGTATTCTAGTCTGAAAACAGGCATCCCAATCAGGCTTTACAGGCCCAGATGTAGGCTGTGTTTGAAAATAGAATACAGAGGTCTAGCCTATATGTAGGCAATCCCACATGTTAGACTTTGACATATATGAAAGGGACTGAACGGCACTAAGATTTATTTGATTGTTTGAATATTAATTACAGAATTATTGAAAATGAATGGGACATCCAATATTAGTGACTGTTTAAGAACCCTGGTTTATTTGTCAGACTTAGTTGTGTGATCTTTTATGAGTTATGTTTTCATAAGTGTTGTATCTTGCACTATGGGGAATGGGAGTTGTTCAGTCACAATTATAATTGTTTTAGTTTATATGTGTAGTTTATAGTCTATCGTCAATAAACTCATGCAGTACTATAACAAGACACGTTTACAAATATCTGAGACCAACTGTAGTGCATCCTTTTATATTTTAGCAATATTATAAGTACAAAACACCCAACATTATTATACACAGCAGCCGTTTGGCTGCAACTGTTACATCAGTGTTGCCCATTTGTCAGTAAATAAAAAATTATTTATTTTGTTATTTGGGCATTTTTGTGTGATTGGTCACAGTCGTCGTTTAGTCAAAGTGTGCACGTGTCCGCATATGATGTGCAATTGATCTGTCCATTCCGCTCCACAATCATGGTGATATTATTATTAACTTTTAATTTTTAGATAGCCGTGCGAGCACCTGGGAGGAGTACAATGTTGAACCCGCGGTGCCACAAAGGACAGCGGTGGCACACAGGTGAAGCAGCAGCCGAGACTCCCGTTAACTGGGCAGGCTGGGCTTGGCTCCCTGCGAAGGACTGCAGTAAGGCATTCCGGCTGCAGCTTCCACCCTACGCACCTCGTGTTCTCCACATATGCCGAATTATCCTTTAAAGCTAAGCAATCACAGCAACATTAGAGTATAATTTTTTAAGCATTAAATCTTCAGTATTCTCTTTTTTTGGTCAAATTTGTTGCTTTTCACTTCCTTCTTTTGTTTACGGAGCGCTCTGGTGTCTGGTCACGATGCCAGGTATTATCCAATCAGTACGGAGTCAATCCAAAACCCCGTCCACACTGCTAGAAGCCAGAACATGAGGAAACAGTGGTGACTAAACTTTTATTGATAAAAATTACGTATTTTGATTGAGCAACTCCATACTCGGGAATGCACACCCTCATAACCTCAGCAAAGCACTTACAAAATCTGAGGTCAGTCTGACAAACGGTTTGAGAGACATGTGAGGAACACACACACACACACACACACACACACACACACACACACACACACACACACACACACACACACACACACACACACACACACACACACACAGAGTTGTTGCATTTATAGATAGATGAGGAACCATGTGGGCATGGTAAAAGTGTGACTCACGTCTGCAGGCATTTCTTCATTATGTCTTGCTGGCATTCTCGTAGATGACATCCGAGGTAATGGACTGCTGCTTTTTCTTCTGCCACATTAATAGGACACACTGATGGATGAACACGTACTGCTCCTGCAGACAACAGACACTCCAAGTTACATTTACATCAATAAAACGATTTTAAAAAATACAGAATTGCCTACATTTTTTTTAGCCTCTATGAAAGAACGTGGTACAAATGAATAATGACAGCGTATATACAGTGGATATAAAAAGTCTATACACCCCTGTTCAAATGCCAGGTTTTTGTTATGTAAAAAAAAATGAGACCAAGATAAATCATTTCAAAACTTTTTCCATCATTAATGTGACCTATAACCTGTACAACCCAACTGAAAAACAAACTGAAATCCACTGAAAGCCACTGTAGCCCAGAAATATGAAGAAGACGGGAGATTGTTGTCACATGTACTAAACAGCCAGTACTTGCCAGAAATTCCTGCACCTCCTTCAATGTTGCTGTCGGCCTCTTGGCAGCCTCCCTGATCAGTTTTCTTCTCGTCTTTTCATCAATTTTGGAGGGACGTCCAGTTCTAGGTAATGTCACTGTTGTGCCTTATTTTCTCCACTTGATAATGACTGCCTTCACTGTGTTCCATGGTATATTTAATGTCTTATGCTATAAGATATGACTACAAAAATGTCAGGAAAAGCCTACTAGAACAGCTGAATTTTATTTGGGCTTAATCAGAGGCTCTTCAAATGGTGGCAGGTGTGTGCTGACTCCCATTTAACACGAGTTTGAATGTGATCACATCCCCAGTTATAACAGGGTGTGCATACTGTATTTATGCAACATTTCAGAGTTTTTTTTTTCAATTGGGTCGTGCAGGTTATAGGTCACATTAATGGTGGAAAAAGTTTTGAAATGATTTATCTTGGTCTCATTTTTTATATCACAAAAACCTGGCATTTGAACAGGGGTGTGTAGACTTTTTATATGCACTATACACCACTGTGCATTAAAGCAGCACTATCTAATTTTACTGTTCCATGGTAAGAATGCTGAAAGGACTACAAATATGGCAACCATGACCTCAGTCCCAATAGCCAATCACAGGGTGCTTTGGTGTCAATCTATATTATTAATGGGGTTAAGATAAGTCATAAAATGTTCTATATCTGCTAACTTTCTCAATATTCCTTTGAATTTGGACCACTGTTTATCCAACTCGTTTTGGAAGCGGTGCCATGGTGAATGATCAGAGACAAGAACCAAGAAATGTGAAGGAGGAGACAAAGTGGATCAACCACAGCTCTTGCAGTCTGCATTGCCGTTACGTGTAGTTACATTACTGGAGAGGTGCACATCAGGCTATGCAGTGGAATATGATGTAGCTACTACACTGGGACTGCAAACACTGTCACTATGACACTGCTTTGACACAGAAGCATAAACTTGACTCAGAGTTGTGTCTTGTGTCCCAAAGTGGCTCCAATCAGAAATGTAGAAGTTATAGTGGTGACAACACGATATGAACGAATAAATGACCGGATGGACGGGTCAAAAAACACTGTTGCAGGTGGTATAAAAATCTACATTTCACACCACCTGACAACACAGTGGGGGTAGTAGTGGTCTAATGGTTAGGCATGTGGACTGGTGACCGGAAGGTCACCGGTTCAGTACCTGGACCAAATCAGATCTGGGTAGGGCAGATAACATAGCAGCATTTGCCCCACCCTCCTTAACCCCACTGTGGTGCCCTTGAGCAAGGTGCTTAACCCCAACTGCTCCAGTGGAGCTGCTCAGTGACCACAGGTCAGTCTGTGGTTATACTGGACAGCTTCCAGGTGTGAATGTGTAACTGTGTGAATGTGAACAGGGCATCCTTGAAAAAGAGAGGCTGCCTCTCAATGGACCTCCCCTGTATAAATAAAAACAGATATTTGTGCAAGGGGATAAATGTGTCATGCTTAGTGCTGTTCTGACCTCCGTCTGGACCATCGACAGACGATGTGATCGCATTTCTGACACCATGCCCAGGATGTCGGCAAACTCATGCTCTCTGAGGTGCTGCATGAGGCGATCCAAAGCGATGAAGGTCCCGGTCCTGCCGACACCAGCACTGACACAGAAACAGACGACTTTAAGCACAAATCACAATACGAGTGGAAAAAATCCTGCAGATAACAAAAGCTGAACAGACTAACAAGCTAAAATCAAACACTCAGAAAATCTGAGCCACTTTGGCATAAATCAACTTGAAGTTATTCCTTTCTGGGAGTTTCACACACACACAAAGTCACAGTGACTTCATCAGTGATCATGTCTTATGTAAATTAATAGGGGTGGGTTCAAAAGATCAATATATCGATATGGATCGATACATGTTTGACTGAGCCGATATCGATCCACAAAATCCGCGGATCGATCTTTTAATATTAATATGTTTTAATATAATATTTTTACGTTTGTGAACGTCTGCTGAGTATAATCGGGTTGAAACCGGGTCAGTGAGCCAGTAACAATGGCCGAGAAGCATAAACAGCCGACGCGCTAACGGAGCTAGCAAGCTAACGGATATGCTAGTTCTTCTTCTGTGGTGTTAAAACGGTTCTCATCCAGCAAGAGTTTCCTGCCGCGCGTGCTCTTTCGTGTTTACACGAGCGGAGATAATAACGTGCGTCTCTTAATTTAGCAACAAAAGTCACCGTAAAGATTGTCCTCAACAGCTTCTGAATATTTTTCATAAATAAAACTTCTGTGTTCCCTGCGGCGCGTGCACACGTCTTTTGTGTTTACATGACGCGGAGTTAATAACGTGCGTCTCTTAATTTAGCAGCAAAAGTCACCGTCTGTCCGTCTGACTGTCCTCAACAGCTTCTGAATATTTTTCATAAAGCGGGGATAAACGGACTTTTACTCCGTGCAGCGCTGTGTTGGAACATCAAGTTGACGACTGATAAAGGGAAAATGCGCGGAGGCTGAAACCCGTGAAGCAGAGGGAGACTTGCTGCTGAGACTGTAAGTATAATATTTGTTTGTTTTAACATTTGTGTCGTCAATTAATAATTTATCTGGCATGATGATGGTTTCTTTTACAAACTATGGACACAGAGAGAACTGTTGGTTAAGCGCTGTGAATAAATGCAGAATTAAGGTATATTTTATGAGATTATGGACTTCTGCCACTTAAGCGATGTGAAGAGAATAAATCACAATAAAATTAATAAAGGCTGCAGTACAACAAGCTATTTTTACTCAGTAGAACTAAATTGAAATGAACAAACCTTCTCAGGAAATGAACTGAAACCCCTTTCCAACATTGAAAGTTAATTTGTAGTTAAAATATAAAAAAAAAAACCCTAAATTATTAAACCCTACTGTGGTGTGGCGATCTAAAAATATGAATGTTAATTTTACTGTGAAATCTGTTCTTTTTATCTGCCTTCAGATGTGTGAAGACTGGAAGCTTCATCCTAACTGAGACCTTCTGAAGGTCAGAGGTCGTCAGTGGAGGAGCATCCCTGCTTCATGTGGATTTCAGCACAGAAGAAGACCTTCAAATTCAAGGAGGTGCTGCCATCACTTTCTCCACACTAACATGCATTCAATGCAATTTAGTTGTTGTAATGACAAATTCTTTTATTTCTTTTTTAAAGTTCTCAGCAAGAACACAATATTGGTCTTTTTTTTTTTACAGTTTTACTGAGCATTTAATTCTAAATAAATCACTGTTTAACAAGAAATCTTTGGCAATCCTGTACTTTTCTTGTGGTGTTACATAGAACAGCATCACTGTAAACTATGGAAAAAGCAGCTGCTTTAAAATTTGTACTTCCTCACACAACTTTGAGTGCAAAAAAACTCTAAAAGTGCCATAACTTTTTGGAAAAGCTTCCACAAATCCAGGCTTTTTGGGCCACAACAATCACAAAAACAGCTGACAAAATCCTGGAGGGACTGAAATACAGTGAGATGATGTCTGCATGGTTCATGCATTGAATTTGTTTACTTACTCTGGGTGCTGAACTTGACACGACACACCCTTTGCACTAAAGAAAGCACCTGTGAGCACTTTATGAAATGATAAGTTAAATAATAAAAAGTGCATTATTGTAACTGATTTTGGGTCAGTTCTATATGTGATAATTTATGTATTAACAAAGTTAGAAGATTCTTGGTACAATTTGCAGCATTAGGTCTCGAAGATTTTTGTTTCATGGGAAGTAAAATGGCTATTAAAATGGTAATTCCCCAGATCGAATCGGGATTGAATCGGAATCGAATCAAATCGATTCAGAATCTCAAGAATCGGAATCGAATCGATTCTGGAAATTAGGGATCGTTCCCAGCCCTATAAATTAATAAAATCTTGGATCTGCAAATAAAACCAAACATTCGTCTTAAAAACACAATTACCTGCTAGAATCAGATCCTGTAACTAACTTGCCAGCCTTTTCCATAGATGTAGTACCAAGTCTAAACAGAAGTATTTTCAGTAAAAAAAAAAAGTTCCATACCTCCCAAAAGTCTGAAATGGTCAAACACGGAACCACCAGAAACTTTACAAACTTGCTCTGATTAAGAACTGATAACATTATAGTCATTATGTAACAGAGGGTCGTAAGAGTGACGCTAGAGCTAAAGTCCCTTAAACCTACACTCTTTCTAATGGCCATTGTTGCTTTAAACAATGTCTCATTCAATACAAGTCTGTGAAAAACCAAAAAATTAATGCCTTTATGCTCAAAAAAGTGGAACAGAGTCAGCTTTGATTTAATGGAAATGTTTCCATAACATTTTCAGAGATGAAGTTTGTCGGATAAACACTCAGATTTTCCTTTGAGGACTTAAAAGATTTGTGACTCTTATTGAAACTAAATATTTTCAGTCGGTCCTGACCTGCAGTGGACAATGATGGGGTCTTTGGTCCGGTTGGCCTGCTGGCGGACAATGTGGACAAACTGCAGTATGCTCTCGATGGCATTGACCGTGGGGACACCATGATCCGGCCACGAGGTGTAGTTGAGATGTAGGACGTCCCGGGTCTCATCAGCCTGTGGACAACAGTGGCATTTTAATTTAATGAACACAGAGATGCTGCTCTGCTGTCATCAAGTAGGTGAAGAAACTCACATATCCGAGTTTGAACTTCCTGACGGTCCACTCTGGAGACTCGCTTTCAGAAAGCATCTCCACACTGATCTCTCCATACATCACAGGCTCATCTGTGAAGGGCCAGTAATGATCGCACTTCACCTGAAATCATAAAGAAAACTAAAGCTGTAGTCAGAAATTTCTCACCAACAGTGGACAGACACTTTTTTGTGAGACCTTTAATTTGACTTTGCTGCCTTGGTTCAAGTTCATTTATCAACAATTCTTCAATATTAAATTTCTAACAAATAGAAATAAGTTACTGTCTCATTGTCTTATCCCATCATTGTGCCTGAGGGTCAGGGGCCAAAATAAGTAATAATTTTTAAATATGGAAAAGAATATTAAAAGCTCCTTTCAGAATATCCCGGCAATCCAGGCAAACCCAGTACGATCCGAGCTCCCTCTGTTGTCTGAATAGGTTACATGCGCTACTTGGAATGGGCTACATGACCATACAAGCAAAGTACGTGTCAACATCACTATGTCATAGCACAGCGACAGAGAATGGAAATGAATCAGAAGACTGTCCGTCATTATTCTGACAGATATTAATTTCAAAGCTGCAGGAGACAACTGTATGTGCCACAATTACACACAGCAACTGAGAGGTTTCTTTTTTCATTCATTCCTGTGGAGTCTGCAGCGACTCTGACCATCTCAGGCTGCCAATGGAGACAGGTCAGCATGGTCTCCCTGTTCAGCTCTGCTCTGTGGTCATTTGTGCATCCTGGTTCCTGGTAGGGCTGGGCGATACACCGAATATATTCGTTATATCGATACATTCTAAGATGCGTGACACATAAAATGCCTTTATCACAGATATTGAGCATAAATTGTCAAGGCATTGTAAGCTGTCAGCATTTATTTGTCTGGTCCTCTACAAACTCCTTTCACTCACAGCTGTGCTGCAGCTCACTCGCTCCCCCGCCCCTCTCCACACCACGTTTCATATCAGGGTCATTGCCAGGTCTGTTTTTCTGTTCCTGCAGTTTTTCCTTTAGAAACTGCTTCTTTTGAGCCCGTTTTCATGGAACAGAGAGGCTTGTTTTTTCTTATGCACAATCTGGCAACACTGGCAGAGTGTGAGGAGAGGGGAAAAAGGTGAAGTGACACACACACTGGCTGCAGTGGAAGCAGACTTGGAGAAAAAAAGCACCAGCTCAGTTGTCTGGCAGCGGTTTGGACTTCCGCAGGTAGAAACTGAACATAATACAGTTTTGTGCAAATTATGTGAATGAATCTTTCTTTCGGATAGATTAAAAGTACAGGTTAAAAGAAACTGAATAATATAACAAAGGGGGAAAGAAAATCCAACAAGGTCAAATTAGACAATAACTCCTCTGATTATACAGTTCAACATAAGTTATCCGAAATGGGTGATGGCTGAAGCCGCAGCTTATATTGCCCACCCATGTTCCATCCAAGAATTCAAAAGAAAAAAACAAAACAAGAGCGATTACAATTCAGAACGAAGCTAAGACAAAATGTGACAAAAAACTAAACTACAACACAACGCAGGCTGGATATGACAATCCTTATGTGATTTTACATGTCATCTTGTATATATGTTTGGAGTATTTCTTCCTTTAGTTTTTGTTTAAATTGTCCAAGCGTTGTACATGATTTTAATTCAGGTCCAAAATCGTTCCATAATCTGACTCCTTGCACTGAAACACAGTGTTGCTTGGTGGTAGTTCTCACTGAAGGTTTTTGAAATATACATGTTCCTCTGAAATGATGTTGTTTCTCCCTTATTTGGAACAACTTTTGGATATTTGCGGGCAGTGATAGATTCTTCACTTTAAACATTATTATTGCAGTTTTAAAGTCAACCAGATCTTTCAACTTGAGAGCTTTTAATTTAAGAAAAAGTGGGTTTGTTGGTTCCCTGTAAGCTGCTTTGTTTATTATTCTAATAGCTCTCTTCTGAAGCATAAAGACTGGATATATGCTTGTTACCTCCGCCAGGAGGTAATGTTTTTGCCGGGGTTTGTCTGTCTGTCTGTCTGTTGGTTAGCAAGATAACTCAAAAAGTTTTGGACGGATTTCGATGAAACTTTCAGGCGTTGTTGGAAATTCAATAATAGTTTTGACTAAGAGCATGTCAATACCATCACAGTCTGTAGATGTTTTACTTTTAAACAATTTAACAATTTCAATGACCTCTCTCTCGTCTGTGTTCTTTATGAAAATGGAGTCTTTTATAGCAGTGTTATTGCTTATTGTATCACCTGTAGGTGCCGTAATGGGTATTTCTCGAGCCAAATTAGGACCAATGTTAACAAAAAAGTTATTAAATTCATCTGCAGGTGAAGCTGCATTCACACTCTGTGCCGTTTTATTATTTTTTGAAAAATCGGTTGGGTAGCTTGTATTTCTGCTTTTATTTCCAAGAATACTGTTAAGTATTGTCCATGTATTTTTAATATTGTCTCTGTTTTTCTCCAATTCTTTACTGTAATAGTCTCTCTTACTACATCTTATTATATATGTTAACTTATTTTTGTATGTTTTATACCGCTGCTCTGCTTCTTTTGTCCTTTTCTTTAGGAAAGCTTTATATAATAAATTTTTCTTTTTACACGCCTTTTGTAATCCTTTGGTTAACCATGGCTTATCGGCAAATTTATGTTTAAGCTTTTTTTTTTACTAATGGACAACTTTTTTCATAAAGAGTGGTTACAATGTTTATAAATGTGTCATAGGCTTCATTTACATCTGATACATAGACTTCTGTCCAGTCTTGCGTCAGCAAGTCCTCTTTAAAAGAACTGATTGCATTTGGTGATTTGTATCTGAACAATTTTAAAATTTTTTCTGTATTGGCCCCCGTGTGGCCATGGATAAGTGCAAAGGTTGGCAAATGGTCACTTACATCATTTATCAATAATCCACTTTCTATTTTCTTATCAATAATATTAACAAACAGGTTGTCAATAAGTGTAGCAGTGTGAACTGTGATTCTACTGGGATGTGTTATTGTGGGATATAGACTCATGCTGTACATAGAGTTCATGAACTCTGTAATTACATTTTGTTGATGTGGATTTAGTAAATCAATATTGAAATCTCCACAAATTACTACCATTTTCTTACTAGTAATATTATTGTACAGCTCGACTAATTTATCTCTGAATGTCTCAATGCAAGTTCCTGGCGTTCTATATATACAACTTATAATTAGATTTTTTGTTTTATCTTGGTCAATCTCAACAGTAACACATTCCAAAATCCCTGGTAGTGCAAAGGACATTCCATTTACAAGCTTACACCAATACAGGTCATCAATATACAGTGCAACACCACCACCCTTTTTTTGAGATCTGTTAATATGAAACATCTGATATCCCTCTATTGCCATCAGGGGAGCCTGCTCTTCATTAAGCCAAGTTTCAGAGACTGCGATAGCTGTAAATTTTCTGTCTAGCTGTTTTAAATAGTCCTGAATCTGTGGAAAGTTTTTGTTAAGACTTCTGCTGTTGAAGTGTATTATTGATAGTTTACCATCTAGTTGCACTTGACTTTTGAATTGCTTTTCAGTGTAATATTCACAATGGTTATGAATATTATTGAAAAAGTGGTTATCAGGATCAGTATCGTTCTCCATCTCTTGTAGTTTATGTTCAGCATAATGGCATATTTTCGAGTATCCTTACTCTGTGTCAAATGACTTCCTCCAACTGGGGATAACTGATGTCTACTCAAGTCAGTCATAAGTTTTTTGTTTGTTTTGCTTATTTTTTTTAAAAGTACATTGACATGGTATGTCAAAAGAACTATTCTTACAGTGTGTGTGAATATGGATTATCATTGTCTCTTAATTTTCTTAATCAGTGTTCATCTGTATGTCGTAAAGCCGTTGTCTTTAAAGGTAGCAGTACCCCTAATTTATTTCACCACTTGAGATGTCATTGACTACAATATGAAGAATGTATAAAAATTCACTCTCAACATCCCAGGTAGCCAGCCCCAACAAAAATATTAAAGGAACCAGCCCTAAGAAATTGACTTTGGCTTCTTCATTTGTAAAATTTATCCCATACAACAAAATTGCAAAATGGAAAGAGATCACAACTGCAGTCACAAATTATACTACCAAATACATGGCCCATATTGTTAAAAACATGACCAAACATAAAAAGTGGACTTTAATTTCTATGGTTTTGAAATATCTTTATCTAGAATGCTTGCTTAATGCACTTTTTTTATGTTGAGTCCTTTTTTTTGTTTTATTTTTAATGGTTATATTACAGGCCATAATAGGAAGGCCTACCATTATTTATTCTGATTTGTTGCACATTTATGAGTGGGATTGCCTGAATGGTTCAATAAAGTTTGCTAAATTTAACTTGATTTTATACCCCCTTTTGTATGCAATTTAAAAAAAAAAATGCAATACACGGTTCTGTTTCTATTATCATGCTGGTATCATTTTATGCAAAGGTTTTACATTTACATTTATACAGTGGTTTGGAGGAGATAGCAAGATATCACAATATACAGTCATGTGAAAAAATTAGGACACCCTATATAAGCCTGAGTGTTTGTTTTTTTTTTAAACATATTTGGACATAGAGATATTTAACATCAATGTTAAAAAATACTGGGAGATTCATGTAATATGACTAAACAATTAAAAATGAATTAAAGATTCTTTTCAAATTTTCTGTAAAATGTAATTCTAAACAAATAGTGAGGAATAAAGTAGGACACCCCCATCTTTTTTAGGACACTCCCTCATTCATTCCCACTTAAAATGGCTAAAATAAATGTTAAAAAATGCAAATAAAAACAAAAACAACGTTAGACAGATATGTGAACATTTCTTAACTTCCTGTCACTTCCTTGTGGTAACGTATCGTCACTTCCTGTTTTGCTGTCTGCCTGTGTGGTTTGCTCTCCAGCCACTAGCTAGCCACTAGCGATGGCTACTACCTCTCTTTCCTCTCCTCCTCTGGTGTGCTCTCTCTGTCAGATGTTTAGCTACACCTCTGCCTCTTTTAGTGATAACGGTAAATGTAATAAATGTTGTCTTTTTGAGGCGCTCGAGGCGAGGTTGTCTGATTTGGAATCCCGGCTCCGCTGCATTGAAACACCGTCTGCGCCAGTTACTCTTGACAGACGCCCCTTAGCTGCAGCGGAGCTAGCTAGCTTAGGCCCCACTGTCAGCGGTCCCCCGGCTCTCCTCAGCAGCGAGGAGATTGGGTGGGTGACGGTGAGAAGGAAGCCTAGTCGCAAAGCCTCGGTACACCACCAACCTGTTCACGTTTCTAATCGTTTTTCCCCGCTCAGCGACACACCCGCTGAGGGAAAAACTCTGATCATTGGCGACTCTGTAGTCAGAAACGTGAACCTAGAGACTCCAGCGGCCATAGTCAAATGCATTCTCAGAAAGTAGGAAATTCTACTCATTACCTCCACCATACATTGGACCTTGTTCTGACATGGCATAGAAATAGAAAATCTTGTAGTGTCTCCTCATAACCCTGTACAGTCAGACCATTGTCTGTTAACCTTTGATTTTACTATTTCTGACTATTTGGCTCCTAAAGAAAAATATTATTACAGTAGATGCCTCTCAGATGATGCTGTTACCAAATTTATGCAGATTGTTTCCTCTATGCCATGTGTCAACACAACGGAAATAAGCTATAGACAGCTTGCTCCTTCTGTAATTGATAACATGGTGGATAGTGTTACAGCTTCTCTGCATCAGACTCTAGACTTGATGGCCCCCTTAAAAAAGAAAAAGTCTAATCAGAGATTTCTAACTCCTTGGTTCAACACAGAAACTCGTAGCTTAAAACAGAAGACTCGTCAATTAGAAAGAAAATGGCGCTCCACTAATTTAGATGAAATCTATTTAGCTTGGAGAAATCATCTTTTAATTTATAAAAAATCTCTTAGAAAAGCTAGAACGAGTTATTACTCTGCATTAATAGAAGAGAACAAGAATAATCCCAGGTTTCTTTTCAGTACTGTAGCCAGGTTGACAAAGAGTCAGGACTCTGTCAATCCTAGCATTCCCTTAGAGCTTACTAGTCAGGACTTTATGAACTTTTTCAATAATAAAATTTTATCCATCAGAGATAAAAATCAATCAGATTCTTCCCACAGTTAACTTAAATACTGTAACTACTACAACTCCTTCTATTGATGTCTGTCTTGATGAGTTTACTCCAATCAACCTTTGTGAGTTAGACAAAATAGTTTCCTCATCCAAACCTTCAACTTGTTTTTTAGACCCTATTCCTACCAGGTTATTTAAAGAAGTCTTCCCACTTATTGGTAGCTTTATTCTTCATATAATCAATTCTTCATTAACTTTAGGCCATGTACCGCAGGCTTTTAAAATGGCTGTAATTAAACCCTTACTCAACCCTTACTAGATCCAGGAGCTTTAGCTAACTATAGACCAATCTCTAATCTCCCTTTCATTTCAAAAATCTTGGAAAGAGTTGTTGCTACGCAATTATTTGACCACCTGCAGGGAAATGGTTTACTTGAAGAGTTTCAATCTGGGTTTAGAATCCATCATAGTACTGAAACAGCCTTAGCGAAGGTCACTAACGACCTCCTCATCGCATCTGATAATGGACTAGTTTCTGTACTTGTCCTTTTAGACCTTAGTGCAGCTTTTGATACTATTGATCATAATATTCTACTTGATAGATTAGAACACTATGTTGGACTTAATGGAACTTCATTGCAGTGGTTTAGATCTTTACTGATAGGTTCCAGTTTGTTCATGTAAATAATGAGTTTTCTTTCAACTCAAAGCTTAGTCATGGAGTTCCACAGGGATCTGTGCTAGGCCCTACTCTTTTTAGTTTATATATGCTTCCGTTAGGCAACATTATTAGAAAGCACTGTATACATTTTCATTGTTATGCAGATGACACACAATTATACCTGTCAATGAAGCCAGATGATAGTAATCAATTAGCCAAGTTAGAAGCCTGTCTTAAGGAAATCAAAGCTTGGATGACTTGTAATTTCCTGCTATTAAATTCAGATAAGACTGAAGTCATTCTTGTTGGTCCAAAAAACCTTAGAAATTCCTTTCCAAATCAAACTTTCAGTTTGGATGCGGTTACTCTTTCTCTTAATAGCTCTGTGAGGAACCTTGGAATTATTTTTGATCAGGATCTGTCCTTCAATTGACATATTAAATTTGTTTCTAAGACTGCCTTCTATCATTTGCGTAATATTGCCAAGATTAGGAGCATCTTGTCTCAGAGTGATGCTGAGAAACTGATCCACGCTTTTGTTAGCTTGAGATTAGATTACTGTAATTCTTTATTATCAGGCTGTCCTAAAACATCTTTAAAAAGTCTTCAGCTGATCCAAAATGCTGCAGCAAGAGTTTTAACAGGTACTAGAAAGAGAGATCATATCTCTCCGGTTCTGGCCTCCCTTCATTGGCTTCCCATAGAGTTTAGAATTAAGTTTAAAATCCTTCTTCTTACTTACAAAGCTCTAAACAATCAGGCTCCTTTTTATTTAAAAGATCTGATACTACCGTATTATCCTAACAGAGCACTACGCTCCCAAAATGCAGGATTACTTGTAATACCTAGAATCTCCAAAAGTACAATGGGAGGCAGAGCCTTCAGTTATCAAGCTCCTCTCCTGTGGAACCAGCTGCCAATCTGGATTCAGGAGTCAGACTCAATCTCTGTTTTTAAGAATAGGGCTAAAACCTACCTTTTTGATATAGCCTACAATTAGGGAGGGATCATGTGTTTCTGAACCCTCCCTTAGTTATGCTGCTAATAGGTTTAGTCAGCCGGGGGACCTCCAGTAATGCACTGGGCCTCACTCCTTTCCTCACTCTCAATGAAATATTTTTTTTTTGCTGGTCATTAACATTTGTTTGTTCTCTCCCATAGATTGAGTCCCCATCGTGCTGTTTGCTCTCTACATGTCTGTTCTTTTCTTCTTCTCTATCCCCTCACCCCCCAGCCAGTCGCAGCAGATGACTGCCCCTCCCTGAGCCTGGTTCTGCTGGAGGTTTCTTCCTGTTAAAAGGGAGTTTTTCCTCTCCACCGTCGCCAAGTGCTTGCTCACAGGGGATCGCCTGATTGCTGGGGTCTTTCTGCAACTGTGGGGGTTCCCCCTACAGTTGATAGTGCTATGAGATTTTTTTTTTTTTTTTTTTTTTTTTTTTTGTTACTTATTTGTACCCGTAGGTAGACTTGGTTTGCAGTCTGGTGACAAGCCACCGGCTGCTGGTCGCTGCGTGCGCGAGCGCCCTAAACCTACATGTTTTTGGTATGCGGGAGGAAACCGGAGAAATCCCGGAGTAAACCCACGCAACACGGGGAGAACATGCAAACTCCACACAGCTCACTGTTGGTCGGGGGCTGGGATCGAACCCACGACCTCATGATCCCCGCGATCCCCCGGCCGAGGGTAAAACTGTGCTGTCACAGTGCTAAACCACTGCTCCACCGTGCAGCAATGAGATGACTGAGATGACTGTTGTTGTGAAATGGCGCTATATAAATAAAGTTGAATTGAACTGAATTAATAAAGAACTGAATATTTAAAGGGGTGTCCAAATTTTTCCCATGACTGTATATTGTGTATCGCGATAAAACTGTAAATGTATTGTGATACATGTTAAAAGCTATATCGTCCAGCCCTAGTTCACCCCACATTAATGTGCACCCCTGCTCCTATTTTTTCTGTGACAGCCCCTTCCAAAAGAAAAATTATGCTTTATATGCCGCTGGACACACACACACCACCTCTTTTTGTATATATGAACATATTCAGTGCCCAAAATTATGAGAAGTATGTGAAATGTCGGGGTGCATTTTGCAACCGGAGGACAGAGAGCAGCAGCCACTGAACTATATAGATCAGTTTTGACAAAATTAAGACTTGTAAAAGTGCCAGTGACTCTTGATTAATCAGTAGTGGCCAGCATCCCCAGCTTTCAGGCTCATGTTGCATTCATGTGATATCAGCGATGTGAGGACATGTTATATGGCACTTTACATGTCAGGTGACATCTCAGAGCGCTTACAATGAGTCCGTTATTCATTCACTCCAGACAGACAATGGTAGTGATAAGCTTCTACTGTAGCCACAGCTGCTCTGGGGCAGACTGACGGAAATGTGGCTGCCAATCTGCGCCAACGGCCTCTCCGACCACTACCGAACATTTATACACATTCATACCCAGTGTCATGGACACTGGAGGCAAGGTGGGTAAAGTGTCTTGCCCAGGGACACAACGGCAGGATGGCTGTTGGAGAGCGGGATTTGAACCACCAACCCTCTGGTTATTGGACAACCCACTCTTCCTCCTGAGCCACTGCCGCCCACATTTGCCTCCATTCCATTTTTGCTGAGCACCAAGCTGGACAACAGGAAATTCCATTTTTTTTATATGGTCTTTGGCATGACATGGTCAAGACTTGAACCCCGACCTCCTGGCTGTAGGGTGGATGCTCTACCTCTAGGCCACCACTCCACATGAAACTTCATACACTGCAGAAATGCAGTGTTCTCTGTGGGAGAGCAGACCCACATCTCCTTGGAGTTTGAAAAAGCCATGGAGGGTTGTTGAAGTGGGCAGCATGCCGCAGCGCTAACCACTGCGGCAGCACAGCAAGAAGGTCACGGGATCAATCGCACCCCCAGACCATCGGTGACCCTTCTGCGTGGAGTTTGCATGTTCTTCCCATGTCTGCGTGGGGGTATTCCGGTTTCCTCCCACAGGCCAAAGACATGCAGGCTAGGTTAATCGGCAACAACTGGGGATTCTAAATTGTCCTTGGGTATGAATGTGAGTGAATGGTTGTCTGTCTGTCTGTGTTGGCCCTGCGATGGACTGGCGATCTGTTCAGGGTGTACCCTGCCTCTTGCCCAAAGATGCTGGGATAGGCTCCAGCCCCGCCCCCCCGCGACCCAAAAGGATTAAGCAGTAGAAGATGGACGGGTTGTTGAAGCATTAATTTATGCTAATGCATTCTGCAGATGCACCTCACCAATTGTAGTTTGAAAGTGGCAAATGACTGTTAAAAAAAGTGAAATGCAATTCCTTCATAAAGTCTGATTGTCACATGACATGTGAAGAGGTGCGGTTTACTCTGTTGCATCGAACTCTGGATGCTGATGACAACGAAGAGCTACTGTGCATACCACAGATAGTGATCTGCCATTTTAGTATCAACATTTGTTCCCACAAAGGAGTGTGCGTTTTTTTTCTATTTTATAAATTCTCATATCTGACTAAAACTCAAACTGTCCGACTGTGAGAGCTACTGCTGCACAGGGCTGGCTGACTACTACTTCTTTCGGCTGCTCCCTTTAGGGGTCGCCACAGTGGATCATCTGCCTCCATTTCACCCTATCTCTTGCATCTTCCTCTGTAACACCAACCCTCTCCATGTCCTCCTTCACTACATCCATGAATCTTCTCTGTGGTCTTCCTCTTCTACTCCTGCCTGGCAGCTCCATCTTCAACATCCTTTGTCCAACATATCCACCATCCCTCCTCTGCACATGTCCAAACCATCTCAGCCTTGCCTCTCTTACTTTGTCTCCAAACCTGAGCTGTCCCTCTGACATACTCATTTCTAATCTTGTCCCTCCTAGTCACTCCCAATGAAAATATCTTAGCAGCTCCAACTCTGCCACCTCCAGCTCCTGTCTTTTTGTCAGTGCCACTGTCTCCAAACCATACATCATAGCAGGTCTTACTACAGTCTTGTAAATCCTCCCTTTCACTCTTGCTGCTACCTTTCTGTCATAAATCACCCCAATACTCATCCCCACCCTGCCTGCACTCTCTTCTTCACCTCTCTTGTTCATTTTCCCTTGCTCTGGATGGTTGACCCAGGTATTTAAACTCATCTACTTTCACTACCACTACCCCTCCCATCTTCACATTGCATCTGCCTCCCTCTCATTCACACTCATGTATTCTGTCTTGCTTCTACTGACTTTCATTCCTCTTCTCTCTAGAGCATACTGCCACCTCTCCAGGTTCTCTTCCACCTGCTCCCTACTCTCACTACAGATCACAATGTCATCTGCAAACATCATGGTCCACGGAGACTCCTGCCTGACCTCATCTGTCAGCCTGTCCATCACCATGGCAAACAAGAAGGGGCTCAGAGCCGATCCCTGATGTAACCCCACCCCCACCTTGAACCCATCTGTCACTCCTACAGCATACCTCACCACCATCTCGCTGTCCTCATACATGTCCTGTACCACCCTCACATACACTTCTGACTTTCTCAAACAGTACCACAGTTCCTGTCTTGGCACCCTATCATATGCTTTCTCTAGATCCACAAAGACACAGTGCCACTCCTTCTGACCTCCTCTATACTTCTCCATCAACACTCTTGGAGCAAACATTACATCTGTAGTACTCTTTCTTGGCATGAAACCATACTGCTGCTCACTGATTGTCACCGCTCCTCTTAACCTGGCTTCAGCAACTCTTTCCCATATTGTCATAGTGTGGCTGATCAGCTTTATGCCTCTGTAGTTATTACAGCTCTGAGCATCACCTTTGTTCTTGAAAACTGGTACCAAAACACTTTTTCTCCACTCCTCAGGCATCCTCTCACTCTCCAAGATTGTGTTAAACAATCTGGTTAAAAAGTCCACTGCCATCTCTCCTAAACATCTCCATACCTCCACAGGTATGTCATCTGGACCAACCGCCTTTCCATTCTTCATCCTCTTCAAAGCTGCCCTCACTTCTGCCTTGCTAATCCTCGGGACTTCCTTGTTCACCATCTTTCCTTCATCCATCCTCCTCTCTCTCTCATTTTCTTTATTCATCAGCTCTTCAAAGTACTCCTTCCACCTTCTCAAGACACTCGTCATTTGTTAATACATTACCATTTCTGTCCTTAATCAGCCTAACCTGCTAAACATTACAGCTCGATCTCTCTGTCTAGCCAGTCGATACAAGTCCTTTTCTCCTTCCTTGGTGTTTAGCCCAGGGATGGGCAGTGAGGGCCATTCCACTGCAGATTTTCTGTTCCACTCAGTCGCTTCAGCAGGTGTTTGCACTGATGAGCTTCAAGGATTGCAAATTAGAGAAAGCAACTGCTGAAGAGACTGGATGGAACCAGCAGTGGAATGGCCCTCCATGGCACATACTAATTGTCCATCCCTGGTTTATCCTCTCATACAACTCAATATATGTCTTATTCCAAATACTCCTGTCTACTTTCTTCATCTCCCTGACTATCTCACTTTTCCTTCGCTAACCTCTTCCTTTGAATACTTTCTTGTACCTCCTCGTTCCACCATCAAGTCTCCTTGTCTTCTTTCCTCTGTCCACTGGATACACCACATACTGTACCCTTCTACCCGTTTCCCTCAAAACTTTTGCTGTACTTTCCCAGTCATCTGGTAATTCTTCCCTACCACCCAGAGCCTGTATCAACTCCTTCCTGAACTCTGTGCGACCTTCTTCCTTCTGTAACTTCCCCCACTTAATGTTTGACTCTGCCTTCAGTGTTTTCCTCTTCTTGCTTTCCAAAGCCATCCTACAGACTACCACCCGATACTGTCTAGCTACATTCTCCCCTGCCACCACCTTGCAGTTTCCCCATCTCTTTCAGATTTCTTCTTCTGCATAGGATGTAGTCCAGCTGTGTGCACCTTCCTCCACTCTTGTAAGTCACCCTTATGTTCCTTTCTCCTGTTAAAGTATGTGTTCACCACAGCCATTTCCATTCTTTTAGCAAAATCCACAACCATCTGTCCTTCCACATTTCTTTCCTTAAGACCATACCTACCCAGAACCTCTTCATCACCTCTGTTCCCTTCACCTACATGTCCATGAAAGTCCACTCCAATCATCACTCACTCCCCCCTGGGAACACTCTCTACCACTTCATCCAATTTACTCCAGAATTCCTCTCTCCTCTACCTGACATCCAGCTCATGGGGCATATGAACTGACAACATTCAACATCACACCTTTGACTTCTAGCTTCAAATTCATGAGTCTGTCTGACTCCCTCTTTACCTCCTGAACACTCTTCATAAACTCTTCCTTCAAGATGACTCCTACTCCATTTCTCTTCCCATCTACACCATGGCAGAACAGTTTAAATCCCCCTCCAGTGCTCCTAGCCTTGCTTCCCTTCCATCTGGTTTCTTGAACACACAGTATATCTACCTTTCTTCTCTCCATCATATCAGCCAGCTTTCTGCCTTTACCAGTCATAGTCCCTACATTTAACATCCCTAATCTCACCTCCACACTTCTACCTTTCCTTTTCTCTCTCTCCCTCCTAACACGCCTTCCCCCTCTCATCCTCCTCCATCTTCAACCAACAGTAGTCCAACAGTAGGGCTGGCTGACTACCAACTATTTTAATTTTTATCTTCCATTTTTTATTTGTTTTATTTATCTCACTTTTTATTAGATTTGTAAATATTGATACTGTATAGGAGACTGATACTGGGAAAATGAAGCCAGATGTGCTTGTTTCTTAGTGAAGTGACAAATGGGTACTTATTTGAAAAAATGTATGAACTATTTAACTCAAACACGAATCCTCAATTTGAATCACATTTTTAAGTCATTCAGTGAAAACATGCAGAAACTTTTGGTAGTCAAGATGGGAATCCTCACAGAAGTGTGTGCTCTGGGACGTTTTCTTCTCTAAAAAGAATCATCTCATCACTTATAAAAAAAAAAAAAGACATGGGGACATAAGGACATAAGTTAAAAAATATGAAGACATTTTGACTCTCAAAGACCTTTCATCACACATCAAGATTTCGGTCCTCGGTGAGCTCTGCGCTGGGTCTTTGTGACTCAAAAAATAAACAATGAGTAATTTGCACTGAGGCTCACCCGCCGCCGCTCATTGCACTGAGTGAGCATGACGATGATCGGGGATTTCTGCTGCAGCACCATCTTCCAGAAGTCATTGCGGGTCTCAGGTAGTGGACCCTGAGTGGCGATGTACTCCATTGAGTGTTTGTAGCCCTGAATATCAGAAATCGAAAATAAACTTTACATCCACATTATAAAGGAGGTATGATGTGCACAGTGTTACAGGTTTTCGTTCCACAAAGGCAACAAAGGTGGGGAAATATACAACTAACTATTGCATAACTAATGGAGTAACTAGGTGATTTCAGTTTTGTTTTTTTTTTCATGTCAAAGAAAAGATTTTAAATAATATGATTCAGAAATACAGAATATATGCACTTTATCTCTACATCAATACATGATTGATTACTATGAGGGGGTATTCCAGAACCGCAGGTGATAAATCAGAAGGTGAAATTAGCTTTGGGTGTTTAGTTCAGTGGGAAGAACAAAATGTTAGTGGTACTTACGGGTATGTAGTTGGCATTGATGTAGTCTGAACCTCCATCATTGTGCATCGAGATCAGCTTCACTCGGCTGAAGTCATCTGGGAGCAAAGTTTATTCAAATGTTAACTAAAATTAATCAGCAATAGGGTGTTTTAAAACCTTCCTGGCATTTTATGGAATTACATGACATGAACCTAAACAATTTGAAAATGTTCTTCAACAAAATGGCCCCAGAAAAACTCAGTGCTCAGGTGCACTTTAATAAATCTGTGCAACCTGTTGCAGAGCCTTCAGGTGGTGGTATTCTGCAGGTGTGGGACATACTCCTGTACTGTAGGTCAGCCTCCTTTGCAGACTGGTCTCGCTCACCCACTTCTACACCTTGGTCACTCATTTTGCATGCCACTAACATGGAGAGCTGATGTCACACCCCCTCTACTTCCACATATGGGACCTAAATTTGGGAGAAAAAAAACAATCTCCACTGGAGTGAATGGTAAGAGAAACATAATTTTTTGATCTTGATCAAATTTTGCCACGAGATACACATATGATGTTTGTCAATTTAAAAAGTACTTTTTCACATAACAGTGCAGGCTGTCGTCTGTTAAAGACACACTACAGCGGCTCCAAAACCACCTCAAAAACAAATGTGTATTGCCTGAAATAGTATATTGTGGCTTTTCATACACAAAAAACTTTCATTACCTTAAAATTGCTTGGAAAGAGTTTTTAAATTTTTCACCTACTTAAGTATGCATGGATCTATGAATATTCTAATTAGCAGCCTGCAGGGCTTGTACATGATTGGTCACCATGACTCCTGGTGGGTGGGCTGCTAGTCTGTTCACGACGCTTCCGGACATTAAAGTTTTGCCTATATCTTCAAAAGTAACAAGCAAAACGTTTTTCTGAAAACGGTTGAGGTGAGAGATAAATGTGTAGTTGCCAAATATGTCTTTACTTTTTTAACAACCAGTCCCCTGTCCACCGGCGACTGAGCAGGGAGGGGAGGGGGGGCCCGATTTGAATGTGGCTGTTCTCAGCTCGGCACCCCGTCCGCCAAAGAAGTGAGCTGAGAGCAGCTCGATTTGAATGTGGGTCTCGCTGATCCACATTCAAATCGGGTCCCCCCTCTCACCTCTCTGCCCATCTCTGCTCTCTCTCTCTGCTGCTACCCCAACCCACTCTGTCTCAATCCTGCTGCTCCTTGGCTCCTCCCTCTTCTCCCCGAAGGAGCCAAGAGTATCCGTCTGATTGGTTAATGTTATAACCAACCAGGTTAAGCAGGAATGCTTGCGTAGCTACAAACGGTCTGTCCAAACTCGCCCGTTTCAGGGGGCCGTTACCAAACTGGAAATTCACAACAACAACAAAAAAACCAAAGACTTGGGACTGTGGTGAGATTTTGCTCTTGATATGTCTTGTAAGTCATAAACGACATGTTAACAACAGAAAAAACGTGATTTCTGCTGGAGCGTCACTTTAAAGTAACATGTTGTGAAAGTACACAAATTGAAAGACTACAAACACAGAGTCGGTTACATTACATCATCATTTTCGAAGCGCACCCAGGAGGACGTAACAGTCCTTTGGATCCACTGCAGCTCTCAAAATACAATACATTTGTGTTGTTTTCTTCTCTCTGGATCCTTCATTCATTAATCAGAAAAACGGAGGTGAGCTTTGAGAGGGTAACCATCATAATCATGTTTGGTGATGTGCATAGTGAGAGACAAGGAGATGTAGTCCACTAAGCGGTTTCAACAAAACTAAATATTACTCTTTTATTATACAACAAAGTACAACTTTAATTATGTTGAAAAATCTATTTTAAATTGACAATCATCATACGTGTAACTCCTGTCAAAATTCAGTCGGGATGGAAAAATTATTTCTGCCTTCCCATAGCTTCCTAATACAGAATTTTTCCAAAGTTAGGTCCCATGTGCAGAAGTAGAGAGGGCGGGGCTTTGGCTCTCCATAGCTGATGTACATGGAGTCAAGTTTTTAACTCCTCTCTAGCCAAAGTGACTCTTTCAGACTCTGTAAGACCCGTCTGAACTGATATCAACCTTTTTCTTGACTGCTTAACTCACAGGGGAGGATGTTGGTGTATCTGTTCTTGGGTCTGTTGATGGGCAGGTCTGCAGCGTCGTGGGACAGATCCAAACCAACACTCTTCAGCTCCTGGAAAACACCCCCCACATTCAGAATGGAAAAACAAAAGAGTCCTCATGCACGATTCTGTTGCTTGATGACCAGGTGACCACCAATTCCATCACAGCCTGAGTGGGCCTGCATCACTTTCCTGCTCCTGGCAGGAACACTGAAAAGACTACAGCTGCAAACTTTATGGATTAAGTCCCATTAGCCAATCACAGGGCACGATTCTGCCCTGTGATTGGCTAATGGGACATAGGCTGTAAAAATGTTCCAGTTAGTCTTTTCAGTGTTCAGGCCAGGAACAGCAAAGTTACATAGTACTATTAGGGTGATGCGTCTCACTCAGGCTGTGGTGGAAGTGATATTAACCTGGTCAGAGGTTGATGAACTATCAAAATTAATTTTAAGGTGAAAATCATTCACAGTTAGCAGGTGGATACCAGTATATCATGGGGGCATTTCCAAAAACTAACAAAATTTAAAATATTACTATGTCAAGAACTTCTGGTTAAAGCCATACCTCAAACTGCAGGGAGAACTTGTAGGCTGAGTCCTTGCTCATTTCCTTAAAGTATGCCTCAAAATCATCAAGTTGGACGGGGCTGAAAGCAGAAATAAAAACCATCAAAGCACTAAATTACTTCTTCACTCACCATTCTTACCAGCATCATGCTTCACCAGGGAAAAGGAGGTGAAAGTCTAACTTGGCAAATCTGGTTTTCCAAATTAAATCCCAACACATGAATCTTTTCTTGAGTCCTCCTGTTTAGCTCTACAATCTGTGGTTCTGCACTGTACAGGTGCATCTCAAGAAATTAGAATGTCATTGAAAAGTAAATTAATTTCAATAATTTAATACAAAAAGTGCAACTCGTATATTGTATAGATTCATGACACACAGAGTGATATATTTCAAGTGTTTATTTCTTTTAATTTTGATGATTATGGCTTACAGCCCATGAAAACCCAACATTCAGTTTCTCAAAAAAAAAAAAAAAAAAAGAATATTACATAAGATAAATTTTAAAAATTGCATTTTTAATAGAAATGTTGGCCGACTGAAAAGTCTGTCCATGTATGTACTCAGTACTTGGTCGTCAACTACCTGGGCTTCCATAACACCTCAGCAGTGACACCGGCTGATCGCCTCCATGCCACGCTGCACTGATGCATTAATTCATGCAAAAGGAGCCCCGACCAAGTATTGAGTGTGTACATGGATGTACTATTCAGCAGGCCAACATTCTATTAAAAATCCACTTTTTTTAATTGATCTTATGTAATATTCTTTTTTTTTTTTGAGAAACTGAATGTTGGGTTTTCATGAGCTGTAAGTCATAATAAAAATTAAAAGAAATAAACACCTGAAATATATCACACTGTGTGTCATAAATCTATATGAGTTTCACTTTTTGAATTGAATTACTGAAATAAACTTTTCAATGATATTCTAATTTATTAAGATGCACCTGTAAATTCACACATTTGACCTTTTAAGGCAATCCGAGCCTCAGACACAGCCCACCAAACCATCCGTAGTCCAAACGGTAAACCTTGACAGCACAACGGCGAGAAAAGTTGTTTGTTTTTGTACTGAACGACTTCGTCTTTCAAGCTCATCTACATAAAAAGGTAAAGAGAAACGTTCTGTTACAAGTACAAAGTAAACGTACTGGCATCAAAATCAAGTTAAAGTGGCAGCAGACAGCAACTGTGAATGCCTTTTGAAATGTTCCCCACTGTTCTTTCAGCACATGTTTAAATACTAAAACTAGGTTGGTTTTATGTTTTGTTTTTTATAATTTAAAAAAGTAAACCAGACCGTCAATGATGGAGTAGTTTATTCCAGCCTGATGAACCCAGTGCAAGAGCACCCAGGTCTTCTGACTTTTGGCCTTGACCTCAACCTGGATGCAGGCCCAGCTGAGGATCATTCTGTGTGAGCTTGGTGAGCATCCGGGCAATTGTCAAGGAAAAGTAGCTAAGCCAGAATTAGTTAAAAGAGTTTTATAATAAAAATTAAATTCACCAATTAAAAATATCTCTGGTGGCCAGTGGCAGATGGGCCGTTTGTGTTGTATATCATATGCTGCATATTTAATGTCCAGAGGCAAACAAGGTTAATGAGTGAAAGTGGGGCTCAAAGAGGGAAAAAATGCCAGTGATGTCAATAAAAAAGCAGTCTGTTGCCACTTTAAATCAAGATAGTTGTCTTTAAAGCAAATCTCCAGGTTAAGTGGTCCATACAATTAGCATTTTTATCTACACTATCACCTGCAAACCACCTGGAGTGCAGTACAAAACGAAATACTGTGTTCTGCTGGTTCCGTTTCTCTCTAATTTTCTGAAGCACACTGTATTCTGGCTGAAGGATGGTCTGGGTGTGATGGCAGCACGGACACACTCACACAGAAAAAACAGAGGAGGAAGAAGCCCACAGACTGAAAGCTGCATGCACGTGTTACCTTGTTAGCTTCCGTTTCTTTAAAGCAGTCTTGCTCCTATAAAATACAAACATGTCAAGTCCTCATAAGGATTTCCGACCCATCTCTCTCCCAATCAAACACACTCTCATCCCACAGCATCAACCAAGACTTTCCATCAGATGTCGTCTGTGTTAGTGCTTTAACACACCATATTAGCAAAGATTTCATTATGAGGTTGCAAGGTGGGAGCGCAGGATTATTATACAGTAGACCACAACTTGATACAATAAAAACTACTTTTGAACCTAAAGCTATCTCCTCGTTTGTGTTAGTGCTAATTCTAGTTGTATGGATTTAAGCTAGTTCACACTATATAGTTTTAAGCCAGATTTTGAGTTCCAGAATGAGCTGTAGGGGCTGCCAACAAAAAAAAAATACCTGCTTGGTCAGCGATCACCAATGACTATGTGTAAATGCTTAAAAAGACTTGGTTAAATATGCTCACTGATTCCTCACTGACTTCAACCAGATGTGTAGCATCCCAAATATGTGAGCCAGTCATCAGTGAGGTACAGCCAATGAGAGCGCAGGACACAGGATAACAGGACGAGGAAGGGACTTGGTACAGCAAGAGCTCAGAGAACTATGCAAAGTTTGGCAGGAGACACATAATATTTATTTCTCTTTTTGCTTGGTTTTTTGTAACTAATCACTGCATAAACAATATCTCATTTCTGTGAGGCGTCCAGTTCCTTTCATGTAGTGTGTTGCACAGTCATGCAGTGTGAATAAATAATGACGCTGAGACTGCTGATCACAAGTTAAGACAGCTGTGTAGCATGAACAGTACAACCGATCCAATGACTTAAGTCCTGTAGTCCGAACCTGGCTTTAGCTACTAAAACTACTTGATTACATAAAACACTAGAACTACTTGGTTGTGTTTAAATGTTAAAAACTACCTGTTTAGGCTCTAAAAGTCTGCGTGAGTTAGGACTGCCTCACTAATGTCATAAACGCATCACGTAAAGCAAGCCAAAGGACAGTTTTTCTGTAAATGAGGCCTGATGGAACAGCACCGATTGATGCCCTGGGAAGAGACTCATGCTTCACCCTCACAACATTTTTGTTACCCAACTGTTTTCATGTTGGGGTTTGCCCGTTGAGTTTTCCACCACTCTGAGTAGCAGTGCCCCCTACTGTGTGAACACAGTTGGTTTCCAAGTGAAACAAGGACTCAACTCAATTAACACTTAAGACAATATTTTAACATTTCTTGCAATTTTTTTCTTGATTTTACTCACAAACCTGGAAACCTACCATGACGTGACAAATCAGCAGAGACCAACACCACTGACAGCAAAGAAAATATGTGAACTTGGGCGGTGATTGGGTTGGATTGTTTTTCCCATAACTTCATAGATTTCAAATATTTTAAGGCAGCATTTTTATTTTTATCTGAACTATCAAACTTTGCTGCATTCACCTGTGATAGCACTATTAATGCTAAGTCTGTCTTTTTTGCCATGGACTCTTTATTTAAGTGATCTAAACTGAGGTTTACTCTGAAATGTTATTCTGGTAAACAGATGTGGACAGTTTTGTTGGTACCCTTCCACAAAAACCAAAACCAGACCATTAATAATAGAGAAGCTCATTCCAGCCTGACAACATTATTACCCTGGCAGTGCTCAGATCTCCTGGCCATTGACCTTGACCTTAAAGATGCACTCAGATGGATATAATCCCCTATAAAAACAATCTACATTGTACAAAAAGGCCAAAATGCTAACTGGGCCTGGAGGCTAACTTCAGGGAGTCCTGACTGGCTCAACACTACAAACCCGTTACAGTTATGACACCAAAAACGTTCCGTTCAAATTTGCCTGTTTTCAGGGGACAGGGATTAAATGAAACTTTGAAGCAGAAAAAAAATCAGTGTCGAGATCTCCTGACCTTTGACCCTGATCTTGAGCACAACCTGGATGCAGACACAGCTTAGGATCATTGAGAGTGAGTTTGGTAAACAATGGGGCAAATGCCTAGGGGGAGTAGCGATTCCTGTGAAATGGGGATGGACGGGCAATGCCATGTCAAGACAGCACAACTATCTCTGAAATAACTTGAAATTGATTAAAGTTTAATGGCATAACTTATTGTTTGTATCATATTTAATACAAATCAGACTTTGCTTTTGATTACTGATTCAATTGAATATTTTATATTGCCTTGATAGTCTTGAGACTTCATTGTGCCCTGTACAGATTCAAGGTTCCCTGAGCCAGATGCAGCAAAGTAGCCCTAAAACAACGCTAAGCCCCCTCCATGTTTCAGAGTAGGTATGGTATAGCAGGTATTAAAACTTCACCTTTCCTTCTGTAAACATAGCGCTAATGTGACGGGCCAAAAAGCTCCTGTTTTATCTCATCAGTCCAGATGACATTCTACCACAAACTGTAGGGCTTGTCAGCATACATTTTGGCTGGCTTTTTTAAGGTTTTTCTGTCAGTAGCAGAGCCCTCCTGGTCTTCTTCCATGGACTCCATTATTGTTCAAAATGTGACCCATGATGGGATCAGAAAGTGATGTACCTTGACCTTGGAGTTCAGCTTGAATGATTTTGGATGGTTTCCTAGGCTCTTTTTTTTTTTTTTAAACAATATGCATTATTCTTCTGATCAATCTGGGGTTGCATTACCTCTTGTGTCCACTTTCTGGAAGGTTGGCTACAGTCTCATGAACCTTATACTTTTTAATAATATTGGCAGCTGTGGTCACAGGAACATGGTTTGTGTTAAACATGATATAAGCAATAAGGTATGCCATTAAACTTTTGTCAGTTTCAAATTATTTTAGAGATAGTTGTGTTTTTGTGGAAAGGTACCAACAAATTTGTCAACATCTGTGTGTGGTCTGAGGCCTAGTGCACACAACAGCGCTTTCATTTAGACCCAGAGAGAAACACCTGTATGTACACGACACGTCACAAAAGCAACCACACGTGCACAGGGATCCACCGAAGGTGTGAAAGGTGTTGTTGGAACTAACGCATGACAAGTAGAAGTTTTACTAGGGACTTTGGATTATAACTATAAATGCCTGATTCCATCTGCAAGAAATATTTATATTAATTTTCTTTAAGATGAATGAAGGAATAATAAAATAAATAGCACATTGAGATGACTTTTGTTATGATTAGATGATATACAAATACAGTTGAATTGAATTAAATAAGAGCCTACAGTGCATCCAGAAAGTATTCACAGCGCTTCACTTTTTCCACATTTTATGTTACAGCCTTATTACAAAATGGATTAAATTCATTTTTTTCCTTAAAATTCTACACACAATACCCCATAATGACAACATGAAAAAAGTTTTTTTTTTTGTTTTTTTTTTAAGAATTTTGCAAATTTATTAAAAATAAAAAACTAAGAAATCACATGCATGTAAGTATTCACAGCCTTTGCTCAATACTTTGTTGATGCAGCTTTGGCAGCAATTACAGCCTCAAGGCTTTTTGAATATGATGCCACAAGCTTGGCATACCTATCTTTGAGCAGTTTCGCCCATTCCTCTTTGTAGCACCTCTCAAGCTCCATTAGGATGGATGGGAAGCATCGGTTCACAGCATTTTCAGATCTCTCCAGAGATGTTCAATTGGATTCAAGTCTGGGCTCTGGCTGAGTCACTCAAGGACATTAACAGAATTTTCCTGAAACCAGTCCTTTGATATCTCGGCTGTATGCTTAGAGTCGTCCTGCTGAAAGATGAACCGTCGCCCCGTCTAAGGTCAAGAGCGTTCCTGAGCAGGTTTTCATCCAGGATGTCTCTGTACATTGCTGCATTCATCTTTCCCTCTATTCTGACTAGTCTCCCAGTTCCTGCCGCTGAAAAACATCCCCACAGCATGATGTTTCCACCACCATGTATCACTGTAGGGATGGTATTGGCCTGGTGATGAGGGGTGCCTGGTTTCCTCCAAACATGACACCTGACATTCACGCCAAAGAGTTCAATCTTTGTCTCATCAGACCAGAGAATTTTGTTTCTCATGGTCTGAGAGTCCTTCAGGTGCCTTTTGGCATACTCCAGGCGGGCTGCCATGTGCCTTTTACTCAGGAGTGGCTTCCAGCTGGCCACTCTACCATACAGGCCTAATAGGTGGATTGCTGCAGATGGTTGTCCTTCTGGAAGGTTCTCCTCTCTCCACAGAGGAACGCTGGAGCTCTGACAGAGTGACCATCGGGTTCTTGGTCAACTCCCTAATTAAAAGTGCCTTCAGACAAACCGTGAACGGGTGGCATGAATACATACAAAGTCAATGGAAAGAGGCGAGCGCACACGAATCTCGCGCATTTGCGTGTTCACGTCCAAGGGATAGCGCTAGCTCTGACATTCTGCTGTCACCAGAGTAAAAAATATCAACACTGGAGAGTAAACTAGTTTGAAAATGAGACTGACACTCACCTGGAGACAGAAGGACCAGGAGCTCACCTTTTTCCATTGATTTTACAGTAGATATAAAAAGTCTACACACCCCTGTTCAAATGCCAGGTTTTTGTGATGTAAAAAAAAAAAAAAATGAGACCAAGATAAATCATTTCAAAACTTTTTCCACCATTAATGTGACCAATGACCTGTACAACCCAAATGAAAAACAAACTGAAATCTTTTAAGGGGAAAAATAAAAAATAAAAAACTCACAATAGCCTGGTTGCATAAATATGCACACCCTTAAACTAATACTTTGTTGCAGCACCTTTGGCTTTTATTACAGCACTCAGTCTTTTTGGATAGAAGTCTTATCAGCCTGGCACTTCTTGATGTGGCAATATTTGCCCACTCTTCTTTGCAAAAATGCTCCAAATCTTTCAGATTGCAAGAGCATCTCCTGTGCACAGCCCTTTTCAGATCACCCCACAGATGTTCAATCGGATTCAGGTCTGGACTCGGGCTGGGCCATTTCAAAACCTTAATCTTCTTCTGGTGAAGCCATTCTTTTGTTGATTTGGATGTCTGCTTTGAGTCATTGTCGTGCTGAAAGATTAAGTTCCTCTTCATCTTCAGCTTTCTAGAAGCCTGAAGGTTTTGTGCTAACAGTGACTGGTATTTGGAACTGTTCATAATTCCCTCCACCTTGACTAAGGCACCAGTTCCAGCTGAAGAAAAACAGCCCCAAAGCATGATGCTGCCACCACCATGCTTCACTATAGGTCTGCTGTTCTTTGGTGATGAGCAGTGTTGTGTTTGTGCCAAATATACCTTTTGGAATTATGGCCAACAAGTTCAACCTCGGTTTCATCGGACCATAACACATTTTCCCACATGCGTTTGGGAGATTTCAAATGTGTTTTTGCAAAATGTAGCCGGGCTTGGATGTTTAAGATAAGGCTCCCGTCTTGCCACCCTAGACGGGAGATTGTTGTCACATGTACTAAACAGCGAGTACTTGTCAGAAATTCCTGCAGCTCCTTCAATGTTGCTGTTGACCTCTTGGCAGCTTCCCTGACCAGTTTTCTTCTCATCTTTTCAGTTTTGGAGGGACATGCAGTTCTTGGTAATGTCACTGTTGTGCCATATTTTCTCCACTTGATGACTGTCTTCACTGTGTTCCATGGTATATTTAATGCCTTGGAAATTCTTTTGTACCCTTCTCCTGACTGATACCGCTGAACAATAAGATCCCTCTGATGCTTTGGAAGCTCTCTGCGGACCATGGTTTGTGCTGTAAGATGTGACTAAAAAAATGTCAGGGAAAGCCTACTAGAACAGCTGAACTTTATTTGGGGTTAATCAGAGGTACTTTAAATGGTGGCAGGTGTGTGCCGACTCAATTTAACATGAGTTTGAATGTGATTGGTTAATTCTGAACACAGCCACATTCCCAGTTATAACAGGGTGTGCATATGTATGCAACCAGGTTATTGTAAGTTTTTTATTTTTCCCCTTAAAAGATTTCAGTTTGTTTTTCAATTGAGTTGTACAGGTTATAGGTCACATTAATGGTGGATAAAGTTTTGAAATGATTTATCTTGGTCTCATTTTTTTACATCATAAAAACCTGGCATTTGAACAGGGGTGTGTAGACTTTTTATATCCACTGTATATGTATTTGCGCCGCCCATTTGGGTTTGGTCTGAAGGCACCGTAAGGCACCGATCGCTCAGTTTAGACGGCCGGCCAGCTCTGGTGGTTCCAAACTTCCATTTACAGGTGATGGAGGCCACTGTGCTCATTGGGACCTTCAAAGTAGCAGAAATTTTTCTGTGCCCATCCCCCAGATTTGTGCCTCGAGACAATGCTGTCTCAGAGGTCTACAGACAATTCCTTTGACTTCATGCTTGGTTTGTGCTCTGACATGCACTGTCAACTGTGGACCTTATAGACAGGTGTGTGCCTTTCCAAACCATATCCAATCGACTGAATTTACCACAGGTGGACTCCAGTTAAGCTGTAGAAACATCTCAAGGATGATCAGTAGAAACAGGACGCACCTGAGCTCAATTCTGAGCTAAATGGCAAAGGCTGTGAATACTTATGTACATGTGATTTCTTAGTTTTTGTTTTTAATAAATTAGCAAAAATCTTAAAAAAAAAAAACTTTTTTCACATTGTCATTATGGGGTATTGTGTGTAGAATTGAGTGAAAAAATGAATATAATCCACTTTGGAATAAGGCTGTAACATAAAAGGGAAGTGCTGTGAATACTTTATGGATGCACTATAAATAAATAACCCATATAATTGCAGGTATCAAAAATCTGACTTACTGACAGCTGGTTTGAATATTTGACATGGAGTCTTCAGTCGTAAGTTTTACAAAAGCATTACAAGTAAGAAAAAAAAGTGAAATGAGATGTCAGCTGCAGCCTCACATCATTTAGGCAGCAGTGCAAAACTGGATTTGACACATCAGCAGCTCCACAGTGATTGCTCATCATTCAGCAAAGATAGGCTTCCTCCTTGGTTATAATTCTGATGATTATTTTTCTATATAAGGCTACATCTATTGAGTAAAAAAGCAGTTTTACAGATACCGTTAAGAGCTCCTTTTTAACCTGATCCTAACTATAAACACATCACGCTTAAAAGTTTAATAGCGGAGCTTGTATTTCTGTGAGAAATACAAGCCCCATATTTATCTTTCTCTGTGAGAAATAAATGCTCCTTGGTGTGTGGATTGGCTGAAATCTATTGTGAATTGCGGCTCTATCATGCCGTAGGTCTTTTTTTCTGTGCATACAGATGCGCATAATCAGCACCGTGAAAACCTCTCCACTCTGGAGAGGTTGGTTTCAAATCTCTACACTTTCACACCTCCAAATACCTGGTGTAGTATTTGCACGCTAGACGAACTTCCACAGTTTGAGGTAAAAACGTTGTGTGCACGGCCCCTGACTGACAACCACCCAAAAACAAAACTATCAAAGTTGCCATCATTCACAGTTCACAGAGCTCAGCTGTCTATTCACCAGCAGTGACTGCCCCCTGGTGGCGTTTGTGTACACTGCTCTTCCATACACTACCTCCCTAGCCAGCCTCTCTGAAGTGGAAATGACACCTTTATGATTTTTTAAAATAACTTTGTATACTCCAGTACCTTGACACTGCCTAAGGCAAATGTTTAAATTTACCTTTTAGGTTAATTTAATGGCTTCATTCTGATTTGATGAACTTTGATTTAGGTGGAAACAGTGCCTATACAGAGAAGTCTACAAAACAGGAATACATAAATGGTTCTGCTGATCTTCACCATGTTCAGAACATGACAGTTTACATCAAGAAATGTGAAATGATCAGATTTAATAATAAGAATTTGAACCTAATGGTACAGTATTTACACAGTTATGGAGCACAATTTCAAATTGTATGGAAGTCTGCAGCTGGGAGTAAATGTCCACTTTCCATCTGTGTGCATTTTGTATGGAAAAAAGATTTAAATGTCAACTAAATAAAACATTCAAAAACAAATGTTTTGTAAATAACATTAATTCGCTTTTGGCTCTCATAAAAGTTAAAATGCAATTTCGACAACAACCTAAAATACTTTTCTTGAAAGATGTTTTTAACTATAGAATTTAAATCAGGATCAGCATTAGAGCTTGTTAATTCATTTCATTATCATGTTTGAGTTACATTTTGCTTCCCAATTTAAAAAAAGTTTTATCAGTGGAACTAAATTAATATATGACTAAAGGGTGATTCTTTTACAGTTTTGGAAAAATTTATATATCTAAACATATTTAAACATTTAAACAGAAGTAAAAGGGTAAAGGGAAACAATTTTATTTCTGTCATACATCCTGTGCACATAAATGGAAAATCCCATATGCATTTGAATCATTTTTTATATTGAAAGTGGACCCATTCTGACTTCTTTGTCTTGTGTTTTATAATAGAGTGTTTAATGTTGATAATAAACATGCCCCATGATGTAAATAACACAATTAAAATTACAACCCTGGATGCTGCAACTTGGAAGGGTTCCTGAGGTCAGCCAGTGTAAACTAATTAGGTTTTCAGGGTGTGTAGAATTAAAGGAAATTACAGCTAAAACTGCTGGTATAGGACGAAGAGGGTAAAAGGGTTTAAACAAGAATATGGAGCTGGAAACTGAGCAGAGTAGGTCCACGTACATTATCGACAGCTGCAGACTTCCATAAAAAGTCAGTATAGAAGACAAGCGTCAGTCCAACCCAACAAAACTGAAATTTACACTAAATCACCACAACAGAAGAAATACATCATGCTCAGAAATCTGATGATATCACCAGCTGTTTATGCAGCTCCAGGGTAATCATGCATCTTTTATACATTTCACTTTTCATGCTGCTGCAGTTGATCATAACAAGTCAAAAATTGTGCCAAATTTCCTTCTAAATCACATCAGATGTTAGAGTGGGAGGAAGACTAGAGGCGCTAAAACACAACCATCAGATTTATCCTAAGCCGGAAACATGCACATCACAACTACAGGCTGCGAGAAAACAGACCAAATAACTGGGCTACAAATGAAGATTGAAAGTGAAAACCCACAGAGCGTGAAGGAAAGACCACATGCAGATATCAAAGCATCCATGATTAGCTTCATGCTATGTATAGTAAACATGTTAGTAAGTGCAAACTCGGTGTGACTTTGAGAGTTCAACCACAGACACAGCATTGCAAGACAAAGTTCAGCATCAGGAGATCTATTTTTATTTTTGAGCTTTCTCTGGAGAAACAAATTCCTTGTACTTTCTTAATGAAAATATTATTGTTAGCAAATGTGGAGATACTTCATATGTTTGCTTTTGTCAACAAAGCTCATGCAGAACTCAAATTCTAAGGGTTCTCCAACAGACTATAGCTGATTCCCATGAGCACTACTGTTTTATTAAAACACAGAGAGACAATTTATTTTGACCCACAAGCATTATCTTGATTGAAAATTAGGATAATACATCAATAAATAGTAAATGGTTTTAAAACAGATCCTTGTGAAACACCAGATTTCATCTGCCACATATTGTTTTTGTCAACTGTACTTGATGCATTTTTCTAACATTTCTGTATTTGAACAGTTTTGAAAATCTACATATAAAACCATTAGAAAAATTGGAGGCATATTTTAAGCGTCATTAGTCAGTCAGTTTTCAATCTGAAGTTTGTTTCGATGCTAAATATATATTTAATAAAAAAATAGCACAATTGTTCACTTCAGATGAATTAATGAGCTAGCGACTTAGCCAATTGTTTTTATATATTAAAACCCCTTAAGTGGATTCTTGTGCAACACAAGATTTAGTATTTAGAAGAACAGAGTAATTTTGTTTTTTGGAGGGGACAAACTGACCAATAACACAGAGAACTCTAACATTAAAAAGCATTGTTAATAACAACTCCTGTTGATGCTTGTGTGTCAGTGGAATATATGACCACTATTGAAATTATATTGGCGGCGCGGTGGCGGAGTGGTTAGCACTGCCGCAGCACAGCAACTCACCCTTGGCCGGGGGATCCTGGGTTCGATCCCAGCCCCCAACCAACAGTGATCTGTGTGGAGTTTGAATGTTCTCCCCGTGTCTGCGTGGGTTTACTCCGGGATTTCTCCGGTTTCCTCCCACATGCCAAAAACATGCAAGTTAGGTTAACTGGCATCAACTGGGGATTCTAAATTGTCCTTAGGTATGACTGTGAGAGTGAATGGTTGTCTGTCTCTCTGTGTTGGCCCTGCGATGGACTGGCGATCTGTCCAGGGTGTACCCTGCCTCTCGCCCAAAGATGCTGGGATAGGCTCCAGCCCCCCCGCAACCCGAAAAGGATTAAGCGGAAGAAGATGAATGAATGAATATTGAAATTATATGAAGTTAAGTTAGTTAAATTTCTAGAGCATGACGGACATCACATTTGTAGAGGGGAGGGTGCCCATCTACATTTTCTATGCAAAGCCACACAGCTACTGCAAGTAGTGAATGTCACCGTGAGGGGAGGGGGTCAGTCCTCTGGTAGCTATGCTAACGTTAACTTTTCTTTCCCCATTGTGTTATACTGAACACCAAGCTAGAAGGCAGAAAGTACAATTTTCTTTATTTTGATCTTTGGCATGACCCGGTTGTGGTGCAAGTCCATAACCTCCTGGCTGTGGAGTAGGCGCTCTACCAGTACACCACCACTCGGTATTGAAATTATATATGAGGCCAAAAACTACTTACTTACTATAAAAATGACAGGTTAGGTTGGACTTTTCTAATGGAAAAAAAACAACTGTACTCCCCTTAACCCTAACAAAGAACAAAAAAAGTGTAAATATTTCACTTGAAGTTCTAATCACCAAAACAGCACAATTATAATGCTTTTTAAATTCTCAGTAGGAGCATATTTTTAATTGTTTTAAGCATTATGTTGATTTTTCATTTGTTCTTCATTATTCTATTTTTTCAGTAATAAAGTCAAATATTTATAATTCTTCAATAAAGAGGAATCAGTATTATGGTGCCTTGGTAAATATATTTTTGTTTTTCTTATTTTATAGAATTTGGCAAAACAATCTCTATTGCAATCTTATGAAATCACAAAATATATATTTTCATAATAAACAAAGAAAAAAATTCTCTCAGATAATCTTGAAAATATACACAAAAAACAGTGCGTTTATTAAGCTGAAAGCTGAATCATGTAATTACAGAATGGTGGAGGACCCAGAATACAGCTTTGAGGTACACCACACTGTTTGTTTTGTTTTTTTCGTGAGTTTTGTTGACAAAAATATCAAACACCCAACTTTTCTGGTCAATCTAATCCAGAGGTGACTGCTCCTCCGATTCACATAGACAGTAAAACAGTGTCTCTGATCAATACTGTGGACTGTGGCTCTGCTTCAACATGCCCCTAATGTGCAGTGATTTGGCCAGCATGTGCTTACTTACCAAGGATTAATATAAAAAGCCAAAAGATAGTCAGTCCAAAGGCAGGATGGCAGTAGGGTAAGGAAGGCAAAGAGGCTTCTTCGCCTGAAGGGGGTTCACATAAAAATAACAATAAACACACAATAAAAATAAAGAGAACACACACCAGGGGGCGATAGGTTTGGGACAGAAAATGGTGCTCTATTAGTAAAGAGGCACAGAGCGTCAAGAGCTTCACATTAGTGCTGAACACAGAGTTAATGCATCATGCAGCTGCTCAAAAACTGTCCCCTTGTGTCTCTCAGGGACAACAGGAGCCTGTTTGCTGCCGGAGGTCAATGACCACTTTGTCCCATTTCAACAACGTCCCAGCCAGAGTCCATGACATCACTGCATCTTTCGAGACCATCCCACAATCCAACACTCAACCAGGACCCTCACCACGTGCAACCAGTTCTCAGTTTGTCACTTGGTGGTGACGGCCAACCACGTGACGGCCATCTTGTGAACCACATGATCTCATTAACATTTGTGTTGTTGAGTCATGTCCCCACTGATGCAACTGCAACAAAAAACTCTTCATCAATTTGAATTTTTTTCTTTTTTCCAGGTGGACTGGACGTCGGTTTTTAAATGCAACTTTAACAAAAAAATGTATGTCTTGTCAAACTTTAATTGTGTGAAAGAGTGAAAAGTTAATTTATGATCTTGTCAGTTTATGTCACTGGCATCTTAATTAAAAATGGTACATCATTTTCTTAATTTTATACACTTGTAATTATATGGGTGCTTGAAATTTACAATAAATATGCTACAAGGACTATAAAAATATATCTGATAAATCTTAAATCATCAGTTATGGTACTGTATACACCGCGTTCCAAATTATTATGCAAAAAGGATTTTAGTGTCAAACACTCAATTGTTTGTTTTTCAATTAAACTCATGGAAGGTATTGTGTCTCAAGGCTCTTTGAATCACTGATATCAATCTCAGACACCTGTCATAATTAGTTTACCAGGTTAGCCCAATTAAAGGAAAACTACTTAAGAAGGATGTTCCACATTATTAAGCATGCCACAGGTTTCAAGAAATATGGCAAAGGATACGTCTGCTGCCAAAAAGTGTCAAATAGTGCAATGCCTTGGACAAGGTATGAAAACATTAGATATTTCACGAAAACTTAAGCATGATCATTGTACTGTTAAGTAATTTGTTGCTGATTCAGAGCAGAGAATGAACATGGGTTCATGCAGATGACGGCATAATGAGGAAGGTTTCTGCCAGACAAATTTGTTGGATTAAGAGAGCAGCTGCTAAAAGCTGCCATTACAAAGCAACAAACAGGTATTTGAAGCTGCTGGTGCCTCTAGAGTCCCATAAACCTCAAGGTGTAGGATCCTCCAGAGGCTTGCAGTTGTCCATAAACCTACTATTCGGCCACCCTTAACGAATGCTCATAAGCAGAAATGGTTGCAGCGGACCCAGAAATACATGAAGACTAATTTTCAGTCTTGTTTACCGATGAGTGCCGTGCAACCCTGGATGGTCCAGAAGGATGGAGTAGTGGATGGTTGGTGGATGGCCACCTTGTCCCAACAAGGCTGCAACGTCAGCAATGAGGTGGCAAAGTCATATTTTGTGCTGGAATCACAGGGAGACAGTTGGTAGGCCTCTTTAGGGTCCCTGAAGGTGTGAAAATAACCTTGGCAAAGTATATAGAGTTTCTGACTGACCACTTTCTTCCATGGCACAAAAAGAAAAACCTTGTCTTCCATAGCAAAATTATCTTCATGCATGACAGTGCACCATCTCATGCTGCAAAGAATACCTCTGTGTCCTTGGCTGCTATGGGCAAAAAAGGAGAGAAACTCATGGTGTGGCCCCCATCCTCCCCTGACCTCAACCCTATTGAGAACCTTTGGAGCATCCTCAAGCAAAAGATCTATGAGGATGGGAGGCAGTTCACATCAAAACAGCAGCTGTGGGAGGCTATTCTAACATCTTGCAAAAAAAATTCAAGCAGAAACTCTCCAAAAACTCACAAGTTCAATGGATGCAAGAATTGTGAAGGTTATATCAAAAAAGGGGTCCTATGTTAACATGTAACTTTGCCTATTAAGATGTTTTGATTGAAATAGCTTTTGATTTCAGTAAATATGACCTCTTAATGCTCCAGATTCAACAAATGACCATTTTCAGCTCTTTACAACCAATAAAATGTTTCGAAACTCTGTTGTGCATAATAATTTGGAACAGTGCATTTTGAGTTTTTTATTTATGCAAAAAAATAGTTATCATTGGGAGGTTTGTTCAACAAAATTTGAATTATGCTCCAACGGTTGATAACTTGAAAATTATACTGACTGTCATTTGCATCGACTATTTAGGAAAATCAGAGACAAATATTTGCATAATAATTTGGAAAGCGGTGTAGAAATGTTGCCATTTGTACATTTAAAATTTACCAAGTCAATGATACAGTGGAGAAAATAAGTATTGAACACATCAACATTTTTCTCATTAAACATATTTCTGATGGAGCCATTGACCTGAGATTTTCACCAGGTATCAGTAACAACCCAAGTAATCCATACATACAAAGAAATCAAGGCAACTGTGTTTACAAAACAAGTTATACTTAATAAAGTGGAATGACACAGGGAATAAATATTGAACACACTTGGTGAAATTCATTAAATATTTAGTAGAAAAAGCCTTTGTTAGTAATAACAGCTTCCAGGTGCCTCCTGTATGGTGAAACTAGGCGTAGGGATTGCTCAGGAGTGATTTAAGCCCATTCTTCCACGCAGTCTTCAAATCTTGAAGGTTCCGTGGGTGTCTTCTATGAATTCTGATCTTCAGTTCATCCCATAGATTTTCAATTGAATTCAGATCTCAGGTGACTGACTGGGCCATTTTAGCAACTGTATTTTCCTTCTCTGGAGCCAGTTGAGAATTTCCTTGGCTGTGTGTTTGGGATCATTGACTTGCTGAAATGTCCACCCTTGTTTCATCTTCAGCATCGTGGCAGATGGCAACAGGTTCTTATCCAGGATGTCTCTGTACATTTGTCCATTCATCTTTCCTTCAATTATATGAAGTCTGCCTGTACCATGTGCTGAAAAACACCCCCACACCATGATGGGATGTGCAGTGCGATTTCGCCTCCAAACACGCTGTGTGTTGTGGCATCCAAAAATTTCAATTTTGGTCTTACCTGATCAGACTGTATTCTCCCAGTATTTTACTGGATTGCCCAAATGTTGTGCAGCAACATAGAGCCCATGTTGGTTGAGTGCATTACTTATTGTTTTCTTTGAAACAGCAGTACCTGCTAATTTCAGGGGCCTCATGTACAAAGTGTAGTTGCGCACAAAAACATGGCGTACGTCCTTTTCCACAGAAAATTTCTGATGTATCAAGAATAAAATGACTGTGGAAATATGCGCAGGCCCACGCCAACTTCATGGCTGGATAACGTATGTTTTGACTATTATTGGTCCATTGGTGACACTTAGAGGTGATGTTGGGAGACTGATAATGACGTGAAAATTATTGTACACATCAGAGATACATGATGAGCAAACATCCAGGTGCGTGCAATTAGATGAGTAGATATAAAGGAAAGCACAAAGAAGTGCATAAAATGCCTCTAACAACAATGGCGTTAGCATTATTAGAGGATATTGCAAATTGAGAAGAGAAACAGTGAGAAGAGAAAGGGTATTTAGAGACAGAAGATCTTCTGGCTCAGGATGATAACTGGCTTGTCAGCCAGTTTAGGTTTCCTCGGGCAGTCCTTGTGGAACTGTGCTCAGAGCAATGGCCGCCCTTGAAGCACGACACGGCGAGAAGCCGTGCACTGCCCATCCCAGTGCAGGTGCTGACAACTCTGGGGTTCCTGGCTACAGGGGCATTCCAGAGGGAACTGGCAGACCAATCGGGAATTTCCCAGTCAACCCTGAGCCGAGTTATGCCAGCTGTGTGGGATGGCATTATCCGGCTGTCACCCAAGTACATCATATTCCCATACAATGCAGGTGAACAGGCCAACATCAAAGCACAATTTGCAGCAAGAACCGATTTTCCTAATGATTCTAATGAACAGCATTGTTGGGAACAAACTGCAACTGGTACTGTAAGGATGGGTGGCTTCTTGGTGAGTAAATTCATGTAGTTGTCCTAAATAACCCATCTCATGCACAACGCACCTGTGTGCCCCCAAATATCACCCTGTCTTCAAGGCTTCATTACAACTCAGTGGGTCGAGTAAGTGACTTTCTTTTGTTACTGACATATCACAGCATTCTACCAAGCCCTTCCCCAGCGCACTTCATTCATTTAGTAGTGTGTGTAATCCATGTAAGTTGTATATACTGTAACTATAAAGGATGAGATATGCATTTTGGACACAAAACATGTACTTGTCGAGTCTAATATGATCTGATTTCAACTGACAGGTGACCGTGGATACCCACTAAATAGGTTCACATAGTCTTCTTTTTCGTGACTGTTTTCCTTTATTCAACCAGCTGATCCACCCGGCTGGTCACAAATCACAGCGATCAGCTGACGCGTCTGAGGATGACTGCTGATGTCATTCGAAACATGTCAAGGTAAAATAAACATCTTCTGATCCCTGTCTGAATAAAGGAAACAGTAAACTAATCCTATAGGGCTGTGAGCAGCCTATTGAATTACCTGTATCTGGCACTAATGCCGGAGGACAGTGTGCCAAACAAAGCATTTTTACGTGTCTCTACCTCATTCAGAAGCGCCTCCAACTCACAGTCCGTGAAGTTCCATTAAATCCATTATTTTTGATCATGGATACAGGAGAATCAAATGTGTAGCGCTTGTATATATCTATTTGCATATCTATTTGATGATAGAACATCAAATAGAACAAATAACTCCCAAAACTCCGCAACACAGCTTTGCATATAGGAACTCGTACCCCGGCTGCTAAATTTGCACATTGCTCACCTGTACAGTGTACATAGTTTCACCCATCTGATGTCCATGTCATCTCTGCTGCTATTTATCTTGTACAATCTACTGCTACTACTGTTACAGAGAAATTAGCACCGGGTGCTAATTTGTAATTTATAATTATATCCTGCTCGCTGCACAATGCTCATTTGCACACTGTACATAGGTTTATGTACACAATGCTCATATGCATACTGTACATAAGTTTGTGCCATCTCAGGTTCACATCACCTCTGATATCAAGATACCACTACCACTATAGTCATGCAGTGAATTTTCAATTTCATTCCTCTTGTTTGACTGCATCAACTGCTTTAGCTGTCCAAAATGCCTAATGGGTGTTATTAGTACTCATTAGTATTAGTATTTAGGATCAAGGCGTGCTTCGGAGTCCTAATTGCCTAACTGTGTGTTGGTGTGTGTGTTATTAGCATCCATTAGTATTAGGATTGAGTTATTGTGGGGGCATGGTGTGGGACTTCTCCACCCAGAGAAGGCAACTGGGGAAGGGAGGAACAGTGGACCGAAAGAGGAGGTGTCACCTGGCGTTATCAGATGGGACAGTAAGGACAATGTGCCCCTCCCGGGGAGAGGAGTAAATGCTGGAGCCACTGGAAGAAGAAGGGTGTGAGAGCGGGGCAGGCATTATGTCATGTTAATGTGCCACACAGACTTTGTTCTAAACACAATGTATAATGGTCGGAAGTTCTGGGTCTCAATGCATGGTATTAAAGATATAAAAGAGGAATACACAGAGACCCAGGAGCTCTTTTACTGTACTGTATGTTGGAGATGGAATAAAGTTTCTGTGTCGTCCAGCTCGTTGCCTCGCCTGCCTCCTTTCTCCACATTGGTGACTCTAAGACGTGCCATGGAAAGTGAGCTGAGCACCGCCCCGGAGACTGCCTGGAGGGAGAGCACTAGCGCCGTGTGCGTGGTCTCAGTCCAGCTCCATGACTTCTGGCTTCACAACCCAACCACATGGTTCCTGCACATAGAAGCCCAGTTCGCACTCCGCAGGATAACAACGGACGATACCAAGTATTATTACGTGGTCGCTGCGCTAGATGAGCGCCACGCAATAGGTGACGAGCCTGCTCCAGGGGCCACCGACCCAAGGAAAATATGAAGTGCTCAAGAGGATGCTTCTCCAGTGCTATACCCTTTCTGGCAGTGAGAGGGCAGAGAGACTCCTAACGCGTTCGATGTTAGGGGACAGATCAGCAGTGGAGCTCATGCAGAGCATGTTGGCGCTGAGGGGGAAGGACGACAAATTTTTCCTGTTTGCCCACTTGTTCCTCAGGAACCTACCGGCTACAGCAAGGGCGATCCTGGCCAGCTTGCCACGGCTGGTTGGTAAGGACTACCGCGCCCTGGCGCAGGAAGCGGACCGCATCATTTCAGTGACCAGAACGCTCAGCGTGCAGACAGTGGCACCAGCATCCATGAGGGACTCCAACGAGGTTGAGGAGCCATTTGTGGTAGCCGGGACGGACACCAGGAGATGAAGGAACGGGGCGATCTGTTTTTATCATCGCCGTTTCGGCTCGAATGCGCAATGCTGCCTGTCGCCATGCCAATTCAAGAAGCCGTGAAGACAGCACGTTCGGAATTCAGTGGCAGCTGCAACCGATGGTGACAGGAACAGACTGCTTTATGTCACGGACACATGTTTGGGGAGACGGTTTTTGGTGGACTCTGGCTGCCAGAAGAGCCTCATCCTGCCGGTCAACGCAGACAGGGTGGCAGGATGCAGCGCTCCCAAGCTCACAGCCGCCAACGGATCCACCATCAGGACATTTGGCAAGCGGACACTGACAATATGCTTACACAGATGCAACTTTCAGTGGGACTTTGTGATAGTTGCATGTTCCGGCCCCATTTTAGGTGCAGATTTTTTATGTGCTTATGGGTTGTTAGTCGATGTTGCTAATAGAAGATTAGTGGACGCTGTCTCTTTCACCTCACTGCCCTGTACAGCTTGGGGAGCTGCGTCGACAACATTGGCTAACGTTATAGCTCCAGGGGGTAAGTACCAACATTTACTCACACAGTTCTCAGCACTCACGGTCCCGACTTTTTCGGCTACGGTAACGAAACACTTTATAAAGACAAAAGGCCCACCTGTGTTCACGCGACCTCGGCGTTTGGACGCAGCTAAACTGGTCAACGCGCGAGAGGAGTTTGCCAACTTAGAGCAGTTGGGCATTGTCAGGCACTCCAACAGCCTGTGGGCATCCCCGCTACACATGGTGCCTAAAGCTGACAGGTCATGGCGACCGTGGGGCGATTTCCGGCGCTTGAATAACGCCACGCAACATGATCAGTATCCTATTTCGCACATCCAAGATTTTTCCGTGCACCTGGCCAGGGCGCGTGTTTTTTCAAAAGTGGATCTGGTCTGCAGATACCATCAGGTCCGGTGTGCGCGGAAGACGTTCCAAAAACAGCGGTAATAACTCCTTTCGGCCTTTTCAAGTTTTTATGCATGCCGTTCGGATTAAAAGGCGTGGGCAGACTTTCCAGAGGATGATGGACGCAGTGCTTCGCGACTTGTCCTTCGTTTTTGTCCACTTAGATGACATTCTGGGAGCTAGCGTATCCAAGGAGGAACACATCGCCCATCTGAAGATGGTTTTCCAAAGGTTGGAGGTGCACGGGCTGATAGTTAACCCGGCAAAGTGCCAGTTCGGTGTGATAGAGATTGATTTTTTGGGGCCACCGCATTTCACTGGAGGGCGCAATTCCGTTTCCGAACAAGGTGTGCACTGTGTCGGACTTTCCGCATCCGCAGACCGGGAGAGCACTACAGGAGTTTTTGGGAATGGTTAATTTTTATAACCGTTTCCTTCCCCGGGCAGCCTAGCTGATGCAGCTGTTGTATGCCGTGCTAAAAAAAAAAAAAAAGAAGCCCGCAGAAGCCATCGACTGGACTGCCGAGTGAGTCCAGGCTTTTACTAACACCAAAACAGCGCTTGCGGATGTTGCGTTGTTAGCCCACCCGGATCCGTCTGCACAGATAGCGCTCACTACAGACGCATCTGATGTTGCCATAGGGGCAGTAGTGGAGCAGTACGTCTCAGGTTCGTGGCAGCTGCTAGCGTTTTTCAGCCAAACTTTGCGCAACAACGACAGCTAATACAGCACGATCGATCGAGAATTGCTGGCTCTCCACCTGGCGACACACCATTTCCAGTTTTGGTTAGAGGGGTACGAGTTCACCGCTTTCGTGGACCAAGGTCTCGGAACCATGGTCAGAGTGGCAGCAATGGCATTTGGATGTGATTTC